>CM041793.1:76462625-77062625 GCA_023376895.1 Aspiorhynchus laticeps
CATACTTTCCAGTATGTCTTATGTCTTATGAAGTATTCTAATGTGTTGAGATAGTGAATTGGTGAGCTTTTGTTAAATGTGAGCCTAAATCATCAAAAATAAAAGAACCAAAGACTTAAACTACTTCAGTCTGTGTGCATTGAATTTATTTAATACACGAGTTTCACAATTTGAGTTGAATTACTGAAATAAATTAACTTTTCCACGACTGTCACGAATCCTGGCCATGAACTTTCCTTCATTCACCACTAGAGGTCACTCTCCCAGCACATGGACTTTCACACAGTTACAGATCACTCTTAGACTACAATTCCCATCATTCACTGCACACACACAGCTGTTCACTATAATCACACTTGCACCTGTTCACCATTTCTCAATCACCATCATCCAATCACACACACACACACACACTATATAAACTCTGGATTTTCTCTCACACTGGGCTGAGTATTGTTAGCCTAGCTACGTACAAAGCGTTTCCCAGTTTCCCGAGTTAGATTTCCTGTGTTCCCAGTATCCCGAGTTAGATTTCCTGTGTCCTGATTCTTGCACGTTTCCTGGATTATTCTCTCTGCCTAGCCCTCTGGATAAAGTTCGCCGATCGCCGACCCACGCTTGCCCTTGGATTATTCTCTGCCCTGTCTTTGTCATACCTGTTTGCCACTGTTCGACCCTGCCTGTATTGACCATGTACTATAATAAAAGCTTGCAGATGGATCTGCATGTCTCACGTCTCGTCAGCCCTGTAACAGAATACTCGGCCTCACCAGGATCCAGCGGCTTTTCTATCAAACTCTGGTCAGGTATGGACGCCTCCTATCAAATATTTGATCTACGTCAAGGAAGTCTATCCATAGAGGAGTACGTCACACAATTTTGCCTATTATCCAACAAGGTACATTTTGATGAGGTTGCATTAAAGGACATTTTTCGTTTCGGTCTGAATGAACCCATAAAATCCTGGTTACCTGAAGGACAGTTTAATGTTAGTTTAACCTGTTAACTAGCACCCCCCATATTGGGAATCACAGCTGAAAATGACTAACTAACTTAAAATGGTAACAGTTCCTGACTTCAGTGTGCCACACACACAATTGTGGTGTTTTTGGAAAGAAGACCCTTTGACCTTTACTATCCATCATCCAGAGTTGATGATGCTCAAAAATATAAAAAGTTATAGACACTGAAGTGCCTTGATAAAAATTGTACCACACTGAATTTTTTTAAAATTTAATATAAAAATACATGAAATAAATCCTGGAGAAATCCAGAAAAGTAATGGGCTGAAAGCCACATGTCTCATGAGTTTATATTTCAAATCTGAAGAAGATACCATGAAAAATGAGATTCCTGCAGCCATTTTTCTAGTCCCCCCCCCCCCCTGTTTGAGGAAAAATATTTACCAAATTATTGAAGGGTTCTACTACAAACTATTAGTCTTTATACATGCCACTGCAGTTTTTCAATTATAAAACAGTAGACAGAATCTTAGACATCGTATAAGTGATTTATTTGAGCACTAGAAAAATACAATAATAATAATTTTTGAGTGATGAAAAAAAAAACAATAATAATAATAAAAAAATAACTTAAGTACATACTGATTTCCTGACAAACAGATGCTCTCCTGTTCATACATTAGTAATCACTTGCTGATGATCATTCATACATATGCTAATCATACTGATGGCTGCCCAATATAGTCAATATTCACATTATAATGGACTTTTATATAGACTGCATTCACACTGATATCTGTGAACAGTCAGTAATCAGATGCTGATTATCAGCTATACGGATGTTAATCACACAGATACAGGCCCATTCTCCACAAAACACGCAAACATATATGAAAACTGCTGCTGAAGAAAAAAAAAAATGTTTTTTCTTTTTTTTTTATAGTGCTAAAAGATCGCTAAGTTACGCCCCATCAGATGACAGGTGCGTCACAGCGTGCGTCATGCGCGTCGCGAGGGAGCGCCAGAATTCAAATAAACAATCTTCCGTGTATCTTTGACTTTTTTTTTTTTGGATGGTTTCATTCTGTTTGGGACATTGTCTGCTACAAAATCGTGCTGTTTTTTTTTACCACCAAGACGCTGTTTTTGAGCGTAGTTTGTTCCATAACGGACACAAACAATAGCTCTCCCTCAAGAGATGAGACGTAAACAAAGGATTACGATCTAAATTACAGCGTTGTTGTTTCTTTGGACTAAAAGTGCTCGATGGGATGTTGTTCACTGGACTCTTATCTTTCAAACAAAACCAGGATTTACAGCAGTGGACACGTTTGAGAGCCGTTATCAGGATGAATATGGTATGTGCTGCGGTTTATTTTCTACATGTTTTGATGTGTACTGCTTACACAAATTTAGCAAATACATTCCGTATAAGCTTTCTATCGAAAAACAGCGATCTGTCGTCGATGCTAGAGGCTTAGACCTTCAAAATGATATATAGTTTGTCAAGATTCATTTTGTCCTGTTTTACTTTATCTGTTTGAAAACAATGGCGTGTGCAAACAAAGAGCTCTGAGGACGCTGGCGTCCTGGTGCTAGTTAACAGGTTAAGGGATTTTATGGACTATGCTTTGCTGTGTGCTGGCTCTTCGTTCACGGTGGGTGTCGTGGAAGAGGAAAGCGGCACTGCGTCTGCGTCTGAAATGGTGGACACGCCAGAATGCGTTCACAAAATGGCGGCTACAACAACACCCCGTCATGTCACCGCTGATGTTCAAGGGTCAAGTCAAGTCACCGCTGATGTTCAAGAGTCAAGTCAAGTCACCGCTGATGTTCAAGAGTCAAGTCAAGTCCCAGCTAATGGTAAAGAGCCAATTCAAGTCGCCGCTGATGTTCAAGAGTCAAGTCAAGTCCCAGCTAATGGTAAAGAGCCAATTCAAGTCGCCGCTGATGTTGAAGAACCAAATCAAGTCACAGCCTATGTCAAAGGGTCAAGCCAAGCCACAGTCGATCATCACGAGTCAAGCCAAGCCACAGTCGATCATCACGAGTCAAGCCAAGCCACAGTCGATCATCACGAGTCAAGCCAAGCCACAGTCGATCATCACGAGTCAAGCCAAGCCACAGTCGATCATCACGAGTCAAGCCAAGCCACAGTTGATCGTCACGAGTCAAGCCAAAGCACAGTTGATCGTCACGAGTCCAACCAAGGCACAGCGCTCCAGCCAGAGTCTCTTCGTGCCTCAGCTCTCCAGCCAGAGTCTCTTCGTGCCTCAGCTCTCCAGCCAGAGTCTCTTCGTGCCTCAGCTCTCCAGCCAGAGTCTCTTCGTGCCTCAGCTCTCCAGCCAGAGTCTCTTCGTGCCTCAGCTCTCCAGCCAGAGTCTCTTCGTGCCTCAGCTCTCCAGCCAGAGTCTCTTCGTGCCTCAGCTCTCCAGCCAGAGTCTCTTCGTGCCTCAGCCGACCAGCCAGAGTCTCTTCGTGCCTCAGCCGACCAGCCAGAGTCTCTTCGTGCCTCAGCCGACCAGCCAGAGTCTCTTCGTGCCTCAGCCGACCAGCCAGAGTCTCTTCGTGCCTCAGCCGACCAGCCAGAGTCTCTTCGTGCCTCAGCCGACCAGCCAGAGTCTCTTCGTGCCTCAGCCGACCAGCCAGAGTCTCTTCGTGCCTCAGCCGACCAGCCAGAGTCTCTTCGTGCCTCAGCCGACCAGCCAGAGTCTCTTCGTGCCTCAGCCGACCAGCCAGAGTCTCTTCGTGCCTCAGCCGACCAGCCAGAGTCTCTTCGTGCCTCAGCCGACCAGCCAGAGTCTCTTCGTGCCTCAGCCGACCAGCCAGAGTCAGACCCCGTCACAGCCGACCAGCCAGAGTCAGACCCCGTCACAGCCGACCAGCCAGAGTCAGACCCCGTCACAGCCGACCAGCCAGAGTCAGACCCCGTCACAGCCGACCAGCCAGAGTCAGACCCCGTCACAGCCGACCAGCCAGAGTCAGACCCCGTCACAGCCGACCAGCCAGAGTCAGACCCCGTCACAGCCTACCAGCCAGAGTCAGACCCCGTCACAGCCGACCAGCCAGAGTCAGACCCCGTCACAGCCGACCAGCCAGAGTCAGACCCCGTCACAGCCGACCAGCCAGAGTCAGACCCCGTCACAGCCGACCAGCCAGAGTCAGACCCCGTCACAGCCGACCAGCCAGAGTCAGACCCCGTCACAGCCGACCAGCCAGAGTCAGACCCCGTCACAGCCGACCAGCCAGAGTCAGACCCCGTCACAGCCGACCAGCCAGAGTCAGACCCCGTCACAGCCGACCAGCCAGAGTCAGACCCCGTCACAGCCGACCAGCCAGAGTCAGACCCCGTCACAGCCGACCAGCCAGAGTCAGACCCCGTCACAGCCGACCAGCCAGAGTCAGACCCCGTCACAGCCGACCAGCCAGAGTCAGACCCCGTCACAGCCGACCAGCCAGAGTCAGACCCCGTCACAGCCGACCAGCCAGAGTCAGACCCCGTCACAGCCGACCAGCCAGAGTCAGACCCCGTCTCAGCCGAACTGCCAGAGTCTCTTCAAGTCTCAGCCGAACTGCCAGAGTCTCTTCAAGTCTCAGCCGAACTGCCAGAGTCTCTTCAAGTCTCAGCCGAACTGCCAGAGTCTCTTCAAGTCTCAGCCGAACTGCCAGAGTCTCTTCACGTCTCAGCCGAACTGCCAGAGTCTCTTCACGTCTCAGCCGAACTGCCAGAGTCTCCTCACGTCTCAGCGGAACTGCCAGACTCTGTCACACCGAGAGATTTAAGGTCATTCCTTCGAGTTCTCCGGTTGATCTCCAGCTTGAGGGATGCACCGCTGGTGTCTGTACGCACTGCTGGTATCCCCAAATCCACTCACTTTGACCCTCCTGTCCATGAACTGTTTACCCTGTCTGAAGCGCTTCCCAGAGTGGGGATCGCACTATGTTGCATTTGGGCCACATACACCACCACTGTACTGCCCCAGGGAAAGGCATCTGCTGCAGAACCTCCCCAAGCGGTGGTGCGAGCCTCAGCCCCTGGCAAGGTGGTGGCGCCCAGCAATATACTCTCACCCGGTCAGGTTACCACCGTAGAACCTCCAGAGGTGGCGGCGTTAGCTGCAGAACCTCCAGAGGTGTCGGTGGTATCCTCCTGTAAACTCTCACCCCGTCCTGTCACGGCTATGGAGGCCATCTATGAGCTCTCACCCTGTCCTATCACGGCTAGGAAGGCCGTCTGTGAGCTCTCATCCTGTCCTGTCACGGCTATGGAGGCCGTCTGTGAGCTCTCATCCTGTCCTGTCATGGCTATGGAGGCCGTCTGGGATTTCCTATCCTACCCTGGCACGGCCCCTGAGATCGGGAAGGCTCTCCCTGTGTTGTCTGTCTCTGTTCTCCCAGTGTTGTCTGTCTCTGCTCTCCCTGTGTTGTTTGTCCTTGTTCTCCTCTGCTTGCAGGTTCTGTCATGGCTACCTGCCCAGTCTGCTTCCCTGCGGTGGTCTCTGGTCCCGTCTGTTCCGCCCTGGTGGGTTCCAGGTCCATCTGCTCCGCCCTGGTGGGTCCTGGTCCCGTCTGTTCCGCCCTGGTGGGCTCCGGGTCTGTCTGCCCTACCCTGGTGGGCCCTAGGTCCATCGGCTCCGCCCTGGGGGGCTCGGGTCCCGTCTGCTCCGCCCTGGGGGGCTCTGGTCCCTTCTGCTCTGCCCTGGTGGGCTCCAGTTCCATCCTCTCCGCCCTGGCTTCCACATGGACCTGGCCCTCCGTCCCTCCCCCTGTTCCGCCTCCGCTCCGCCAACCACCTAGGATTGTTTAGGAGCGTCTGGAAGACGCTCCTTTGGGGGGGGGGGGGCTATGTCACGAATCCTGGCCATGAACTTTCCTTCATTCACCACTAGAGGTCACTCTCCCAGCACATGGACTTTCACACAGTTACAGATCACTCTTAGACTACAATTCCCATCATTCACTGCACCCACACAGCTGTTCACTGTAATCACGCTTGCACCTGTTCACCATTTCTCAATCACCATCATCCAATCTCACACACACACACACACACTTGTTTTATATAGTAAAGCAGAGGAGAACACTATATAAACTCTGGATTTTCTCTCACACTGGGCCGAGTATTGTTAGCCTAGCTACGTACAAAGCGTTTCCCAGTTTCCCGAGTTAGATTTCCTGTGTCCTGATTCTTGCACGTTTCCTGGATTATTCTCTCTGCCTAGCCCTCTGGATAAAGTTCGCCGATCGCCGACCCACGCTTGCCCTTGGATTATTCTCTGCCCTGTCTTTGTCATACCTGTTTGCCACTGTTCGACCCTGCCTGTATTGACCATGTACTATAATAAAAGCTTGCAGAGGGATCCGCATGTCTCACGTCTCGTCAGCCCTGTAACAGAGACATTCTAATTTATTGAGATGCACCTGTACATTCAACATAAAAAGAATAATTGTAAATCCAAAACGCAAGTAATCCAAAAATATAGCAGTCTGCAGCTTTAAAGATTGTGTTAATTCAGAGGTCATGATTAATCTTCTTTTGATACAAACTTGAACTTTGGAAGGCAGAGAAATGCGAAACTTCTTCACATGAGTTTGTGTTTTATTTGTTCTCCAGAATTTGCATGTGTATTGAATGGAGACTGCCTCTAACATGGAAAAGATACCTTCGCATTTTGCACTCTTAACCCTTAAATGCATACCTTATTTTAGCGACAGTGATGGTGGATGTGGTGAATAAGCTGCCAGTGATCAAAATATTGATTTTGAAGTAATTGTAAACGATAGTTTTGAGAATATGGATGAGATCACGAATATGAGCCAGATGCTGAATGTATGTGGAAGAGCGCTCTGACGATGACAGCGATGGTAAAATAATCTGCTCAAACTGAACCCTTCTAACTTTCAAAAGGTAATGAAATATGCTTTATTTTATTCTTTTGTAATTGTTCTTAAAATATTTAGAGATATTTTTGCTATTGCAGCAGTTAGAGATCCATCCGTGCTGGATATATAGGTCCGGGTCGCTAAATACCCGAATATGTAATAATGATTGGTGAAACATTCATGCATTTAAGGGTTAAGCAGTGTTGGGAAACTTTCGAAAACACATTTGCTTAAGCATCAAACCAGAATGACTTTGGAACACAAACAGAGACATTTAGTGGAATGTTCAAGCTGCTTTTTCCTGTATAATAATAGTAAATGGTGACCAAACTGTTGATCGTCTGTGGTCCTCATTCACTTTAGATATATGGAAATGAGCAGCTTGGACATCCCGCAAAGCATCTCCTGTTTTGTTTCATGCATGAAAGAAAGTCATATGGGTTTGAAACGATATGGAGAGTGAGTAAGCCTAAATGAGAACAGAATTGTCGTTTTTGGCTACACTATTCCTGTAAATTGACCAAAACCACATGCTTAAGGTTAACGGGTGCACACAATTGCATTTTGCTTCAAGTAAAATAGATTAAGACAACAGTATGCATCGGAAGTTATGCAACCATTAAATGTCCCGGTCGAGTGCAATGTACAGCAAACCAAGCAGAGATTTTATCTGTTGACTGCCTGAGCTCACTATGTCTCGCTGTGTGGTCTAAAACTAAAGATAGGATTTGACTTAAATGATTCTATTATGTCTCAAATTAAAATAACTCTTGCATCAATGTCTTTTCATACTGAGATTTATTTTCAAATGATTATTAAATATATAAATTTTTTTATTTTAATTTCTACCAAATTTCAATCAAATTTACCTAGAAATTGTCTCATGTTGGATGTTGGAAATGAACTTACACTATTTTATTTTCTTGTAGTCTTCATAAATGATTTAATGTCTCCTAAAATCCCATTTCTTCTCATCTGCCCATATGGGGTCCATTTTCTCTGAAATCCAGCCACAGAGTTGGCTTATGATACATGATCTGTCTGCAGGACAGACCCTCGAGTTGACATCTTCACCTGCTGTGCATGAGAACCACAAAAACATCCAGATCCATTTCCTCTTATCTGCACCATCAAAGTCATTACTGGTCTGTAATGTAGAGCAACTGTAATGTTTTTAATGCGCTGAGGCCTGACCAAGTCCAATTGTCTAATCTGGACTGGTTATTACTGTCCAACATACCAACATAGTGATAAAAAAACATGTATAGCCTGAATGCACTGTAAGTCGCTTTGGATAAAAGCGTCTGCTAAATGCATAAATGTAAATGTAAACTGACCGATAACAATCTAACTTCACCATGGCTTTGTGGCACCAACGATGGACGTTTCCAGCCGCAACAGGGTACAAACTATAAATAAATCTGCTCTGTGGAACAGAAAAGCAGATGTTTTGAACATAATGTCAAAGCTGCTCTTTTCCATTCATTGATAGTGGATGGTGACCAGGGGCTGTCAAGCTCAAAAAGAGCCAGAAAATAACCAGAAGACTATCCCTGAAAACTTCTGAAGGCTATAGATAGGAACAGATTGATGTAGGTCGTAATGTATTGCAAATATTGGTATAAGCTTTAGTCACCATTCACTTTCACAGAAAATAGTAGTCTGATCAATCTGCTATATCTCCCTTTGCATTCCTTGGATGAAAGTACTTTGGGTACGTTGTCGAAACACATGACGATGAGTAAATGATGACATTTTAGTTTTTGAAAATAGGCCTTGTTGTCAGGAACACGGTGTGTTTCTTCACCTCGTGTGAAGCAATACTCCCAGCTGGTGTGGATAGCTCACATCAACAGTATATTACTGTTCTGTCTGATGCATGACGCCTGCAGATGGGTGTTGCTGACGGAGTCCAGTTGTTTAAACCTAAACTAGCACATGACTCAGGAACTGAGGAAGTTCCAGTTTAATGTTTTGGTCTGGGGAATAGTACTTTTTTTGAAGACATGCTCAAAATCAGGGGTCCATGAAACATCTACTCAGACACAATAGGGCTTTTCACACTTGAAATGGTTAACCCTGGGTCATCCTAAACCCCGGATAAAGGAATCCTGGGTTATCTGAAATCACGTTTCACACTGCTCATACTATACCTGGGATTAACTGTTAACCGTGGGTATTCATTAACAGACGTTTCACACTGTACATTCCCAAACCCAGGTTAACGTTCTTATTTGCATATTTGCGGTGTCACTGTCACTGATTGGACGAACAGCAGGCAATCTGTTAACACGGCTTCTCCCGCATCTTGCCAGTTATTAAAACAACGTCGCCTCTTTTGTCTTTAGATCAGCGAAGATTGAGGAACAGCTGATCATAGCTGTACAGGCAGGGATAGCCATTTTTAAATAAATTTAGTAGCAGAGCTACTGCAAGCGATTTAGTGCTGGAAATCCATTTATCCTTTGCTGAAACTTCTGTCTTCATGAAGAGCGCGGGTCATGGTTGCTTAGCAACGGCAGACGCCATAAGAGCGCAAGCTACAGAGCGCTTTGGAAAGAAGGAGAAAGCGCCGCGCTTAGCGTTTTAAACGCATTTTAGGCGCGACATCATGTGAACGGCCTCATGAGACGCATAAAGCCAAGAAAATAAAGACAAGTACAAAAGAAAGAAAACAAGGAGCAAAGTATGTGAATATTTCTTTGAATTTATTTTAAGTGTGGAGAGACTAACGTTAGTGGTTACTTGTACAGTAGCATAAGAATAATACCGTCTCCTATTCACTCCAGTTCACACGCTTTCCGTCTTTTGATATTTCTTCTCACCGGCTGCAGTTTACACGACTTCGCTGCTCATTTCTGATTGTCTGTCTGTTGCCAAGCGTCCAGCAGCAACAAGCAAACACCGCTCAGTTTCACACTGAACAAACTTAGCACCGCAATGCGGGGATAACACCACAAATGCGGTGCTAACCCTGCTCCGGAGCAGGGTTTCATAACCCCGGGTAAAATGCAGTGCTAACCCTGCTCCGGAGCAGGGTTTCATAACCCCGGGTAAAATGCAGTGCTAACACCGCTTTCAAATTACAGGTGTGAAACGTGTCTTTACCCGGGGTTAAAAGCGGTGTTTAGAACGACGATAACCCGGGGTTAAGCGCAGAAAGTAACAGTTAAACATAACTGTTAAGCCACCTAATATTAAGCCACATAACTGTTTTTGACATTGATAATAATTAGAAATATTTCTTAAGCAGCAAATCAGCATAGAGTTATTTTTCTGAAGGATCCAGTGACAGTGAAGACTGGAGTAAAGACTGCTGAGAAACTTCTGGTTTGCCAGAAATCACATTTTAAGTATATTAAAATAGAAAACATGCATTTTAAATCACAAAACTATTTCACAATATTACCTTATTTTTTTTTTTACATTGAGATCTCATTATGTGCTGTTGATTTAGAGCTATTAATGATGATTTTTTTTCCATATAAACACACAATTGTATCCTTTGCAATCACAAAAATAGTACTTGGTTGAAAATAAATATTGGTATAATTTATAAAGTGTCTGGCCTTTTTTTAATTAATTAATTATTGATTAAATAATCATAAATAAATAAATAAGAATAACTAGGCTAAATACAATAATTTAAATGTTATAAAGTACAATTAAAATTTATGAAGCTATAATACATATTACACAAAAGTTCACAAAAAATAAATTTATACTATTTATGTTTATAAATATATATTAAATGAAATGTGAACGAAAAAACAAACAGTCAACCAACTACAAACAAACAAATAAATAAATAATACACACAAGGAGAGTAACAGCAACTTATCCAAACAGGAATTTCTGTAATCCTAAATAGCTGTCGGTACTCTCCAGACACAAATAGGCTACTTCAACTGGGACAGACATGGGGGTGTCGCACGAGGATCAGTGGACACAATAGCTGAGTTAATGAGAGCAAACATAGCAGCGTCTGTGCTGTCAGATTCCTCTAGTCATGGCTCCCACACACATCAGATAAAGCTCACCCATGGGCCTGAAGAACTGAAGACTTCATGAACTGAACAACCTTGGTAACAGAAATATGACTTCAGCATATGAGTATTTGGAAGTAAATAATGGGGGTGTTTTCTCATTAATTCTCATTATCATTATCAGTTGCTTTATTATGATTTGGCCCAACCAACAATATTGTGCAGCCAACTATTTTTATGCACGCTGGCAATGTGGCAACTGAATAGCACGTTTATGTCATAAAATCAGCTGTTTATTGTTCAGAAAACAGAAAACAATACTTAATGGCCTACTGAATTTGCTCACTGAAAAAAGAAAACAAGCCGTGCTCTTCATAAATAATTGATTCCCAGTTGTAAAACTCAACAGCCCATGTTTTGCTCCTAGTGTTACTCTAGGTCATAATTGTGGTGAACGCACACCCTAAAAAGATATCTTAAATCGCGGTCAGGCGAGTGGACAGAGAGCCATGATTGGCTGAGGGACAATTATGCGGAAACTCCTACTTTCTCCCTGAGATTCTGATCTGTTTCTGTCAACTGGAGGCATTTCAATAGGTAGCGCACAGACCCTGCAGCCACAGGGTTTGGATTGAAATCTGTCTCTACAGGCCATTAAATCATCATTTCTACAGCCCGCATGGGATTGTGCTTAAGGAACTTGGAGAATGAAGCCAAGAATGGATTCACTGCCTTTCTTTCCCGAAAGCCCCAAGGATTTCTTTTAAATATGATAAAACACTTAAGTACAGTTTAAAATGCAGATGCAGATCTTGTCCCTTGAAATCCATCACTATGCTAAACTAATTATTTTTTCAGCATTTTTCATTTACTGACTGACTTAGAAAAATAAGTAACTAGTGAGAGTGGAATTTGACAGGTTTTATAGGCTTTATTACGAGACCCAGTAAAACGGCATTATGTTGCTCATATTTTAATATATCTGGTCATCTGCATAAACTTCTGATCTCATAGAATTTATTTATTATTTGATTTCAAAGAATTAATGTATTATTTGTTGAGCATTGCACCCCCGCAAAAGACCAACACTGCTCAAGGCAATATACAGTATACAGGTGCTGGTCATATAATTAGAATATCATCAAAAAGTTGATTTATTTCAATAATTCCATTCAAAAAAGTGAAACTTGTGTAATGTATACATTCATTCCACACAGACTGATATATTTCAAGTGTTTATTTCTTTTAATTTTGATGATTATAAGTGACAACTAATGAAAACCCCAAACTCAGTATCTCAGAAAATTAGAATATTACTTAAGACCAATACAAAGAAAGGATTTTTAGAAATCTTGGCCAACTGAAAAGCATGAACATGAAAAGTATGAGCACGTACAGCACTCAATACTTAGTTGGGGCTCCTTTTGCCTGAATTTCTGCAGCAATGCGGCGTGGCATGGAGTCGATCAGTCTGTGGCACTGCTCAGGTGTTATGAGAGCCCAGGTTGCTCTGATAGTGGCCTTCAGCTCTTCTGCATTGTTGGGTCTGGCATATCGCATCTTCCTCTTCACAGTACCCCATAGATTTTCTATGGGGTTAAGGTCAGGCGAGTTTGCTGGTCAATTAAGAACAGGGATACCATGGTCCTTAAACCAGGTACTGGTAGCTTTGGCACTGTATGCAGGTGCCAAGTCCTGTTGGAAAATGAAATCTGCATCTCCATAAAGTTGGTCAGCAGCAGGAAGCATGAAGTGCTCTAAAACTTCCTGGTATACGGCTGTGTTGACCTTGGACCTCAGAAAACACAGTGGACCAACACCAGCAGATGACATGGCACCCCAAACCATCACTGACTGTGGAAACTTTACACTGGACCTCAAGCAACGTGGATTCTGTGCCTCTCCTCTCTTCCTCCAGACTCTGGGACCCTGATTTCCAAAGGAAATGCAAAATTTACTTTCATCAGAGAACATAACTTTGGACCACTCAGCAGCAGTCCAGGCGAGACGCTTCTGACGCTGTCTATTGTTCAAGAGTGGCTCGACACAAGGAATGCGACAGCTGAAACCCATGTCTTGCATACGTCTGTGCGTAGTGGTTCTTGAAGCACTGACTCCAGCTGCAGTCCACTCTTTGTGAATCTCCCCCACATTTTTGAATGGGTTTTGTTTCACAATCCTCTCCAGGGTGCGGTTATCCTTATTGCTTGTACACTTTTTTCTACCACATCTTTTCCTTCCCTTCGCCTCTCTATTAATGTGCTTGGACACAGAGCTCTGTGAACAGCCAGCCTCTTTTGCAATGACCTTTTGTGTCTTGCCCTCCTTGTGCAAGGTGTCAATGGTCGTCTTTTGGACAACTGTCAAGTCAGCGGTCTTCCCCATGATTGTGTAGCATACAGAACTAGACTGAGAGACCATTTAAAGGCCTTTGCAGGTGTTTTGAGTTAATTAGCTGATTAGAGTATGGCACCAGGTGTCTTCAATATTGAACCTTTTCACAATATTCTAATTTTCTGAGATACTGAATTTGGGGTTTTCATTAGTTGTCACTTATAATCATCAAAATTAAAAGAAATAAACACTTGAAATATATCAGTCTGTGTGGAATGAATGTATACATTATACAAGTTTCACTTTTTGAATGGAATTAGTGAAATAAATCAACTTTTTGATGATATTCTAATTATATGACCAGCACCTGCATAGTCTTGAAAAACATTTGAGCAATTGCGCCACCTGCTGGTCAGAATATGTAATGAACATTTACTCTGAATTCATAACCCACAGCATAAATCCCAACCCAAATAAACCACCAGAAAACAACGTCAGAATCCAGAGACATTAATACATTAAACCTACAAAAAATGTACTGTTTTATAAGTGGAAATGAGTGGTAAAGCATTTGTATTTGTACTTTCTGTACTGAATTTCTGTACCTAAATCTGTATTTTCTAGTCTGATTTAATGTGCAGAAACCATGGAGGTCCATTGTTGTCATGTTCAAAACAGAAAACTAAAAGCCTGGAATCAGAGTGTTTATGGACAGCCATAGGCCTACATGGATAAACACTGATGTTTAAGCCACTGGAGGCAGTAAAACAGTTATGTAACAATCTGTTTCTGACTCTCTAGCTTTCTAACAGCATGTACAGTACACAAATCTGACTGTAATGGCTGTGATTTATGTTGTAGAACAAAATGTAGAGGGCTCTTCAATGTAAATGTTAACTACAGACTTAATTTTATGCAAAAGATAATGAAAACTGCTCATCTAAAAACCATGCTAATGCTAAAATGCTAATTGTCACATGGTTACATGGGTTTTAGGAGTACAAGTCAGCTTATTGCCATGTTTATACTCCTACTTTTTTAGTGTGGCCACAGACTTTTGAGAGAGAAATGTTATTGCTGAGACTTCTACTTGTTTGTGCAAATCTTTAATAGTTTGCAAATTGATAGAGATGTAAACAAGTAGATTAAGCAGTAAAGAAATAATCCATTTTTGTTTCTGTTTCAAACTGGGGAAATGCAGTTTGAAGAAGCAAATATAGTCTACATGTCTTTGGTAGGCTACTGAAATATTAAATAACTGAACTGAACTTTTTTAAATAATATAATACATATATAATTCTAAACAAGATTTATACACTTATTTTGAATAAAGTAAATTTGATTGAAACAACAAAATTAACTGTTGTTTTTTTCTATTGTAAATGATTAATGTTATTTGGTAAGATAGTTATTTAGTTTAGTTGACTTTGTTCTTGTTTATACGGCACCGTCACCCTGCACGATTTTGAAGATCTACAAGATGCTTAACCACATCTTTGCAATTCTGTATTATTACAGAATAAGACAAAGTTGTTTTTCTAATGAGTTCCCACTATAAATATCTCCAGATTGATGGAACATGTATATTTTTCCAAGGAAGGAACATTCCCTATATAATCAACGGAACAAGCAAACAATGAGCCCAGTTTGAATCTCTTTGATGAGGATGGATTCAAACTCACTGGGGCGAGCATTGCCTGCCGCGGTGGATTTACAAACTTTAACAACAATAGTCATTGTCATATGTTAATTATTAAGGAATATTTTATCTAGAAATCTCATTCACTCATTTACTTACCCTAATGTCACCCTAGACCTGTATAACTTTATTTGTCTGCAGAATCTAAATTTAGTTATATTTTAATATAGTTAAAGTAAATGGGGTGGATGCTTTCTGTAAAGCTTCAAAAAGGACATTAATAAAAGTAATCCAGACGTAAACTGTTCCAGGTGTGCTGAAGTGATAGCTGAGGATCAGACTAAAACTAAAAGTTGTTATGATAATCTTCTCCTTCTGAGCTAGCCACATGTCAGTCAGTTTTAGGCTACTTATGATGACACAAAACCAAAATCCCGCAACTTTGTTTCATTCTACTCAACTTTAGAGGCACATTGAACAATATAACTAACTCATGCTTTGCAATAAAACACGAGTGGTTAGTTAAAATAACATAGCCTGTTAATTAATTTCTGAAAACCTAAACATGTCGAAATAATTTAATGCACACGTGACGTTGACGACAGGACGTGATGACGCAGGTCCTCGAGCCTGTATACGTGCGCGTTCTCGTGTGAGCTCGGAACAAGTAAAGGACGACGAGGCTTCACTCCAAACCGTCTTTGCCTCTGGGACCAGGCCCGATATTTACACTGTTACGTATTTAAAAACATTTAACCATGAGAAGGAAGCTGTTTGGCGTAATTCTCGCCGTTTGTATCGGTTGGTTCCAAGCCGAGGCTCTGACAGGTAAGGCGTCTCGTTTTTCTGTTGATCATGTAACGTTAGCTCACGAGCTCGTTTTTCACAGGCCGTCTGTTGACACAAACACGACCTAGACGACAGCTCGACTGTATTTACCGTACAATAAAATAAAATACATTGAATATGAACGTTTTAAATGGCTTGAAATGTTTAAAGGCCGTTTAAATCGTCGGCAAACTATCGCGCACGAGCCCACGGGGAAACAATCACGCGCATGGAGCTATAGCAACAGCTGAATACTCTTCAAGTCTTAAATCCCAACACATAGGAAATATGTATCCAAAAATAAGAGTTTATATAGTATTTATCTAAAAAAAAAAAGATGTTAGCGACGTAAATGATTATCATGGTGTTAAAAGGTAAAGTACAAACCGCACAAAACCCACCATGTGGATTTGCTGTTTTTTTCTTGTACAAGAACCTTTAATCCCAACTCAGTGTTGTAACCCAAGTTACACATTTCCCAAAATTGGAGATCTTCTCTCAGAGGATCATGCTTCTTAGTTGACCTTTAATTATTACAGGAAGGATTCAACTTAACTTTGCTAGTTAAAATATTAATGCTTGTCCTCTTCCCTGGCAGCTCAGTTACTCCAGTGAATGATGTCTTGGTAAGCAGCAGGCAGCCATGACAACCGGTGCAGACTAGTTTTCTAGAGGCCTGCTTTCAAGTCTAGTACAACATCAGTTGAGAGTAGCCTGTAATCATAAAATGTAAACTGAGGCAGGCAAAACATGTTTGTCCAATCATGAGGGAGGCAGTAGGGCAGCAATTTTCATCTTTTAGTCTATCCCTGTTCAGTAAAAGGCTTAGCTTAAGCTCATTATAATTTTCCATCACTGGAAATGGCACAGGAATCCACACAAACCGAATGATCTTGTAGGTGATCAACCATTGCTTACTTACGGTAATGAAAGTTAGCAGTTTAGTAGGAAATGTCAATCATGTACTGCGAAATTTGTTTAAATATACTTTCCACCCTTTTAGATAAATCAGTTGGTTTGCATGATGAATGAAAATGGCAGATTAATGAAACTGATTTTGCATTATGGTCTGGCACCATCATAATTTTAGTCCCCCAGCAGCTGATGAATAGCAGGGTCAGTAAATCCAAACCTAATCAGCTTCATGCTCTCAGTTAGAAATGGAGCACTAAACACCCTAGGAGGTGCTTTTCTGCATGTAAGCATTGATACTTCCTCAAAACAGAACAATCTGTGCAACAAGTTTACTCATGCTGTTCTTGTCGTTTGCAGGTGAATAGGCGTGAGAAGATTTTGTTTGTGATTATCTTTTTTGCTTTGTGTGCTGCTGGCAGCCATTTTGTACTTAAAAAGGGTATTTGTCAGCATGCACCCGGCTTGGTTGGTGAGGATAGTCCTGTCCTTCAACTTTGTAATTGTTCTGACTAAGCTGTAGGGATATGCAAAACTATATTCTGTCAAAACTTGTCACTGGGTTGCCAGAACCACTAGTTGACTAGTCTAAAAATCGATCTGAAATAAAAAAATAAAAAAATCTTATTGTGACTCAATGTATTTTTTTTTACCTCGTAAAGTTAAATCTAAATGTCTTAACATCCAGTGGAAAAAAATAAATAATTAAACAGATACTCTGTGACATGTCAGACATTGTGAATCATTTTAGTCTCTTTAAATCCCATCTGTCCACAATCGACTACAAGATTGCATTGATTGTTTTAAGTGCAACACCCATACTTAAAAATCCAATCAACAACCGATGAATAGAACTAAGACCCCATCTTAATTTTTTTTTTTATATATAAACTGTTACATTTGGATATACGTAATGCATTAGAAAATGTCACTACTTTCATCGTGATGAAATGGAGGTAAAAAAAAAAAAGACAAACCAAACTAAGGCAAAATTTTCTGTCTATTTTGATGAGAGATTGAGTTGAATCTGGGCACATGGTGCCTAAATTGAAACTTATTTATTTTATGCAGTGTTTTAGCAAGCTGAATGTCCCATGTACATTTAGAGTAACATTCATAAAAGCCTTGTGGTTAAACAGTTATGACTTGCAATGTTGATTAATGCCTTTTATAGAGAACGGTTTATCGGCATTCAATCATGAGAATGAGCCAAGAAAATGTAATGTTGAAACAGTCGACGTTAGGTCAGTATTTCTTCTGCCAATTAATCCACATGTCAGCTTGTGAGAAGGTGAACTTATTGACTTGTTTACTAGAACAGGTTAAGTCAAATATAGAAGTGGCAGATTTTGTACCGAGTGATTTACTGTTCTCCCTGTTTGGAGTTATTTATAATTTAGGCTTGAAATATTGGGTTAATACGTCTGCCTTATGGTAACATTAAATCTAAACGCTTATATACAAATATATGCTTAAATTCCTTCTAGAGCTTGTTTATATGTGTAGTTTTGAATTTGTGGTCCACTTAGTGAACGTTGGAGGTGACCTTTCTTGATGGTCAAATGAATGAAGCCTGTTCTGCTTTCAAAGGGCACATGTTATTTCAGGCCTAAGGCATGTGTGGAGTTTCATTGCTCTGACTGTAATGTGGATTGTGGACATCTACCATATTTACCCCTCCCTGGCTAACACTAAAACATTCCTCCCTCAGCAGCGGACAAAAAGGGAGCAGTACCTTACTCTTGTTTCAAAACCAAACACACTGAAAACATGTGTAACAACAGGTATGGGGCTGATCTCAAAGTGTTCTTGTCATTGATGTGAAGGGTTGTTGTTCAAGCCGCTATGCACGTACTTCCATGTCGTTCAGGGGTGTGTGTATTGTTCTAAGGTGATCAGAAGGATTTTGCTGAAATTCTCCATGGGGGATTAGCACGGTACATCCTTGTTTTTCTCTGGAGAACATGCTCCAAGTCTACACGAATGGCTCCAGAAATGGTGGTTTTTAGGTTAATTTACTTAGTTCATGTCAATTGTTTATTCATAATCTTATGACAAGTTTTAAAGGGATAGTTTGCTCAAAAATGAAAGTCCTCTGTGGTAGAGCTGCACGATTAATCGTTAAAAGAGCGTGATCTCGATTCAAATACCCACACGATCTAATTGCTGAATGACAACGATTCGTCCGTGTCTATTAAAACTTCGAAAAAATCATACCGGAACATTCAAACCTGCATTCGCGCTGCTGCTGATCCAGAGAGCAGACAGTTAACATGTTTAGGTAAGAAAAAGCTTCACAAACAGTCTTTTCAACTACACAGTATTATTTCTGTCTTACAGTCATTCATAGAAATACTGGGATAAAAGTTTATAGTTTGGCTACAAACATTGATGTCTATGGTAGCGATTAAAATAGAGCCACTCATCTTTTGAAAGCAACTGGCGCTTCAAATAACGTTTGTGTCGATTGCATCATTTCGCCACTAGGTGGCGACAAGTGACTGTTAAAAAATGTATTTATTGAATCATTCATTCGAGATTCATTCAAAAACACCGATTCATCCATTAATGAAACAAGTGAGGTATGAGTGAGTCATTGAATCATTAATACAAACCAATTTTTCATCATTTTAATTCTAAAAGTTGGTGTATTAAATACACTATATTTTAAATACATATACCCCGGGTTTCACAGACAAGGCTTAAGCCTAGTCCTAGACAAAAATGTAAGTGTTCAACTGAAAGAAACTCGCATTGACTGATCTTAAAATATATCAGAGCCTTTTTTTTGTCTCAAGATGCACACCAGTAATGTTTTTTTTCTAAGCATGTTTATAAAAATTGCTTAAATGTCTTAATTGAACTATGATCTAATCCTGGCTTAGTCTAAGCCCTGTCTGTGAAACCTGGCCATACTGTATTATATATTAAAATGTTTAATTCATTTAAATTAAACACTTTTAAATAGGGATGCAACGATACCATTTTTTTCCGATCCGATCCAGAAAACTATCGGCCAATTCCGATCCGATCCTAGCGCAGGTTTTTTTTTTTTTTTTTTTAATCAATAGAGTTTCTATACTTCTGTGTCACTCTTTTGTGTGTTAAACACAATCTACTAGACAACTTCATTTTAATGAAAAATAACATGAAAATATATATAGCTGTTTACACCTGGTCACTTCATGCATTTTGTAATATAAATCCGATCGCTCAAAACACTTCAGGAGGTGGTCTGGGCCGCATTCCAGATGAAACTGGACATGTGTAAAAGCATCTGGTTGTTGAAACCACATATGTGAATTTTACTCCTCCCAAAATGTAAAAATAATAAACGTGTGAGACCGTGTAATAGGCTATATGACATTTTAGTCAGATATGACTGCACTAATGCAACACGCATCACCGCAGACGAGTAGCTGCATCTCTTCAGCAAGAAGATGTGCAAACTACCGTGAATGAAACTGAAAGTAAGTCACAGATGCTCAACACACAATCATCTTCATTAAAAGTATAAGACAAGCTTATCTTTCCAGTGCCTCTCCTATTGCGGTCTTTGATCTTGAAATGAGCTGATAATTAATAAAATGCAGCGGTTTTGATTTCGTTGATGTGAACTTCGTTAAATTTAAATATAGCGCGGGAATTGAAGATCGGATTTATATCCATTTTGCGACGACACATTTATGTGGCCAACTATAAATGGAAACATTTTAATAAATCAGATAGATTTCTGATCAGCGAAAATGCATGAAATGACCAGGTGTAAACAGGCCCATTCATAATCTATGACAAAAATACTATTATAAACTAGGTTAGTGGATAATTTAGCAGCAAAAGTTATTCTAGAAAAATCATGAGTGCACAATTTTATAAAATCTAAACATTTAGTGAAATAACATTATTTAGTGGGGAACAAATAAAAGTGAATATGTAAAGGACTAAATCTGGTAAAATGTTACACATTGCTCTTTGCATTGTTGTAAAATACATTAATGAAAACAAGTAAATGTATTTATTTATAAATATAAACTACAAAATTAAAAGACATTTCTTTTAAATATATAGCACAGTAATGAAGGCAGCAACATATGATAGAGGACTCCTGTCTATCATATGTTGCTGCCTCCATTACTGTGCTATACATTCGATTATTAATAGCCTTGATAGGACAGTACAAGAAACGCTATAAATAATATTTAATTGCACAAAAGTATTATAATACGAAAAGCTCAAATAGAGAGTGGCATAAAGCGCTTATGCGCTTCCCGTGCGCAGAATGATGCGCTTGAAGCAGCACGGAGTCACAGCTGCGGATAGAGAAGTTCAAAGCACAGAGGAAAGAGATATTGATGCGTAGCTTATTAAATCTGCGTGATAGTTTATTGAGCCTTTTCTTTTAACGGTTTTAAATCTCAGTTATTGAGCGCTCTCGAAGGGTTTCATTGTTTTGACTGTCTTAACCGAACGTGACATGCAGTTTGAATGCTGATTGGAGGATGACAGACAGACGCAGCGGAGAGAAGCGTTTACGTGAACTTGAATTTAATGACTTAAATATTCATCTGTACCTCACATTAAACTATGGAATGGCTTCAGAACACTTGGACTTTGACTTTATGGTGCTTTATAATGCTTTTGTGGGGCTTAACAATAACACAGAATAGTATATGCAGAATATCGGATTTGGATCGGTCTCATCTCTCCGATACCCGATCCGCAGAAAATGCCCGGATCGGAGCCGATACCGATCCTGAGTATCGGATCGATGCATCCCTACTTTTAAATAGACTGCAGCAATTAATATTTTGTCACACATTATTTTGTTTAGTTCAGAATCATGGGAGAATCGTGATCTCTATTTGAGAAAAAAAAATCGTGATTCTCAATTTATCCAGAATCGTGCAGCTCTACTCTGTGGTTCTAAACCTGTAAGACTTTCTTCTGGTGGAAATCAATAGCAGATATTGTGAAAAAGTGTTTTGAATCCATTGAAATTGGTCTATGTATGTATGTAGGTATGTATGTAGGTATGTATGTATGTTCCATCCATCCATCCAGTGGAACAAAAACGCATACAGGTTTGGTACATGATGTTGAGTAAATGATGACATAACGTCCTGTTTTGAGTGAACTACCACTTTAAGCTTCATCAGTCATCACCATTACAGTCATCCCTTTATTTCAAGTGAATGTTCAATTTCATTTTTCATTGCATTTCTTGATATGCTAACCTTTGGTTTTAATGCATGCTTCAACTCATTGTCTTTTTAAAATGCTTGCTTCTAATGTTCTTCAGTTGGGTTTTGGTTGTCATGAAGCATTGAAGTCTTGCATCATGATGCTCAAAATTTGTGGTCGACCGATATTGTTTTTTTGACAGCCAATGTCGATAAGTTGGAAAGCAGGGTTGCCGATATAATTTAATTTGTTGTAATTAATATTTAAGAAATTTTAAATCATTTGAAAATGGGTTAAAAAATAAATGTGCAAAATAAACATACTTTAGATGACAATGTATATTTCACAAATAAATAAATATTTAATAAAATGTAAACATTGTAACCAACAGGGCACTCGGTAATCTGCGAAGATTGTGTGCATTGGGAATCATATTTTTTCAAATAAAGCCAAGGTAACAGTCATTTTACATACAACACAGTGAAAATGACATGAATATGACAGTGGGCAAATGCATGAAGCACAGCATAGTTTGAAATCACGAGTTTAAAGTTTGTCGATCGCGCGTCTCCAGTGAAGATGAACTCTCCTCCTGTCCGCATTCAATTCACACGGACCGACCGTCACACAGAGAACACGCGATCATGCAGGATACAAATGCACACTTCACAAGATCTCAACTAGATTCGACTTAAGTTTGCAAGGTTTGTGAAGTTAAATGTTCATTAGACATTCAAAGATTTGTTTAAATTATATAAATGCATATTTGCTGAATGCTGGCGGCAAACGAGAAAGTATAATGTTTGCTTTTCTATTACTAATAATATAAAAGCAATCCTTATAATACTTTTTTTTCGTATACATTTTTAATTCCTTTGTTTAACCGTTCTATCTGATTTTTAGACAGACTTCTATCCGTATTAGACAGAACTGAACGACGACAGCGAACAAGAGGGAGAATGTGAGCAGTATGTGCTCAGGCGCTGCCGTTCTCAGTGCCGTCAAAATAAAAGTCCCGCCTCGAACGCATCGGCCAAACAGGAAAAACTTATTGGCTGATGCCAATATTGGAAAAATGCCAAATATCGGCCTTGGCGATATCGTTCGACCACTACTCAATCCAGTTTGTTTCTTGTGTATGCCGCCTTTGTTTTCCATTCTAACGTTTCTCTCTTTTTCTTTTCTCTTCTGCTGTTTCATTTCTTCTTTGCCTGCCTGTCTGCTAATCATTATTCATATCATCTCAATGAACTGTCCACCCTAAACCCAAATCACTCATCAAATGTCCAGCGGGCTTCATAAAATCGCCCTTGTCTCAGATGAAACTCCTAGAAGACAGTGCCAAGCTGGATTGCGAGGTCATAGGGAACCCCATCCCCGAAGTTCAGTGGTGGTTCATTGAGGGTGAAGAGCCGATTGAAACGGTCACTCAGCTGTTTGACGGCGCGAGAGAGGATCGCGTACGCATCAATGCCACCTATATCAACCACGCCACCAGCACGCTCATCCTCACCAAGCTAACACTCAACGACACGGGTGTTTACGAGTGCCGTGCGTCAAACGACCCTGACCGCAATGACCTCAGGACCCCACCCAAAGTCAAGTGGATTCGCTCGCAAGCGAACGTTATAGTGTTTGAACGTGAGTTACGTTGTGTGGTATCGCAACGTCTCCACTAGTGTAGAGGAGGAACTCCCGTAGATTCAGACTCTCCCTTGCCTTGCCCTCTGCCTTTTTTTTTTTTTTTTTTTTCTCTTCGACCAGAGACCAGGTCACATGACTACTTTAGCACCATCTGTTCTTTCATAGTAATCTGATGCCTTCTGAGCATATCACTGTCTAGAGCTTGAGATGAAGTTGAACCTTTTAAAGAAATGGCATTGATTGGTTAACGTTACTGCTGGTTAGAAGGTGTTAAATGCACTAATTGGCCTTCATTTCTGAAAAAGGGCTCCGATTATGTCTCATTAACGTGGCTTGCTTTCAGTAAACATCTAAAAAGCTCTTTTAGATGTGACTTAACCCTTCTGGTGGTCTTAGAAAACAACTAGTTCTTTTCCACAATAGGTTTTCATAAGCTCATGGTCTCCAAACCAGTTGCTGGTTGGTTGAATTTCGTTCCCTCTTCCCATTTTGTTTTTAATTACAAACTGCTCACTCAATGTTTCCCAGTAGCCCAAATGTACCTTCACTTCTCCTTTGATAGAGCACAATGTGCCTTACAGCACACATTGTGGTGAACATCTGGAAAGCAATGTTCCGATCCGTTCCATCATGTGTCCAAAAAAGTCATTTATTTTACAGTGCCACATCAAACCCAGAGGTTGGTAGTGTCATTTTCAGCAGTGAGCACTTTTTTTTTTTTTTTTTTTTTTTTTTTTCTTCTGTTAAAGAGTCATAAACATGAAAGTTGATGTTTGTGTAACTTTTGCTACTTTTATGCCTCGGCAGATGCAGCCATCACGACCAAACCAGAGATGGTGAACGACCAGAACCAGACCTCTGCAACACTCAGCTGCAACCTTACCAACCCTTCTTCTCCCATCAAAGGCTACTATTGGACCCATAATGGCAAGACCATTGACAAAACAGAGTCAACCACTGACAAAGCTTTCATTGAACACGAGTATGTTCCTCAACCTTATGTAAATGATTGTATCACTAAAGAAGAATGAAATATAGCGCTCTAATTTCAGTATAAGTTTCTCAGATTTAGTGTTTACAGGTCCATTAAGTATAATGCAGCTTCTCAGTTTTATGAGATGGGATTGTTAGCAGCAGTAAGATTAAGAGCCTCTGGCACTCCACGTTCACTGACCCTAATTCCCATTAGAACTGCTGGGTCGGAAAAATATCTATGGGGATGCCTGAGCGGCATACTGGAAAAAGCTGTTTACTTTTATATTTGATATTTCCTTTACTTGTATTGTCCTCTCCTCCACCTTTATTGCTACGGTACTGTTGTTATATTGAGGGATCTCAGTTGGCATATAAAACTGTGTAATGTGAAATGTTATTTTATTTTTTTTATTTGTGGGTCTCATTGCTTGTTTTACTTTCTGTGGCAGAATTAAAAAGATTGATTACCACTCTGCTGGACTATATGCATGTGTCTTCCAAACAGAACCTGAGGTTAATGCGACCATTGAAGTTAAAGGTAAGGAAGTTTGACTGATAGATTATTGCATCTGTTATCCATCATGCATTACGTGAATTTTTTTAGGTATATTGTGCTCATCACCCATAATTATACTCTTCCTGTTAGTTCTCCCACATGTAGTGGCCTACAAACACTCTGAAAATGCTAATGAGAAAGACAAGGCTGTCCTAATATGTGTGAGCCATGGATACCCCCTGCCTACTGACTGGAGTTGGTATAAGCTCAGTGAAGATGAAAGTGAAAAGGTAATTAAAGTTTGTTGTAAAAACATGAGATTGGTACCTGGCCATGCGATTTGAAGGTTGGATATGGTTGCAAAGGTGCGTTAAATGACACTTGGCATTATGATCATTTATTAACCTAGCTGTAGTGTCTATCCGTTTATTGCATGACAAGACGTTTGTAGTTCAAAAACTCAAAACTAAAAGATCAACTTGAAGCTTTCAAGCCTTTCCACTGATGCAGTGGAGAAATTGACATGTACAATTGTTATGGTTGTGTAATAGTACAATTAATAAAATTAATAATGACACATGCTAGTAGTTATGTTAATAGAATTATTACAATATTATAGGGCTGCACAATTAATCGAATTTCTAATTGCGATTACGATTATGGATGCCACGATTACATAATCGTTCAAAGCCGCGATTTAAAAAAAAAAAAAAAAAAAAAAAAATGCCCACTTGCATTATTCTGTGTGCTTAAGGTGTTTGCAGCATGGTTTAAAAAAACTCAAACACACTGGATAAAAGACATTTTTGTCTAACTGATAGTCGTTGTCACTCTGTTGTGCATGATAGGTTAAATGCCAAACGTGTCAAAAGCGGAACAAAATAGCAGAACTCGTTTGAACTGCGCGCCACACTGACCATTAATCCGCGCGCCTCAAAAGAAAACAGCACAGCGCGAGTTTATTACAGTGACCAGTCGCGATCACGCACTAAACACTGAAATCCAGTAAGAAGCACTCGAGTTCAGCGCAGAGTTCTCCAGTACAAATCACGTCTCTTTAATTTAAACTAAAGCCAAATAAATCAGAGCTGTTATTCTTATCAACACTGATGCCGAAACAGTGCAACAACGATCCAGTTAGAAGACGTTTCAATCCACAAATCACCCACATTTACCATAGTTTTACTGTAGTAACACTAACGGTAACAATGGTATGGTGGCAGAAAAGGATATTCATATTGAGTATAATTATATTATTAATATACTAAATACAGCGGGGAAAATAAGTATTTGACACATCAGCATTTTTATCAGTAAGGAGATTTCTAAGTGGGCTATTGACACAAAATTTCCACCAGATGTAGCCATCAAGCCAAATATTGAATTCATACAAAGAAATCAGAACATTTAAGTATACAAGTTGAGTCATAATAAATAAAGTAAAATGACACAGGGAATAAGTATTGAACACATGAAGATAACAAAGTGCAAAATGGCATAGAAAGCAAGGAGATCACCTGAAATCTGTCAGTATTGAGAGTAGGGCTGCAACGATTAGTCGACATTATCGACAACGTCGACAATAAAAAATTGTCGACAAATATTTTTGTTGTCGAGTAGTCGTTTGATCTCATATGACCTAATGTAAGAGCCTGCAATACTGCGGTTTGACCAGTGTGGCGCTGTAGCGCAAGACTCTAGTTCAGGCCTCCTGGATGCAGATCAAGAGAAGAACACACAGCACTTCAGAGCAAATGCATCCAAACTTGAGCGGCGTTTGGATGAATATGTAAATATATATTGCGCGCTTTCCTCTCAGTAACGAAATAAACAACAAAAACTGGCAGCAGTGTGAAAGCAACAGTTAAAAATGCATCTGATTACAACGATGTGGATGTTTGCATGAGCTCTGCAGTTCAGTAACGTAACATTACTCCAGTAGAGTTCGTCACATTATGTTTATTTATATAGTACTTTATGCAATAGATCGCCTTAATTGAAGAAGCTTTACGGTATTAAACATGAAAAACATGAAAGTCAGTGTCGCTTTCAGTTAGAATTACAACTTGATTTTCTGTTATAAAGCAGCTCTCCAGTGTGAGATAGCTAATGATCAAATATTTTTATTAGTGGGAAAATAATAATTTCATTAAAGTGACAGTTTGGTTTGCAGAGATCAAAGCTTGATCTAGCTCAGGGCTGTTTTGATTATCATAAACCTATAAGGTATTTTAAGACATTATGTTGTGAATAAAATAGTTTATCCAAAGCATCTTATCACTTGCCTTTATTTTGTTTCTTATCTATATGACTTACAAAAGGAGATGTTAGGCAGAATGATGTGTCATTCAGTTACTTTTTCATGTAGCTAATTAAATGGTGAGAGAGTGTCTCTGTCTGTCATCTCATTTTGTGTGCCATCTATTTTTATAATGAATTGGTAACATTACAATAAGGTATCATTTGTTAACATTAGTTAATGTATTAATTAACATGAATGAACAATACATTTATTACATTTAAGTATTAATCTTTGTTAATGTTGGTTAATAAAAATACAGTTGTTCATGTTAGTTCACAATGCATTTATCAATGTAAAAAAAACAACTTGTGATTTTAATAATGCATTAGTAAATGCTGAAATTAACATTAAGATTAACAAATGCTATAGAAGTATTGTTCATTTTTAATTCATGTTAGGCAAGGCAAGTTTATTTATATAGCACATTTCATACACAAAAAAATTCAAAAACACAAAAGTGCTTTACATAAAAGGAAGTGAAATAGACATTAAAAATAATAATCACAACAATAAAAACAAGGAATTAAAAAAAATAATAATCACAACAATAAAAACAAGGAAATTATATAAAAATTTTATTTAAAATTAATTTAAAACCGTTACGAATAGAAAATGATTATACATAAAATACAGTGCAGTCATGTTAATTAATGTTAACTAATGAACCTTAATGTAAAGTGTTACCAATTAATTGTGTAATAATTGTAATTACATAATATGCTTTTCTAAAGCTGAAGTGACCTTTTTTATGTTAGAATATGTATAACTTAACATTCCAACTAATAGCAAAAACTGAATAATCAAAGTCTACTGATTAATCAGTGAATTAATCGACGATTAGTCGATCAATCGTTCTAATAATCGTTAGATTAATCGATTATCAAAATATTCGTTTGTTGCAGCCCTAATTGAGAGAGAACCCCTGCCCCCTATCAGTACTAATTGATATCAGCTGCTTTAGTCCTAATTGATGGCCTATAAAGGCTTCTCATTACCTAGGAGGCACACAGGAAAGACTTCATGATGGGTAAAAGCAAAGAACTCTCTGTAGATCTTCGTAATCGTATCGTTGAAAAGCATTTTGATGGGAATGGTTATAGGCGCATTTCCAGAATGCTGAATGTTCCTGTGAGCACTGTGGGGGCCATTATCCGGAAATGGAAAGAGCATCAGTTCACCATAAACCGGCCACGATCAGGTGCTCCACGTAAGATCCCTGTCCGAGGAGTCCAAAGAATAATCAGGAGAGTTCTCCAAGAGCCAAGAACCACTCGGGCAGAACTTCAGGAAGACCTTGCATCAGCAGGTACTGTTGTTTCAAAGAAAACTATAAGCAATGCACTGAACCGCCATGGCATCCATGCACGCTCACCACGCAAGACTCCATTGCTGAACAAAAAGCATGTTGAGGCTCGGTTAAAGTTTGCGAAAGAGCATTTGGAGAAGCCTGTAGATTATTGGGAGACTATAGTATGGTCAGATGAAAGCAAAATTGAACTTTTTGGCAGTCATTCTACACACCATGTTTGGAGAAGAAATGGCACTGCCCACCACCCCAAGAACACCATACCAACAGTTAAGTTTGGGGGTGGAAGCATCATGGTTTGGGGCTGCTTTTCAGCAAGGGGTACTGGCAGACTTCATATTATTGAAGGCAGGATGAATGGAGAAATGTACCAGGACATTCTGGATAAAAATCTACTGCCATCTACCAGAAAGCTGAAAATGAAAAGAGGGTGGACATTTCAGCAAGACAATGATCCCAAACACAAGGCCAAGGACACAATGAAGTGGTTTCAAAGAAAGAAAATCAAGCTGCTTGAATGGCCCAGTCAATCAACTGACCTAAATCCCATAGAAAATCTATGGAGAGAACTGAAGATCAAAGTTCATAAAAGAGGCCCAAGGAACCTTCAAGATTTAAAGAATCACTCCTGAGCAATGCAGACGACTGGTCTCTCCATACAAGAGGCGTCTAGAAGCTGTAATCACCAACAAAGGCGTTTCTACAAAGTATTAAATAAAGTGTGTTCAATACTTATTCCCTGTGTCATTTCACTTTATTTATTATGACTCAACTTGTATACTTAAATGTTCTGGTTTCTTTGTATGAATTCAATATTTGGCTTGATGGCTGCATCTGGTGGAAATTTTGTGTCAATAGCCCACTTAGAAATCCCCTTACTGATAAAAAGGCTGATGTGTCAAATACTTATTTTCCCCGCTGTATGTTAAAGGAGTAATGGAATATAATTACATTGTTGTTAATTCTATCAGTTGATGTGGATTTGTAATTGACTGACTAGCTACGTTTACATGGACACTTTTTTCTTCCATCCGATTGAATTCATTCCGATTGTCAAATCCGAACGTAGTGTTTACATGAACGCCAAATAAAGTGATCGGGTTGATGTGCGTGTTTATATGTCACAAGCTTCTGATCGGATTAAATCTTTTGACATGCGCACACTGCATGAATATTCAGTTTCCCGCTGTTGTCGCATATTGTTTTAAAAAGCACACTTGATATTTATTTACTTCGGGTCCTAATTAGTCTACGACCAGCACATTAACTATTGTGCAGTGCTGCTTACTTTAGAAAGCAGTAAAAGTGTCCCTTCCCGTGCCCAAAACCAGTCGTCTGTGAATGAGAGTCTTAAACAAGGTCTGGTGGGATGTTGCCCTGCTCAACTTCACATATGCTGAGTGAAAGCTGCATTTGAGAAAGACTGGACACCAGAGCATGTGAGCGAAGCGGAGCGGCGTGACACTCCAGCTCAATATTCCGCTCTGTGTGCGTGCGCTCCGCTCAGTCGTTCACGGTCAAAGCACGCTCCGCTAATATTCCACTCACGCTCACCGGTAAACCAAATCCCGCTCAGATCACGCTCTGACATTACATTTCTCTGGTAGGCCTAATTGTGTGTTTTTCCCCCGTTTATAATTAAATTCGTTAAAATTCGTTGCAAATACAGTTATGTTTCTGGGTGACGTTCAGCTTGCACTTTTTCAAATTAATTTTAGTAATTTAAATGTAATGTATGTCTTGTTTTTGAAGCCACTTGGCAAACTTTCCTAAAAAATTAAATAACTGAAAAAGTAGGATGTATTTGATTTTCATTAAGCCTACTTTATTTCCATAAAAACACAGCTTCAATTATTGTGCAACAGAACATTCAAAACACGCACACATGATGAAATAAATGCACATAGAATTTCACAAAATACACCTTGCTTATCAGGTCCATGAAGAGCACACACAAGATGAAATGCACCTAAAGAATTATTTAGTGGCGTTAATAAAATAAACACTTTCTAAAAGACCAAAACTGTGGGGAAATCTGTGTCTGTCAATCTTTACAGGATTTTAGAATTTACTTTTAGAAACATTAGTCAAACTATTGCTTATTCCACAGATTCTCGAACTAGCAAATTACCAAAGAGCAGGAGCTGAGGGGGTAATTAATAGTAAATATGACCAAAACAGGTTGTTATTATTATTATTTTTATATGAATAATAAAATCACTATATAGGCGCATTTCAAATGTTTATGAAGAATGTGGGAGTATTATCGCGCTTAGCCTACTGTATGACATGGGGTCGCACACGCAATCATTTTTTTTATTTATTTTTTCCTGCGGAAAGAGCTTATTCTCCCGTCATTTTTGGATGTGCTTTCTTTCGTCTCATGCAGTCTCCGTGAATGGAGCGCGTCACAATAATGAACCAGCTCACAGACATAAGAAATATATTTGCAGAAAGCTTGAAAACCAAAAAAAAAAAATCTTCTCTATGTAGTCCGTTTAGGTGCATTTCTCTATTAAAGGCACGTCCACTGTGGAGATGGTGAGTCTGAGAAAGCACTAGTTTATTAATAAATAATTACAATTTCTTCTTTTTCCCCGATGCATTCATAATCATTACTTTAACCGGTGCGTTGCGGCAAGCTTTGTGTCCAGAGACCTTTAAGCGTGCGTTTGAGCGCGGAATAATACACCTAAATGCCTATATTAACGGATGGTTTAGTAGGTTATTATACTAATCAATTTAATATAAACATGTGACTAGTTGACTAGAAAAATCTTTAGTCGGGGGCAGGCCTACTTGGCACAAGGAAACGATCCATTTTTAAAATAAAATGCTGACATTAGGTGAGACTGCAAATCACGTTGTAATGCATTGCAGTATTTATGCATGTGTAATGAGTCAAATGTTTTTATTTTATTTCATTTTTATGGGGGTGCTATGGGGGTGTTTTGGTTTTTCTTGGGGGTGCTGGAGCACCTGCTAGCCGCTCCCTAGCGCCACCCATGCCAAAGGGCATTTTGGGTTGAGAGAGCGGTGCTGAGCTTATTGAGCGAGCAGAGGACTCTCCGCCCGCTCCCGCTCCACTCCGCTCACATGATCTGCTGGACACTCATTTATAACACTTCTATTCACCAGGAAGAACAGCTCGTTCCGTGCGTCATACGTCATTACGCTATTTTTACTTCACTGCACATGCGCAGTACTTTCCAGTTTCGGTTTTCAATCCGATCAAGTGTTTACATGTCCTCTGGGTCGGATTACAAAAGGAATAAACCACCCCTTACGATCCGATCGAAATTTGAATCCGATCTGGCCAATTCAATCCGATTGACGTGTTTACATGTGACTTTTTTATTCCGATTGTGCTTCTAGTCCTATTACGATCGGATTATAGGGTCCATGTAAACGCAGCTACTGTCTTTAGGTTACTGTTTTTCAATGCAAACACCATAGAAACCATATAGTTAGGCTACTTTTTTTACCATGGTAATGAGGTGCTGTACTTTTGGTTATGTATAAAAGATGAGGCTGTTACAGTTTTCACAATGGTACTGTCAAATGTACATCTGCATCCCAACTCAAGCTCCTGCTTGTCTGAACTCAAGCTCCTGTTCTAATGTGCATTTCTAACAGACAAAACTTGTAATATTACATGTTCAGTGCTACCAAATCAGGTGCTGGTACCACTGCTCTCGAATGTTAGTCTGGAGCCCTGATAATATAAATTATACTGTAAAATGTTACTTTAATTTGAAATGTCGTTTGTTTAATTGTAAATGACATGTATAGCTTTTTAGACCATTTTTTCTTTTTCTTTTAGTATAACATTATACTATGCATAATTTTTACCTTTTTTTTTTTGTTTAAAGAAGAAACCAAACCAATGTATAGTTGACATTTGAGGTTCAATGCTATAGAAAAGCAATAAAAGTTCAGGAAGTGTTTTCAGACTCTTTTTTTTAAATGTATATTTTATATAAAAATATATGCAGCTTCAAACAATGGCATAAATCTGTTCAAAATAATCGTTATTAATAACCGCAATTACAATCTCAAGGGAATAATCGACAATTATGATTTTTGTCATAATCGTGCAGCCCTACAATATTATATTCAACCTGTTGTGACAACTTCTTAATTCATAATTATCATAGTATTATTAGTTGTATTAATAGAATTGTTATAATATATTCAACTGTTTAAAAAATGTTTACTACTACTAAAGTAATTATTGTTAATTTAACTGTTTTAGTGGTAGTAATTACATTAACATAATTACTGTTATTCAGCCTATTGTCAAGTACTATTACATAAAATATCTGATATTATATATTCTAATAATTTATAATTATAGTACTAATAGTTGTATTAATAGAATTGCTACAGTTTATTCTACTTGTTTACTACTAATATAATTAGTTATTAATTTAATTTTTACAGTGGTAGTAAGTACATTAATATAATTATTATTCAACCTATTGTCGAGGGCTACATTACATAAAATATCCTTTATTATTATTATTATTTTTATTATTAAATTTATTTTATGTATACAGTTCATTATTTAATAATTGTTTTGATTGATATTAACTGTTGTGCGCTAGTTTTTAGAATTATTGTATTTATATTCTGTACATTGTTGCTTATTTTTAATCATTAAATTATTTAATAAATAATTGTTGTACTAGTTGTATCAATAAAATTACAATAACAGTCAACCTATTATTATTATTATAGCACTTCTATTAATATAATTGTTACAATGTAACTATTAGTATTATTTGGTTGTTATAGTAGTATTATATAATGTTAATAGAATATAATATTAATAGTGCTATGTTTTGTTGCTCTTCAAATCACCATATTTATCAAGATGATCACAATGTGATATATTGATTTTTGTTTTTTTATTTCTTTTTAAACTAAATCCTGCAGCCTTAGGCTGATGATACACGGGGAAACTTTGAGCAATTTTGCTTGAGCACTTTCCCATTGAAAATGGGCAACAAATTTCTATCTGGATATTTTGGATTGTTCATGGGCCCTGTCTCTCACCTGGTTGCCCGTTGCCAGAAGTTGCCTGGCAACATTGCTCAAAAAGTTTCCTTGTGTATCATCAGCCTTAATAACTTACTAACAGTTTTGCATTGTCAACACACAGGAGCCCATTGTCAATGGCACTATTACCAAGTATGAGATCAAGAACACCCCCAATAAGACCACGCTGTACGTGAAAGATCTGGACATCAACGAGGACATGGGCATGTACCAGTGCCAGGGCACCAATGAAATAGGATCAGCTAGCGATAAGATTCAGCTGCGTGTGCGTAGCCAACTGGCCGCCCTTTGGCCATTCCTCGGCATTGTTGCTGAAGTCATTATTCTCATCACCATCATCTTCATCTACGAGAAGAGAAGAAAGCCAGACGAGATCAATGATGGTATGTGATGCTAGTTGTTTCCGTTGTAATGATGTTTACATTTTTGTGAATGTACAAATGAATGATCAGTGGATGTAATTTTACATTTTTGTTTATGAATTCATAATGGTGCAAGATCCTATTTCAGTTTGATTTTGTATGTTTATTTTATTTGGCTGAAGTGTGTGGCTGATCCTTAGCGGAGTCTATTTTTATTATTTACGTTGTTTATTTCTCTGTTCGCTGCTGCTTTTACGTTGTGGTAAGTGCTCAAAACTGCATGTCAGACTGAAGTGGATTTGCTTAAACGGGTGGTTTTGGGAGTTTGAATGCTCTCCCTGATTGGCTGAGAACTACAACTCTTTCACTGGCGATTTGTCTTAAAAAGAAGATAAATCGAACCAGATTTGTCAGACTTAGGTTCAAGAAAAGCAACTTTTTTTGGTTTTCCCGTAGCCAGTGAAAGCGTTTAGCGGAGTCTGACATATTGCAGTTCAGAATGGGTTTTAAATGGCAAGTTATGCATAATAACTAAGATGACATTTCAGACGGATTATGTTTATACTGCCTTGCATGCTCTCTGCATCATCTTCTCATTGCATGATGTTCTTCAGCCCTAGATTATAGCAGTGGCTTCCTCTACGTCTCTGAGAGGCAGCACCCTTATGGCACAAAGGGTGGCAAAATATATAATCCCAACTCTATTACTACATTTTCGTCTTTCTGAGTGTTTGGACATGCTCTCTGCATAAACTTCAGCAAACGTCTCTTTCAAACTCCGATTCAGCTTTTTGTTTTTTTAAAGTATATGTTTGTTGGGTGTCAACTCGCATCTTATTTACATCTTATCTTACTTTCTGATTGTGTCTGTCTGAAGCACAACCTTGCCAGTAAAATCTTCTTAAAATATATATTTTTTAAATAATAATATAGACATCTATATATAGATACATGTATTAGAAATTATACTTTTGTGACTCCAACCCCCCTCAAAAAAGCATGTTTAAACAAATTATATATTTTCTTATTGTAAATCTAGTATCTTTTTAGTGATTTCAAATCACCACAAAAATGCATATTATAAAATGCTTTATTAACATTATAAATTAATATAAACTATTTACTTTAGTATTTTGTTTTAAACGGCATATAGTGACTTCAAACCCCCTTCAAAATGCATTTTTATTTTACATATTAGAAATGTTTGTAATTATATGCTATTTACTTTCTTTCTAAAATATTTATAGTGATTAATACATGCTATTTTTGGGGATTGTTGTGTGTATAACAACAATAATGAAGAATATCTGTTATACATTTTATAATTTAATTCTAAGTATTTTGTAAATACATATAGTTCTGTTGTGGTTTGAATTACAATATTATTATTATTATTTATTTTTTTACGTGTTATAAATCTGTATATAATTATGGCTTTTTATTTGGACTTTACACAGACATTTTATAGTGATTTAATTTCCACAAAATAAGTTTAAAATATTTCCTATAAAACACAATAATAATTTTAGTATTTGATTTGTTAAACATTTTTCAAAGTCATTTGTCTTTTTTTGTTGTGATTAGGAGTTATTTTCATTTCCATACAGCCGTTGTCATATCCATAGACTTTTCTACATATGTGCCAGAGGCAGGACATTTCAGCGGTTTCTTTTCAGTAGGAAGGTTTCTGGGTGATATGCTGACTTCAGAAGTCCAGTGCAGGAGTTTACAAATGTGATATAATGCTGTTTGAGAGCCTTCATCATGATTAATGCAGAAAAGGAACAATGTTTTTCTCTCTACTACATCTGTAGGTGAGGTTGTGCTACAAATAGGGCTGGGCGATATGGCCAAAAAGATTATCACGATAATTTTTTTCATATCAGTCGATATCGATAATTATCACAAATGTCAAATCTTTATTTCTTTCAAGTTTAAAGCCAAAATTTTGCTCCATTTGCTAATTTTCCTTAACCAAATAAATATCTAAATAGAAAAATGTATTTCTTAGTTTCTGCATGTTCTAATGAGTGATATTGTTTCAAATCAAGAAACAGGTCTGGGTTGCCTGATGATGATGATAATATCACTTTTTCTGTCTCTTTGAAATGCACATTTGATAGTAGCTTGAGTTAGGATGCAGAGGTAATTTTTTTTTTTTTTTTTTTTTTTTTCATTTTTAAAATCAGTAACATCTGTAAAAATTGTACCAACCTCAGTTTTATATGGTTAAATTTATTCTGACCAAGTTTTTTTTTTATTTTTTTTATTAAGCTTATGATCTCCCATAGTAGCAAACATTTAAATCATGATAAACAATTAAAACCACACATATAGCACCTCAATACCATGGTAAAAATATAACTATGGTTTTTAGGTAGCCTGTTTGAATGAAACACAGCAGTCTAAAAACATTCTGTATAAATGCACATGCTATAGCTTAATCACAAATACATACTATAATTATATACCATTACTCCTGTAATAAAATTAAATGTGAATATTCCACATTTCTGCCACAATACCATGGTGCGGTGAGTGTTACTACAGTAAATCCATGGTAAATGGCGATGTGTAGATTGAAAAGCTTTCTGACTGTCTCGTTACAGTGTTTCTCCTGTTTGGCTATAAACTAGTTTAAATCAGAGTCATTTGTGTTCATCGCTGAATTCAAGCGCTTCACACTGGATCTCACCGCTCTGTTTAGTGCTAGCATGACTCAGTAATGCATCCTGCTCCAGTGAGCTTGCGCTGCGCGGCAGTTTGACTTTGATCCGAGCGGATAAACGGTCCGTGTAGCGCGACTCATTTGAATCGCGCCGTTTCGTTCCGCTTTTGGTGAATAAACATTATATCGAACATTTATCGAACTCTTCATATCGTTTTATCGAGAAATTATATCGCGATAATTATCGTTACCGAATTATCGCCCAGCCCTAGCTACAAACAAATGATATTTGATTGGAGACGTTTGTTCTTGGGTTGAAAACCACTAAACATGTCTTTTCAATCCAACATCAGACTGCATGGTTAATGTAAATACATTATTCTGCATGAATCATTATTAGTAGTGTTGTGAAAACATTGATAGCTGTGTTTTAGTTGAGGTGTACAGGTTTAGCAGTAGAAATAACTGAATTAAGAGTATCAAGGTTTTCCAGTCCCCAAATCACATTACTCATTAGGTGCTCTGCTTTTAAACTTGCGGTGCTCACTGTCTTGAGGCTGTCACACTAGATTTTAGACAAGCTACTGTAACAGTTCAAATAGACTGTAGTGTTGTACATATGTCAAAATGAGTGTTTAACTATTTTTCTCTTATTTTCATGTGTTCCTACTTATAGATGATGACTCAGGATCTGCACCACTGTAAGTGTTTTGTATTATATGTGCTGAGATATTGTTGAAGTGCAGAAGTGATTTGTGCAGTTTTTCTCAAAGGAACTTCAAGGCCATGTTGAAGTCTATACAGTAGCCCTAGATGTGCTTCTAGCTCAGGAAATTCATATGCACATCAAAGAGGGAACTGACGTGCCACTGTGTTTTTCAGGAAGAGCAACGCCGCTACAAACCACAAAGACAAAAATGTCCGGCAAAGGAACTCCAACTGAGAAAGGAGAAAAGGTGAAATATTATTCTTTAAATATTTTCAAATTGGAGTTTTTTTTTTTTTATATTTAATATATGAAACCCGTTATGGAACATTAATGTTCTATATTTTATACACTTTATATTATTAGTATTAATTACTATTACAACCTTTTTTTTTAATGTGTATCTTTTATATTGTAGACTTGTATAATAAACTGTAGTAAAAAAATGTAATTCTATTGAAATTATTTTATGCATTTAATATAAAGAGTAATGATATATTTGATAATTTAAATGTTTTTTTTTTTAAATAAATGGAAACAATTAATATCAGCTTATAATTCTATACAATTTATAATCTAAATGTTTTTATTGTAGTTTATAACTTTAAAAAGTAGAAGCAATTAGTTTATTTTCTATAATAGAATATAAAACGTGCATTAAGTATAATAAAAGGAATATTAATAAAACATGTTATTCGATATTAATTACTATCACTACTATTTATTTTTAATGTGTATCTTTTATACTGTGGACTTGTATAATATAAACTGTAGAAAAAGTTGATTTATGTAATTCTATTAAATCATTTTATGCATTTAATATAAACCGCAATGAAATATTTGATAATTTATAATTTAACTTAACTTTTTTGTTCTTTTTTTCCCTTCAAGTGTAATATAAACAATATATATTTTTAAACCACATCAAGCTGAGTTTTTCTTTTCATTTCTTTCAGGTGTCCTGATGACTACTGTTGAAGATATATGGAGAATTGAGTTGCTGAGTAGCACATTATAGTGCACCCTGCAAGTTCTTAACCTTCTGCTTGAGTGTTAACGTCTTGAGATAATTGGTCTCCTTTTACTTTTATTCCTATCCATATTGTGCTGCCAGCTGATGTTTTTAAAATGTTTTTTGGGGGAGGGGGGGGACTGCATGATTGTATTCTTGCTGTAGAAGTGTGTTTAGTGAATCTCTAAATGTGGGAAGGATTTCTTTTCCGTCTTCCTGGTTTCTTTAACTGTTCCTCACGAGTGTGTGCACCGTAACTTTCCCAAACATCTACCAAGTGTAATTGTATCACTGTTCAGCCGCATGAGAATTTAACCATGATCAGTGTATACAAATAGAACGCTGAATCAAGTTTCTATGACCGCAGTCGTTTTCCTTTCTGTAAGCCTTAATGTTTAGCCACTTTATTGTACATGCTAGTTTTAATTATCGAAATAATTTAAATTAACAACTTTTATGTGCAGTACTCGTGTCGTCGCTGCACAAAGTGCTCTATTCCATGTGGATGGTCAAATGCCACTTATGTCAGGCTAACAATTTTCTGTTTAATAATGTCAAACAAGCTTATTTTAAAGTTGATAATGTAGTTTCTAATGTTGACTTTTAGGATTCCTCCTGCCTAACCCTTAAGGACCAAGTGCTAGTACAGTGTGTAATTTACTGTTTGCATAATCCGTTATAATTGTTTCCCAAATTCTAACATGGAGGACAGTGATATGGTTATAAATATTTAGGTAAAGTCAGTGAAGGTGGGGTTTTTGTGAAGGCTTTTGCTTAAATGATGCTCTCCTATAGACCGTCATACTTGCATTGTAATGCATTGTGAAGTATAGTGTCTGGATGTGTGCCATTTCCAAGTTGAGATGCGTAAAATTTAAAACCTTGTTAGAAGTGTATAAATTATTTTGCCTTAGCTTCATAGGAAATCTAATACACCGTCAACTGTACTGACTTGCACAATCTAAATAAACTTATTTGATTTTAACTTTGTCTTTTGAATATTGCTTGGTGTGTTCAACCAAATAAACCATTTGGCGAGGTAAGGAAGATGCCTATATTGGCTTGTTCTTTGAGCCACCATAAGGGGGCGACAGTTACTCATTTATTCGGTTTAGCTGTAGGGAGCGGCTCTACTTGACAAACATCAGCGTTATTACATTGGCAAAGAGGAGGCACTCCAGAATATAAAGCATATCATTTAAACCTTTATGGGCTTTCAAAATAGTCAACTGTAGTATTACTACTAACAATTTTGTCCATGTGATTATTTGCTAATTGGATAAATGACTGACATCTTAGGGGTGATTCCACATAAAGAGCAATGCATTTTGATATCTATAAATCTACAGAATAAAATAAAAATCCTTAAAAGATTTGAAATCACCTTTAGGCTATGATTAACGTATTTTCACATTTTGAATTAGAAATGTTTTTTGTGCGTGGCCTATTATCAGAATATCTAGGTGATAGGCCTACCATAACTATCCACCTTGTCCCTTATTTTATTTTGTAATGTGGAAGTAAGCTATTTTCTTTGAATGGGCGAGACTTCCGCTTCATTAGCTATAACTAAAGAACTTGCGCTACAAACCAGTGCTTTTATGATTGTGATAATGAATATCAGTTTGCGATAGCCTTTAAAACAGTATAACGGACTGTTTATGTACCGGGGAAAATAACTGGAAGCAAATGACACCGGAAGCTCCGCACATTGAAGTTAAAAATGGCCGCCCTCGTTAAAAATAAGATGGACAAAAAAATGTCTCAAAAGACTGAAATCCTTGTGTAAAATATATAGTAGAGTATGTTCCTTAAATATGTAGTTTATGAAAAAACCTTTTTGGAAAACTTATTGAAAACTTGAAGAAAATGGTGTGTAACCAATAATTTGTCTTTTGACAAAATGATAGCCTAAATTATGACCCTTATGAATGTGTACGATCTTAAAGATAAAAATGAAGTTAAAATTACTTTTAAATGACACTTTTTTTTTTTGTTAAAATCAACTGGAATAGGCTAGGCCTATAAGAACATGATATTCATGATTCAAACTGTTATTTTACTTTAAAAAGTAGACCATGTTTAGAAATTACGGTCACAAACTTGGTATTTTAGGCATCAAATATTTTATTTTATTTTCAAGACGTTTTCAAATGTGCATGAAGCCAGCATGTAGGCCTACCTAGCCTAAACAAAGACTGTCAAATTACATTTTTTCCGTTTCATTCGTTCATTTCAGGTATCCTTATTTACAATATCACCAAGTTAAGAAATGTGCAGCTGGATAATGAATCATCAAACATACTATTACACACCACTAACCTACATTTGCATATTTAACACCAAGACTCGCATAATATAGCGCATCTCGGCCTATTTTCCACTCATTTATCCTTGACATAGTTTAATTCCTGACTCCATTCATTATCTGAACACAGTGATTGTGATGGTTCAGTGGGCTACCAGGTAAGGGAGTGAACGAGTGCAGCCATAGCAACGCGACTGGTGGTGCTGTCTGGTGACATTGGGACGCGGAGTAAAGGACTGTAGGCACCTGCCCAAGTCTGCGCTTTCACAATCTGGCTGCGTCAGGATTCATCTCAAAACAACGCTGTCATGGACGAAGCGGAGGACGGCGATGAAGACCACAAAGAGACTCGCAGGGGCGACATCCTTGACTCTTCCTCCAAGATGAAGAATACGCCAGGAGGGGGAGCAACGGCAGCGGCGAGCAGGATCTCCAACAACAAGGACTTCGCCTCCGTCTCCTGTGGACGCAGCACGGAATCCACCGCGCTCCTCTGCCACGGAGATGTTTCCAGAGACAGGAGCGGGTTTGACGGCGAGGATGGCACCGGAATGAGATGCGTAATCAACGGAGACTGCCGAAGAGACGAGAGCTTGTCCTCAACCCTCTCCAAGCAGGAGAAGCAGACAGGTGGAGGCTTCCCAGCATCTGCATGTCACTCCAGCACCTCCAGCATGGACAGCTCGGTCACTCCTGCTGCTCCTCCCGCTGAGAAGAAGGACTCCAGAGTTCCCTTCTCCAGCGCTCCACCGGCCCATGGACCGACCTCGAACCAGCAGCAGCAGCCGGGCAATTCTGTCAGCTTTCCCAAGTCTGAGGATGGCCAGATCACGGCAGATGATGCGGAATCCAGGGACAATCAAACTTACATGCAGAGGCAGTTTAGCTCCATGCTACAGCCCGGGGTCAACAAATTCTCACTGCGTATGTTTGGGAGTCAAAAGGCTGTGGAGAAGGAACAGGAACGAGTCAAATCCGCTGGCAATTGGATTATTCATCCGTACAGTGACTTCAGGTAGGCATGATGGAGTGACACCAGTGGAGACTCAATACCTGGTTGCAAATGCTCATGTTTGAATACAATAAAAATGAGTGCCTTTTCTGGTAAAAACAAACAAAAAAGCTACTTTATTGTAAAATGCATTGCATTTTGTTAAAGTAAATTGCATTAAAATCACATATCAAGTAAATAAATAAATAAATGTACTTTTTTAAGTAACAATTCACTAAAATTTGTTTTGCCATTTAGCCAAGGTCTTAACACTTTTACAAGGTGTTTATTATGAAGAGACATTAATGCTGAGTTTTTTTTTTAATTCACAAATATTCAGTGTTCAGTAATCAGCTGTTTACTGTACAAAATCACAGTAACAGGGTTGATTATTTCAGATTTCCCCTGCTGACAAATGTACATTTTAAGATGACGTGATTAACAAACAAGGTGGCACATAATTGAGATGTGACATTTTTTTAAAAATCGATTTTAATTAAAGGAAAATAAATAAACAGAAAATAGAGAATAAATACAAAATACAAGTTTTCATTTAAATAAATACAAAACAATAAAATAAAACAATAAAAATGTAATTTAATTTTATAAAAAATAAATATTACATTTTTCTAGATGTTTTACAAAAACTCCTGTAACAACAGAGGACCGGTTGGCATTAGCTTTGAGTCATTATTCACACATATGCTGATGAGGGAAACAAAAGGCACCCTTTCCATGGAACAACCCATAGGCCTGAATATCAAACACACACAATGCACAATACTAATTATAATTTGTAATAAGGATTAGGATCTCACATTAATTAGATTTTTTAGTAAACTGAGATTAATCATTGATGGCCAACTTACACCAGCAGCAGCTTCACTAAAGCTGTTTCACGTCATCAAGTGTGTAATTTACCAGAACATTTATGGAAATCCTTTTGCTTAAAAGCTGGATAAACTGCAAAGGGAAATTTAGACAGGACACTTACTTCAAATTTCAGAAATGATTCCCTCACAGTCTCTCAGGATATCTGGAATGAAATGCTATAAAAACTGTGGGAATAAAACTTTCCTATGGAGCTTTACCACTGATTTTTTAGCTGCGATTAAAAAGTGGAGTGCTTGTTTCGTGCTGTAGCTCGATGATATAGTTCAATGGTTTGTTTGTTGTTCTCCCAGCAAGCACTTTGAATCATAGTCTCCTCTATGGTCTGTGCTTAATCATCTCCCAGGACACAGAGCCAAGAGGGTGTTCCTCAAATACACTGACAAACAGGTTCATTTTATATCAAGTAACTTCCAATAAAGGCTGATATACAAGATTGTTACCTCAATTTAAGCAGTAGCTAATGCACTTTTGATTAAAGACAGGCCCATAATTGGTTTGACCAGTATTTTTCACCATCATTTGGTGGGTCTCCAAAGAATAACACTCAACAGTGTACTAACACCACTGCGCATTCAACAGGAAACAACTCATTTTATGCAAACAATAACTTTTTATGTAATAGCCATTCATTATGAGAGAACAAAAGTACCAGTCAAAAAACAATAAAATAATAATTAAAAAGTACTGTTCAGTATCACAAGTGTCATAAAAAACTAGGTTACTAAATTAAATGATTTTAATAAAAACAAAAAAATAAATAATGAATACAATAAAAAATGAAATAATTAATAATAATATTAATAATAATAATTATATAACCTTGAAACCCCACAATCATAACATTAAACAACAATACCATATTTAAAATAACAATTAATATAAAGTATAAAACATAAAAAAATACATAATTTAATGAAACTATATAAAGGACTAATGATTATAAATGATTATAAAACAAATTTAAGCAAATGAAAATACAAAACAAAAGTGTGCTTGCTCTCTTGATGGTACACACATAGGTTGCTACTGAAATAGATCCATAATAATGTCAATAATAATTATTATCATTATAAGAATAAGAAAGAAATAAGAAAGCATTCTCTTATGTAAAATACTCAGTTCAAAGTTTAATGAAATATTTTAGATATATAATAAAAGCGAAGTGCTCTGTCTAATAAAATAAAAGATTCATTTTTTCCCCAAAGATCAGAATCATTATGAGATTGCAATGCATCATCCATGCTTTTACGCATTCTGGTGATTATGTTAATGTGCATTCATGCATCTTTTTTCTGTGCATGCATGAAAAAAAGAAAATATATTATGGATTTGTTCAAGCTAGTCTTCGTATTTATTTACAGTCACACATTGCAGTGCAGGCCAGTGATCTATTATTGTTTTCAGAGAGAAGACGAACTGAGCACAGCATTTAAATGCGAAGAGAGCTTTATGTGATGGAGCTCATATTATTATTAGAACACAGCAGCTACAGCTGCATTGTTTGCTTGAGAAAGCTCAGTTATGATCGCTTCAGAAGTTTTGCTTTCAGTACCACAGACAGCTCGGCAGTCATGTCGCCATATATAATCAATAAATCACAGATACACCTTAAGAGAAGCTTCTTAGATCTTAATGTGTATGTAAACCTTAATTCACCTTCTCAAGATCTCAAAAATAAGCTATCATCCTGCTTTGTTCCATGTATCTGTTTCTCAACGTCCTTGTGATGACCTTGCATAGGTTGAGGTAACTATTATTTACTGGTACAATATTTCACAATATTGATCTCAACCAACAGGCACTATATCAAACGAATGCTGTTTTATTACACCCATATCACCTCTCTTCTCGTGTGCATGCAGCGTGTTTGTTGAGGCTAGGGTTATTTATAGGGAGTATCCCTGTCTCAATGAACGCATGAAGACTGAATCTCATTTTTTTCATTATAAGGGTGTGCCTTTTATACCAAATACATTTAAAAATCATGGTAGACCGACATATTGCAACAAAAATGAGAATAGTTACAAAACAATCCTCATATTAATAAAATAATAAGCTAAATAATTAATTCATGCACACTTACCTTGAGTACTGTGATGTTCTGTGATGGTCAGTATATTTTATGCTACACATTTTGTTTGAGACACTGAAATGCCTATTGTTAGCATCATATAAGCATAGTCTGTAAATAAAACAAAATAATTTATACATTTCTGTGGCATTTTTGTGCATGTATTTAAGCATATGTCCTGTAAATTAATTCACCTACCTATTCCTTCACATTCCTTTCATTCTCCACACAGGTTCTACTGGGATTTCACAATGCTAATGTTTATGGTGGGCAACTTGATTATCATTCCTGTGGGCATCACCTTCTTCAAGGAGGAAACCACCACCCCTTGGATTATCTTCAACGTTGTGTCCGACACGTTCTTCCTCATGGACCTGGTACTGAACTTCCGCACAGGCATAGTCTTCGAAGACAATACTGAGATAATACTGGACCCTGAAAAGATCAAGAAGAAGTACCTGAAGACATGGTTTGTGGTGGACTTTGTCTCATCCATCCCAGTGGATTATATCTTTCTCATCGTAGAGCAAGGCATTGACTCTGAGGTTTACAAGACGGCCAGAGCGTTGCGGATTGTGCGTTTCACCAAAATCCTCAGTTTACTGCGACTTCTTAGACTATCCAGACTGATTCGTTACGTCCATCAATGGGAAGAGGTAAGATGAGTGCCGTTGCTGTTCGTCTTCATTGTTGATGTCAGACAGGATCTTCTGAATTGTGATGCTGGGAAGAAACGGAAACACTTTTTTTCGCTGAGTAGGTCGCCTGATGGTTGTCGCCATTTGAATACTACTAACTTTATCTCACTGACTTCTCCAATATAAGACATTTTCGTTCATGGGATGACTGAAAATAACATTGGTAACTCAAAAACAGTTGATAAATCCAAGTCACTAGGTCCAAGCCAAGGCAGCGAAACATATTTCGCACACATTGTCTTTATCAGAGTACTAGGTTTCAAAATAATAACTCAAGAATTATGCTGAAAATCGCAACTGATGTTATGTTGAACGTTCTTGTAACTAGCAGTGCTAAAGACATTGACTTTAATCTCATAAATATCATAAAATATATGATATATGGTTTATCTGTCACACTAAAAATAGAAGTCCAAGCACATTGACTTGTTATAATACTAATGATTTTGGCAGATATACACTATATTGCCAAAAGTACTGGGTCGCCCCCTTCTAATGAACAGGTTTGACTACTTTAGTCATTTCTATGAGTACAAATCTTAATGTTAAAGCATATAATGATATTCTAGGAAATTGTGTGCTTCTAATATTATTGCAACAGTTTGGACAGGACCCTTTTCTATTCTAACATGACAATGCTTCTGTGTATATGAAGTGATTGCTTTAGTCAATGTGGAAGAACTTGACTGGTCTGCATAAAACCAAGTCCTAATCCCAGTTTAACACCTCTGGTGTGACTGTAAATGCAGACCTTGAGCCAAAAACTCATCACCAAACACCAATGACTTGTACATACACTATATAGACAAAATTATTGGGACACCCCCTTCTTTAGAACAGAAAAATGCACTTCCAAATCTGTGGCAACAACGATGGAAACATAATTCATGTATTTAAAAATTGTATTTCCATCTCTGTTGCAACAGTTTTGAAAGAGTCTAAAATGACTGAACCCATATGTACAAGTCATTGGTGTTTTTGGCTCAAGGTCTTCATTTACAGTCACACCAGAGGGGTTAAACTGGGATTAGGACTTGGTTTTATGCAGACCAGTCAAGGTCTTCCACATTGACTAAAGCAATCACTTCATATACACAGAGGCATTGTCATGTTAGAATAGAAAAGGGTCCTGTCCAAACTGTTGCTATAATATTAGAAGCACACAATTTCCTAGAATATCATTATATGCTTTAACATGAAGATTTGTACTCATAGAAATTACTAAAGTAGTCAAACCTGTTCATTAGAAGGGGGCGATCCAAAACTGTTGGCAATATTGTGTAGTTGGTCATCCAAATATTCTGTGCAAACAGTAAATTTGCATACTGTAAAAATATAATATACTGCAGCTATATTCTAATTAGTTAGTTAGTATGCTATTCCAAACATGAATTCCAGCCCGAATGTTTATTTACCTATTGACGTCAGTTTTCTTGTTTGTAATTGCGAGAGGCAGAATGTGATCAGTGGTGCTTTTCACTGATTTCCAATGCTGCCTTCTAGGTGTTTTGTTGTGGGTGAATAATTAGGTGCACAGGCTAATTAACGTAGCCTGGAGTAATTAACCATCATAAATGTAATAACAGCAACTGACTGACCACAATTGTAAAAACAGTTCAGTGCATTACCATTAAAAGACGACTGACATTGGGAACATTTCAGATGATTACTTAGAGAGCCAGCTGTTCAGAGTGACAGAAATGTGATGGTTTGCCTGTGGTTGAGCTGACTGATGATTCAGTTTTATGTGTTCTTTTCACCACTAAATGGGACAATTATGCTGCTGATTACATAGTGGTAATGTGAGCCAGGCATGGCCCTCAATTACTGAATCAACCTTGCACAGCAGTGCCACATCCACTCCACACTATTTGGCCCCCTCATAGCTCTTGATTACTCAGGCAGGGACAAAGCATGAGTTAGACCTCCTGAAGATATGACCAAGTTGTGAAACCCATTTGTAAGTCAGTACATTAACCCGATAATGTGTAGGTCATGTAAATGCTTAAACTGTGTTCTTTTATCAGGGAAAGGCATAAACTGCTAGAAAAACCCCAACAGCACAGTTTGTTTTTGCCCATTACCCTAATATTGCACTGCATGTAAACATGTCAAGAGGAAAAGCATTTTATTAGCCACAGTAGCATGATCATAATGTGTGTTAGCTAATCAAAAGGCTTTTATTATTAACCCTTTGCTAATAAGATTATGTAGAGTGTAGAAAAGTTACCATGGTTATTATAGTAAAAGTGTAGTAACCATGGTTGGTAACACTTTAGTATAGGAACCAATGCTTGCTATTAACCAGTTGCTTATTAGCATGCCCATTATCAACATATTGGCTGTTTATTAGTACTTATAAAGCACATATTCTGCATTAGCATATTCTACATCCCTAATCCTATCCAATATCTAAATTTAACAACTACCTTACTAACTATTAATAAGCTGCAAAAAAACAAGTTTATTGAGGGAAAAGTCTTAGTTAATGGTTTGTTAATAGCGAGAACTGGATTTAAAATAAAGTGTAACCACATGTTGTTGTTTTTTGCCGTATTGATGCTCATTTGTATAAACACAGTTTTACTAGAAATACCATGGTTAAACTATAGTTAGTGTGGTTAAACTATGGTTAGTGTAGTAAAACCATGGTTTATTTGTGGTTACCATGGTTTAACCATGTTTTTTTTTGTTTTTTTTGTAGAAAAACCTTGGTTAATTTTCGTAAGGGTTAACAAGTGGTGAATGCTATGTTACACTATTAGGCCAGTTATTATCTTGCTAAAAACACAAAGAAAATAAAAACACAAACAAAGCAACATTTTTAGATTGACCATTTTTAATTTTGTTCAAAAATGCTAAGCTATCAGGCTAGTTAGCATTCAAACAGCAATGTAATTAAAAAATAAGCTAGCAAAATGGTTAGTTTACAAGATTACAAGCTAATAGTGAATACTATGCTAAGCTATCAGGGCAATCACAATCTTGCTAAAACACAAAGAAACTACAAACCTAAAGCAAAATGTTTAGATGTTCAGTCTATATTGACAATTTATAATTTAGTGAAACACTGTAAATGCTAAGCTGTATGCTTATGTTAACTGTATGCTAACTAAAACACAAAGAAATCAAAATGTTTAGATTGATATATTAATTGATGCATTTCTATGGTTACAACAACAAATATATATAAAAAAATGATATTTGTAGTCTGTCACTGAATAAAATTCCTGAAAGAAATTCAGTCAGCCGAAGTACTTGTCATAATGTGCATACATTAAATTCTGCAGTGGAAACTAAAAGCATTTACTTTAGAAACTAAATTGTTTCAGAAAATCACAAAAAATAACTAAAAAAATCAATGCCTGGCAATCATATTGTACAGACACAAGCAAAGATTGCACAAGCCAGTGTTTTCATGAGGACATTTGTCTGCTGATGTTTGACAATCCCCTCACACCGGTAATTATGTATGCCAGAAGACAACAGAGTATTTATATTTGTTATGGATCATTAATTTCAACAAGTTCAAATGGCGGTGCCATGAGACCCATACTGTAAGTGCTTCCACATTGCTTTGAGACGAATGACCCTGATCAAAGAGGCTTTCAAGAACTGCACAGCAACAATGATATACTAAACAAACAGCCCTAACTACCGACCATTTAAGAGCTCCAGGCATGATGCTTCTCTTCAAATATTAGTCTCCAGTCAGTTTTGTGTTTTGCATTGTCTCAGGTCCCGTTCCATGTGCTGCTGCTTCTCAAGCTAGAAAAACAAGCCACGCCAGCTAAGAACTTTACAACACACAAGCCAGGGTAGTGTCTCTGCTTGTCTTCTTCTATCGCTGATTTTGGCCTAGTTGCTATTTGAAGCACTTGACTTTTCTCAGGTGTGACAAGACATGTTTCTGGTATGGGAAGAAAGTGTTGACACTGTCTCGCACAACCACACAAGGCATTATCATGGACTGACTCCAGATCTCTCTCCAAAAGCTGTCCTCTCCACTTTGTAACCACAAACAAACTGCACACACGGCTGTCTCCAAGAGACATTCTCTGCTCTCCAGTCTTTCTTCCAGTCCCGCCAGGAAGAACATGGTATCAGCTTGGCACATTACATTCATCATTCACAGACATGTTCTGTATTGAATCTAATCTGACAGGATGAAGTTTGTAGGATGTACTGTACTCATTGCATCAAGCTTTGGCAAACCTGGTCTTAATGCAATATGTGTGCTCGTATTCACAAATCTAGAGGTCACAAATAATCTTCAGGTCAAAAGGGTTTTGAAACAGTACCTTGTCAAGGGAATCCCTCCAAAAATTAAATATGCAAAGATAGATTACCTGTGTCTCTGTTTCAGAGCCCTAGTAATTTGATCCGGATTGTCCTAGAAAGCCCTTCCCTTCTGCTAAATGTAATGCTTCTCTTATCTTGACTGACAGATCTTTCACATGACCTATGACATGGCCAGTGCGGTGATGCGCATCTTCAATCTGATTGGCATGATGCTGCTTTTGTGCCACTGGGATGGCTGTCTGCAGTTCTTGGTGCCCATGTTGCAGGACTTCCCTTCAGACTGTTGGGTGTCTCTTAACAAGATGGTGGTAAGTCTTGCCTTCCAACTTGCCTTGGTCCCAAAAACTCTCCCAAATAGCAAGTTTAAGTTTTGTAGCCCAAAGTTTAAGTACCATTATCTGCAGTTACACACAAAAATAGGAATGAGCCATTTGCTGAGTCCAGGAACTGAATTTGTACTCAGCAAATGGCTCCGTAGAAGGTCACTCTGCGTCCTCCAATTATGCTTGAACAATTCCACACAATAAGCAAATCACAAAGCCAAAGCTTCCACTGCTGTCATCAGTGTTTGACAGTGTTAATCACATGGGCACTCCATCACCTGCTCTTCTCACTTTCTCAAGTCAGCCAGGCACTTTGAGTCACCTCTCCCTTACTTCATACCATCATCCATCTGTTCTAGAAGTTCTCCCTGCTGTTTAGTCTAGTCTGAAGATAAAACACTGTTTGGACATTTGCTACACTGATGTATACAGTAAGTGATCGTGAACTCTTGCTCAGTAAAGTGTGTGATTTATACTTGTGTTATCTGGAGATTCACATGTGGGCTGAACGCCACTCTTGACAACCAAAGGGCTGGCTTGTTTTAAACCTTGGTATAAACCACTGGCACCAGTTTGTGAACTGTCGTCAACTAACTGAATTTACAAATGGAAAAGTTGAGAAACTTGTGAGACTGAACTCTGATAAATGCTGATTATTTAGGTTTTTCCCTGCCTGTCCGTCCTTTATATATTAATATACACTCTATATATGCTGTCACTTGTAAGAGATCATGGGGACAGGTTTCTCATTGGCTTTTGTTACAACAGTAGATTTCGAGTGCAGTCATTCTAGTTGCTGCCAATGCTTAGCAATCAAGGTCAGCAGCTTTCGAAAGGCAGATTGCTTGAAATGAAAGACGCAGCGTTAAACGATCTGTCTCATTATTTCAAGTGTCCGCTTGGTCTCTCAACAGGCCTGTCTTTGTGTGTAAATGAAGTCTGAGAGTCACACTCACTGAGATGTTATTAAGCTTCAGCAGCGGTGCTATAAAACACTAGGCAATTTACAAACCTTCCTTCATTTCTTAGAATACAATAAAACTGAATGGGCATTATCATTCAGGATACTGAAAAAAGTCTGACGATGTTCCAATCCAAAACAAACGTACACGCACTTGCCTCCTTCCTGTTTTCAGATAGGGTAAGACCCTAAAAAAATCTTAAGTCTTAAATAGTGGTTGAAAAAAACATTTATAAAGATCATTAATATCATCTGAGACTCATCAATTCCATTTTGACTTAAAATATATGAGTTACAGATGGTTCAGCTGCAATTCACCTGCCGCTGTGTTTCCCGCCTCTGATAGATCAATGCACTGAAATACACCCTTTGATCCCTTTTGATCCAGCTGTGCCCTGTGATCCATGACCTAGCATCGTCAAATCCATCCGTGCACAGTAAGAATCCCAAATAAAGCACGTGTGATTCACAGGTACATGCTCACGTGTGTTTTCCAAGAGTCTTGCTTATGAGCTCTGCAAGCTTGAGGAGCCAGTCAAAGTTCAGATAAGCATCCCACAGACGTGCACAGACACATACAGATGGACTCAACATGTCCTGGCTTCATCTACATATTCACAGTGAAAGACTCTAACCAAAGTCCTTTTAGCACAGGTCAGTTCATTGGTGACCATCTTGGTAATGTCCTGCGAAGCTATTTATTGTTGCGAGGCAATAAAGTATAGCTGTTATATAGTGAATGGCTCTTTAAACTGAAAAGGCAGGACTTAAATTCTTACAGCTGACATATTTAGCACTATGATTTCTCCCATTCATTTTTCTACAAGTGGTTTGTATCTTCCACCATATACAAATCTTTACTCTTACACATAGAAATACTAGATAAGCAATGCCAAATGAAACCTTTGCATTGCAGCTAATTAGTGCTCTGTGTGTTTAATATAAGCACAATTCAGTCATGTTTCCCTCAGCTGAATGTAGACTCACTCAACACAATCCTATGCTCATACATCTCAAGTAAATAAAGCTCCACAGTCATGACAGTCTACTATGCTAGTCAAGCTCAGCTAAATCAACTTAGTAGCTAAGTCTCGTCATCTCAGTGCCACTGGGGGTGAGTAACACTAGGTTAAATGTGCGCTAAGGGCCCTAGTTAGGCAAATATAACCAAAACACAATTGCTCAACAAGATATACTCTAATGTGTGCTAATGTTTCATTTAGCTTATTCCAATTCTTGCTAGCAGTGCTACAATGCATGTCTGCTAAAACTGATTATGCAGCATTAAACATTTCCTACTTTTTCCTCCATAAATGCAGGGAAAAGGAAATAATTTGTGAATGCCTGTTTATCCACAGAATGTAGAGCACGTGTTGGGGTGTTGAATGGCGAATATTTTGAGGCTGAGCAATATCTTTCATTGCATTAATTTGCATACTCCTCTCTGAGAAGTATGGCACTGCCAAGTGGCTCTTTGTGTTTACAGCTTGTTGGTGTTCACGTAGCAATACAAAAACAGATAAATCAGACTCGTAGTGGAAGGTGTGACTCTGATCCATTTAAGAATGAACATCAACAAAAGAAGTGTTAATTACATTTGTTTCTTTTCCATGCATTTGTCAGGAGGGTTCAAATATATAATGCAGAATTTAAGCAGTTTGTGTTCATTCGATGTTTAATTGTTTGTCTCTGTGCTTACTAAGATGTTCCAGTTAACCCAGAAGAAAATTGTTGCTCAGGGTATGCCTGGAAGTCTTGTAAGGCAGACATGTAAAGAAGATGGAAAGCAGACATGAACTAAGCAAACAAATCTCCCTGACACACTGCCCACACTGCATGCTTTCTACACTGCCAAGCCTTGCAGTTACTCAAATAAAGGGTTAGACTCCAGAAGATGTCTTCTCTGTCTTGTTTGCATCTGCACTTGACAGGATTGTTGGGGTTGCAGCAACACATTTTTATTTATTTATTTTTTTGCCTCAGGACTAAGTAGTTGAGTCTGTGAACACATTTAAATTTCTTATTTCTCCATGACACTTGCACTCCATGTGCACTGTAGCCTGTCTTTGCACCCAACCTGCCAGTTGGTGATAGCAGCCAGGTGCATCCTGGCCTCAACAGAGGCTTCCTTCATCCCAACCATAGTAAGCCACTTCTCAACTCATCTCCACAAAGTAATTCCACTGATTACCTATAACCCTCGTTTTCCATTTTCACCTCCAACTCTTCCCCCGCTTCGTCATTCGGAGTCACCCGTGGCCTCCTTGACTTTGATTTGGGATTTTCATAGCCTTTTCTCAACCCTGCTCGAAGTGAATGCAAATCAGGTTAACCACATTTCACAGGGACCCATCAGGTCAATCCTGAGAAATCAGTCACTTATGAAGAGAGCCGAGGCACCTTAGCATAGCAGCTGAGGTCTTATGCAGATACTTGCAAGGGGAGGAAAGACAACAGTGCGGTCCCATTAAATCACAGACAGAGTGATGGAATAATGAATTTATCACAGGTCCATGGTGCACGTAGCTATCCAAAGTACTTTGCAAGATGCCTTTGATAGGGGTTTGTAGAGGTATACCCCTCCTGAGCCAAGATTTTGACTAACATCCAGAGGGGTAACATCCAGAGTGTATCTAGTGCAGATGAAGTAATCAAAGACTCTCTTTCTTTTTTCTGTTTATCACTTTCTCACATCCCAATTTGCAGAACGACTCCTGGAGCGAGCTGTACTCCTTTGCCGTGTTCAAGGCCATGAGCCATATGCTGTGTATTGGGTATGGACGCCAGGCCCCTGAGAGTATGTCTGATATCTGGTTGACCATGCTGAGTATGATCGTGGGAGCCACCTGCTACGCCATGTTCATTGGCCATGCCACCGCCCTCATACAGTCGCTGGACTCTTCCCGGCGCCAGTACCAGGAGAAGGTGGGTACTATGCTCCAAACACACACACACTGAAACACCTGCAGATGACCTTCTTATGTGTCACCGTTTGTTTGATCTTGCCAGATCAAAGTCGGTACCTATCGTCTGTTTAAGAGGATGAAACTGCTCAGGCCAACTATCCCTACGGCTGAGGATTCTGGGTATTCTCCACAATCTGGTCTCCCTCTCATCTGATCAGTTGTCAGTCCCTCCCACTGCTGTAATTCGGTCTTCTTTGATTCCTAATCACGGCATCTGGTGCTTGTTTACACCTGCAACTCTAGCCTGCGACCCGTGTCTTGTTGTCACAAACAATTTGGTCACAAACTTCTTAACTATGCACAGATTCCATTGAGCAGATACTTTCTTGAACCTCCTTTTTCCTAAAAATCTTTCCTAAAAAGAATGATTTGGGATACTTTATTTCAAAGAAATTTGATACCCACCTGAGTAAAAAGGTGTGCATGTTCTTACATCTGACAGTGACATAGACAGGTAAAAGGGTCAGAAAAAGGGTCAGAAGTTTCTTCTACATGAAATTGGGTACAGCAGTTAGATGGACAGAACTGAGTTGAGCATATCTTAAAGGGGTCCTATTATGCTTTTTCACTTTTTGAATTTTAGTCAGTGTGGAGTGTGTATGTTTGGGCATAAAAAAGATCTACAAAGTTACAAATCTCAAAGTCCACTCCAAAGGGAGATATTTTGTTTTTAAAAAAATCCCTTTTCAAGAACTACAACGAACGGCTCGTTTGGACTACAGCATTTTTTTTCCGGGTGTTGTGACATCACAAAGCGGCCTATTAGAATATCATTAATATAAATACCGCCTACGGAAATTCAAATGGTTGGGGGTTGGGGAGATGCGAGCTAGTGGTTAGAACACTTGGTTGAGTGCATCAGAAAAGATGAAGAAGAGCTGCTGTACCGTCAAGTTTTCGCAAGTTATTACACATGCACCTGAATGATTATGTATGTAAATATGTATGTTACAATTATGAAAACATTTTTATAAATTGCTGACAGACAGTACAATACTGGACAATGATGTAATCTGTGGAATTTACACTTCAATTATGAGACTACAGAGTTTCCCATACATTGATTTATTTGTGGCGCCCACCACAATATCAAAACTAACCGCCACAAATAGATTTTCCAAAAGGCTTTGACGTCGTTGAATAAACATGAGCACTGCACGTTTTTGAAAATCGAAACCGGTGCGTGTTTTTATATCACTGTATTTCTGAAGGAAACCGACTGTCTTCAGAAAATTTTGGATTTCATTTTCATTTCATCTTGCATTTAATGTCTGATAAAGCAGCGTTTGTGAGCGGAGCGCTGCTTTGTGTACAGCATTACCTGGGGAACCTCGCTCTCTGCCACTCCAACAGTGCCTCCTGGTGGCAGAGAATTGATTTGCATATATATGCCACCAAAAATAGAGTGTCTTTGGGAAACACTGGACTATGGTATAAATAAATTCAACTGTATAACAGTGTATAACAGTTCAGTTAAAGAACAATAAACATAATGCATATTACCATTGCAGTTATCTGTACATGGTAAATGCAGTTAGTTTTAAGCGGTTGTTGACATCGTATCTAAAACGTGATTTAGACCCCCCCAAAAAACAACAATAACGTTACCACTCTAATATGTCTTGCAATATCCGTGCGTGCAAAGGTTCTGTGTGAACCTCTTGTTCAATATTCTTGGGGTCTGAATCCGGCTCAAATTGATATGGCAATATTGACGCCATCCTTAACTATACTGGAGCAGACGGAACTTGCTGCTTTGGCAAGGGGCGCGGCAGTACTGAAACGTCGTTTAAGCTGTTCGCCAATCACAACGCACTTGGACAGCTAACCAATCACAATACATTTCATTTTTCGGAAGGCGGGCCTTCATCAAACCCGGAACTAATCGAGCCATTTGTGTCAGGCTGGGGAGAAAGGTATTGTAATAATGTAAATTATGTGAAAAATAATGAATTTTTCGAACCACCAAGCATGAGAGCATGTTCTAGTACACCCCCAAAACAAAATCAAAACTTTGTAAAAGAGCATAATAGGACCCCTTTAAAGTTTATCAGCAATCAAATTTAGTTTCAAATAGACCAGAGGTCTTTCACCATGCCCCTGAAGACCTACTGTCCTGCAAAGTTTATTTCCAACCTGCTTCAACACCCCTGCCTGTGATTTTCAAGCAATCCCAAAGAACTGGATTAACTGGTTCAGGTGTGTTTGATTAGAGTTGGAGTGGGTCTCCTGGAGGAGTGTGAAGACTTCTGAAACAGATCTCAATCTGTCCTACCACTCTTTCTGGCACATCCCATGTCTTTTCTTTGTTTGCTCAAAGTTCGCTCCGGCCATTGGTTGAGCCGAAAAGTTTACAAACTTTGGAAAGTCCACCTACAAATGGCTTACTTATAGTTGTTTCTGCACATCAAGCTGGGATGGGAAGTAGTGTTTCATATATAAAGCACATTTAAAGGTAATACAATCTATTTAAAGGTAATCCTGCTTGTCTTTATTAAGAGCATAACTTTAATATTACTCTAAACATACATGACAACGTTTGAAGGAATGATGTAATGCGTAGAATCCCAAAGGGACTTTCGGTGGAGCTCATCAAATCTGGCCTCAGGCGGCAGACTTTCCTCTTCATTAATCACTAGCAACAGAGCTGCTTGCCGTCAGATAACAGAGCCTTTAAGACAGCAGGGGAGTAGAATGTGCTAAAGATATCAACAAAAGCCATTCTTTGCATGAGATAAAGGGCCCATAAGAGGCTGGTTTTGCCCTCATGATCTAAAATAAACATGTAATAATGTTCCTTTCTGCCAAACTACACATTAAAAAGTTGATGATTTTTGAGCACATTTTAGATCAAGGGGATCTCACTGGTGGAGAGAAAAGAAGTGGATTGCTGTGATGGTCACGAGTGTTTGCATGTCTAGAATAGCAGGAATGTATTTACACAGAAAAGCCATTACAAAAAGCATAGGAAATAAAGTTTTTGAGTGTAGTAGAGAATCCCTTAACAGACAAAAACATTTCTCACGCCTTTGCAACCTGATGAACAAACAGCACAATGTCCCTGTGTAGATCCCCCGTCGTCCCATCATATGTCCATCTCCCCTGCTATGTAGAAACCAATGGATTGCAAGACAACAACAGATGAGCGGGACATTAGCCATTATGGAACAAGCATTACATTGCTAAACATTGACTTTCAAACACCTGTTTAGGTCCAGCCTCTAACAAATGCTCGCATGGAGTAGAATAACACAAGTCTCAGATCAGTTTCTGTCAACTCTCGACATTACTGCACCCCAGGGAATTGTGGTTATACGTACAGGCCTGCTGAGATGTACAGATCGAGCTGTATCAATCGACCATTACGCACCGCGGTCTCTGCTTAGATCACAGTGTTGTCTACAACATGAACTGTACACAAGAAAACATATCGACTGTTGGTAGCATCATGTATGGAAACCATTTGAATAATATATTACAGTTAGTCTTTTTGGCAACAATATACAGAAGAAATACAACCTTACCGTTGTAAGTGGTTCTGATCTTTGTGTATGGTTGTGGACTACAGGGTTGTAGGGGTCGCGCATCACGTTGGTTATTACCCAACAGTAAACCACCATAATCCTAGTTGCCATTGGATATCTATGGTATAAGTGTATCTGCTGATGGACTCAATGTCCATATGGAACGAAAGCTAGATATATGGTACACATGACTTAGGCTTTCATCCCCCCTCCTTTGTGACTACGATGACCTTGATGCTTTGACAGATGGTCATGGGAAATATATCACCCCTTTATGTCACTGACAGAAGATAAACTGCCTGTCCTGAAAAACTGAACTGCCTGAAAATGTGATCGGATTTCATGCAGATAGCACGTGCGCTAACATTCAGTTCATAATTAATAGCTTGTTTCCACGTGCTTACTGGAGCTGTGCGATTTGTAAGCTAGCTTGGGTTAGAAGCGATTCTGTACATTGTACATAGCAAGCAAACAGCAGTGAGTGAGCTATGGAAGTACAATTTTTTTTCAGTTCAACTGTCCCTGAAAGGATTTTGATACCGGTATATGTCAATTCAGCCATATTGGAAGGACAAAGTTGATTATGTCTAATATATTACGCAACATTGCATCACTTCTTTGATGACTTCTGTTAGGAAGCTTACACAGGTTAATCTGATCATCTACCTGTCCAGAGGTTTAGTGTAGGTCACCAGATGTGTAGCTTATCTTACTGTTTTGTTACAGCCACATAGCTTTCTACTTTTCAGCCTACCTTTCATTCTTGCTTCCTTTATTTATTCTACTATCCAGGCTGATAGCCCAGGGAAGCTGAGTCACAGGAAGTTCAAGAGGGAAGAAAAGAAGCTGAGTAACTGAGTATAAACAGACTACAGTTTCCTGGGCTATAGACTCAGACTGAGACCTGGTGCAATTAAAACTTTCCTGAAGTATTTTCAGTGCTAAAACGCAGACCTTGGCTGTACAGACTCAAACAGTGATTGCAACAAGGTCCAAGTAATTGTCTTCACGTTTCAGCTTAACACCCTGTCTTACTTCAAGGCTGATTGAATGAACCAAAGAGAGGAGAAAATAGACTTCCTTGATCGAAAGGGACAAAGCGTAAATTACAGAGTTTGTCGAGCTTGACGAGACAAGCGGCACTGTTATTTGGAGGTGACTAAATGTTGGTGTGCAAGTAAACACAGACGTTTGTGATACTTTCTCATGATATTGAGTGTTTAATCATGGTTTTGTCAATGTTAGACAGTGATTTGCACCACTATTGCATTTTAAACCTTCAGTATTTAAAATAATTCATGTTTTCAGTGCTAACATACCTCCTTTGTATGTAAATTAGACTCATTACAGATGTGTCTTATTCCCAGTTATTTGCCTGTTGCAATTAGCATTGTGCTATTACTACACGCAGAAAGAAATACAAAGTGGAAAGCAAAAATGGCATGCTGGGACCCCCCCGGTTGTTTCTTTCGGTTGTGTGCGATTGTATAAATCCCTCATCCAATCATAATTAATTAAGATTGAAATAGATTAGGATTTGGGCTGGATTACCGAAACAAAAGGTTTTCATGAAATGGGTTTATGATAGGGATTTCCACCCTGAGCTAATTAAAGTCAGTCACTGCACTTCCCATGATTCCCCACCCACTGCCAAAGGGACGATGAGTAACAGTGTGCATGCTAACACACACATGCCACATCTGCTGTATATAGGGCCTGTCTGCATCTGACAGGAATTGTAAACTTTATTATGAGGCATTTTAAACCTTCAGCTATGTTCTCGAGGATTAGCGATGCCATTTGTCTCATTTTGCGAATATCAATGCTATCTACAGAATATACTCATTATTTAATCAGATCATTCAAGAATGAAAACAAAACAGAGCAATTTTTGTGGAACATCTTGTCAGATCTGTTGAAGAATATGCCGCAAATGTCATGACAAGATATATTGGTACATGTCTTTTCTTCTTCTCAACCCCTTTTCACTGGTCTGGCAAAGGTACAACCACTTAAGAACCAGGTTTATCGCTAACATTTTGGGATGGTTCTAAATTGTCTTGGTTTCTGGGTTCTTTGATAAAAAAATGGAGAAGATAACTGTTCTTTACATATTTTGAAGAAAATGTTTATTTGATAAGGCACTGCTATGGTTTTTAGCATGCACGCAGGAAGTTTTTATAGTATAGTTCACTCACAAATGCATATTGTAGTCATTTACTGACTCATTTTGTCGTTCCAACTCTGTATGACTGACTTTCTTCTGTGGAACACAATAGAATACACTCTGAAGAACTGTTATTGTCCATATAATGAAAGTCAGTGGGGTCCAAAAATCATTGAAAGTGTTTTAAAAACCCAGAGCCATAAATATGACCAATAGTAACTGTGATTCTTTCTTTAGCAAACACCAATAATTAGAGAAAATACTTACAGAATCCATCCATACAATGGCCTGTAAAACAGACAGCACCGGTCACTAACAAGTGCCACAGACTGCACCCTGTTAGTAGCTCGAGGATCGACCAAAGGCTTGTCAAGCAGAGCATATGTCACTGCGCACATACCGACAGTCATTATCCACATGCTTTTTCCTACCAACACCATCCATCCAGCTGGGAGGTCACTAAGGAGCATCACCCTTCCACCACGTCATTATCCTGGTGTGCACATGACCTGCTGTAGTTGGGTTATGTTGGAATATGAGGTCTGAGAGGCTGCAGAAGACTGTCTCGCCTTTAATACTGCTTTTGAAATAAGGTTCAAATTTAGCACACCCCTATACTGTAAATAGCCTCCCTTCTTGGTAACAAGTGTTTGATGGAATGTGTGATCTTGACCGCTTCAGTGGCAAGACATCAAAATAACCATCGCATACATACCTACCTACCTATCTATATCTATCTATCCATCCATCCATCCATCCATCCATCCATCACGTTGTGACAAAACAAAACAAACCTCTTCCTTTTTGCCTTATACTTTTTAATTAAATTTTTAAAGTTAAGTCAATATACATTTTCATCTACATTAAATACTGAGTTATGCATTTTGAAAGAAAAAAAAATCATGAAAAACATCTAATAATATGGAGCGTGTGTTAAAAATATTCTAGAGATCATCTCTTATTAGTTCTAGAGTATAAATGTTGTTAATTAAAAACTAATGGCTGTTCTGCAGTAAGTCTGTGTTTTAAGAATCAATGATATGCTTTTGAATCATCCATAAATATATAAATTATGTAATCTAATTTCTACACAACATACATTGCCAAAATCATTTAATGCCGTAAATGTACTGTATATTCCTCTAACATAAACCAGAAAGCCATCACAACACAGACGACGATGCAGAGAAGGTTAACTACTGTGCTATGAATAGAGCTTATCGTCTGATTCATCATACTCTTCATGCTTTGAGAACATCATATTATCATATACTCTTTAGTCTATGACATCCACTGTAAATAACTTCTACAGGAACACCCATACAGAAAAACAAATCTGGATGTTTAAATGTTTACTTTAATCTAGTGATCCCTGTCAGCATATCACGGCTCCACAAAAGAGGACACGTAGGATTCAAATGGGCAACCCACATGTTGGTGGTTGGAAATTTTGGGTCAAAAGTGTGTCCAAAAATGTCAGCTTAACATAACTTATCCTGTGTCCTTTTTTCTTCTCAGTACAAGCAAGTTGAGCAGTACATGTCTTTCCACAAACTTCCGGCCGACTTCCGGCAGAAGATCCATGATTACTATGAGCACAGATACCAGGGCAAGATGTTCGACGAGGAAAGCATTTTGGAAGAACTGAACGAGCCGTTACGAGAGGTACCATTCAGCAGCAGAAAACAATACACAACTGATAACTTGCCTTCAAATTGACAGTAAACTCACTTCTGCATTTCCAGGAAATTGTCAACTTTAACTGCCGGAAGCTGGTGGCGTCCATGCCGCTCTTCGCCAACGCAGATCCCAACTTTGTGACAGCAATGTTAACTAAACTCCGCTTCGAGGTCTTCCAACCAGGAGATTACATCGTTCGCGAAGGAACCATCGGCAAGAAGATGTACTTCATTCAGCTTGGCGTAGTCAGCATCCTGACCAAAGGGAATATCAGCATGAAGCTCTCTGACGGCTCCTACTTTGGGGGTAGAACATTTACAGAAACATATCATTTTAACATTATAATTACAAACCCGATTCCAAAAAAGTTGGGACACTGTACAAATTGTGAATAAAAACAGAATGCAATGATGTGGAAGTTTCAAATTTCAATATTTTATTCAGAATACAACATAGATGACATATCAAATGTTTAAACTGAGAAAATGTATAATTTTAAGGGAAAAATAAGTTGATTTTAAATTTCATGGCATCAACACATCTCAAAAAAGTTGGGACAAGGCCATTTTTACCACTGTGTGGCATCCCCTCTTCTTTTTATAACAGTCTGCAAACGTCTGGGGACTGAGAAGACAAGTTGCTCAAGTTTAGGAATAGGAATGTTGTCCCATTCTTGTCTAATACAGGCTTCTAGTTGCTCAACTGTCTTAGGTCTTCTTTGTCGCATCTTCCTCTTTATGATGCGCCAAATGTTTTCTATGGGTGAAAGATCTGGACTGCAGGCTGGCCATTTCAGTACCTGGATCCTTCTTCTACGCAGCCATGATGTTGTAATTGATGCAGTATGTGGTCTGGCATTGTCATGTTGGAAAATGCAAGGTCTTCCCTGAAAGAGACGACGTCTGGATGGGAGCATATGTTGTTCTAGAACTTGGATATACCTTTCAGCATTGATGGTGCCTTTCCAGATGTGTAAGCTGCCCATGCCACACGCACTCATGCAACCCCATACCATCAGAGATGCAGGCTTCTGAACTGAGCACTGATAACAACTTGGGTTGTCCTTGTCCTCTTTAGTCCGGATGACATGGCGTCCCAGTTTTCCAAAAAGAACTTCAAATTTTGATTCGTCTGACCACAGAACAGTTTTCCACTTTGCCACAGTCCATTTTAAATGAGCCTTGGCCCAGAGAAAACGCCTGCGCTTATGGATCATGTTTAGATATGGCTTCTTTTTTGACCTATAGAGTTTTAGCCGGCAACGGCGAATGGCACGGTGGATTGTGTTCACCGACAATGTTTTCTGGAAGTATTCCTGAGCCCATGTTGTGATTTCCATTACAGTAGCATTCCTGTATGTGATGCAGTGCCGTCTAAGGGCCCGAAGATCACGGGCATCCAGTATGGTTTTTCGGCCTTGACCCTTACGCACAGAGATTGTTCCAAATTCTCTGAATCTTTGGATGATATTATGCACTGTCGATGATGATAACTTCAAACTCTTTGCAATTTTTCTCTGAGAAACTCCTTTCTGATATTGCTCCACTATTTTTCGCCGCAGCATTGGGGGAATTGGTGATCCTCTTCCCATCTTGACTTCTGAGAGACACTGCCACTCTGAGAGGCTCTTTTTATACCCAATCATGATGTCAATTGACCTAATAAGTTGCAAATTGGTCCTCCAGCTGTTCCTTATATGTACATTTAACTTTTCCGGCCTCTTATTGCTACCTGTCCCAACTTTTTTGGAATGTGTAGCTCTCATGAAATCCAAATTAAGCCAACATTTGGCATGACATTTCAAAATGTCTCACTTTCAACATTTGATATGTTATCTATATTCTATTGTGAATAAAATATAAGTTTATGAGATTTGTAAATTATTGCATTCCTTTTTTATTCACAATTTGTACAGTGTCCCAACTTTTTTGGAATCGGGTTTGTACAATATCAATGCATGCAGTCAAATGGGTTAACTGTGCAAAGTTAAACTGTTGTGTTTTGACATTGTTAGCGCATATCAAAATAAAAGTCACCACAGAAAATTCTGAAGAAAACAAAAAACATACAAAACAAAACACTAAGAAGTACTGAAGAACATTGCATTAAAATTTCCAAAGGCAGTAGAAATTCAGTTTTTATGGAATAAAAAGGCCTGTAGGAATTTGAGTTTATCTAAATTATACCTGTCCTGAACAATAATAATAAAAAACAAATCATAGGAATTAAGTCAACTAAACTACTCATTATATTCAAATAACATTGTAAATTACTTGCAGCCAAATGTTTTTGCAAGGTACATTTTTTGTATGGTTACATTTCCAACTGTTGTGACATTTTTGGTAACACATTAAATTGCAACTTCAAAGTAAAAGGCCCAAGAAGAAATTATGTATTAAAAAACATACAATTTTAATTTCCAAAGGAAGGCAGGACAACTGTAATAATAACAGATGAAAGTATTAGTTTATACTTGATTATCATAATATACTACATTTTTACATTTCCTAATCAAAAGAAAATTCTAAAATCACTTAAGTCAATTAAATCACTCTTTATCACACCAAACCCATCATATTGCAATAAAGTTATAAATTACTTGCAGCCAAATGTTTTAAGGCTAAACTGTTGTTAGCATATATGTGAATGCAATTTCAAAGTAAAAATCTCATAAATAAATTATGTAAAAACAAAATACTTCAAAAGTTCCAATTAGAATTCCAATTGGAATCCTGCTGTTCACATTCCTTTACTATTTTTGATAAAGATAAAAAGCCTTCATGGTTTGTGTTCAAACTGAAGGCTTTAAAAAATATAAATTTAAATGGTTTAAAACCATATAATTTCTTCATCTGAAACCCTAACAGCTCACTTGCACTGGAATACAGTGATAAATACAACTGACATTTGAACATGACTCCTTAGTTTCTCCCTCCAGCGAGCTTTGTCCCATTTAAGATGCTGTCCCCCTTGAGGGGCTTGCGACTGCTTTTTCCAGAGTCTTTAGGGCACGGTCTGGGAGCAGCAAGGAGCAGAGTTCACTGAGGCTGCGAATATACCAGGAGCCAGAGGCACTGAAGGAGGGCCACAGATAAAGAACAAATGTGGCCAATTAACAACACCTAATTAGTGGAGCAGAACAGCAATGGAAGAGCAATTTATAATGACGAATACAGAGATTCCCTCACCAAAAACAATTCAACTGTACCTTTTATAATGCATGAATGAGAGGGGCTTATTCATGATGCCCGACTGATTTGTCATGGTATTCTATACAGATCACAGCATTTCTGATTTGTAACATGCTACAGTAAATAAAAAGTGCACATTCTGTTCATAGTATTCAAATGCAATGCATTTTTTTTACATGTTAAGGTCTTAAAGGGATAGTTCACCCAAATATATATTAAGATAACATATTTTGAAGTATGTTTCAACTGCTTTTGTCCATACAATGAAAGTCATTTTCAGATGACGGCATTTTTCAGTATATTATTATGATACACTTTTCTTGGGCCTTAGGGTTGAATTGCACCAAATTACACCCATTAACCATTGAAAAAACAAATATAAAAACAAAGTCTTTAATGACTTTAGGTTACCTTGAAAATAGCATGGCCATTTGATTCGGTAAATAGCATAAGCAACTGTAGATGCTACATACTGTATTCAATTTAAGTTACCACATGGCTTTTAAAAACCGCATTTGGCATTTGGCTACGTTCATAAGAGTGGAACATGGATACATTAAGCACATGGTTCTTATCAGCTTATAGAAATGAGAAATCATCATTAATCTCCTTGGTGGAGCTTTATATACAGGTGCATCTCAATGAATTAGAATGTCGTGAAAAAGTTCATTTTTTCTTCTAAGTTATTTCAAAAAGTGAAACTTTCATATATTTTAGATTCATTGCATGTAAAGTAAAACATTTCAAAAGTTTTTTTGTTTTAATTTTGATGATTAGAGCTTACAGCTCATGAAAGTCAAAAATCAGTATCTCAAAATATTAGAATATTTACATTTGAGTTTCAATTAATGACCATCCCTACAGTATGAAAACGGGTATCTCTTGTTCTTTGAAACCACAATAATGGAGAAGACTGCTGAGTTGGCAATGATACAGAAGATGAACATTCATGCCCTCCACAAAGAGGGGAAGTCACAGAGGGTCATTACTGAAAGGTGTGGCTGTTTACAGAGTGCTGTATCAAAGCATATTGAATGCAAAGTTGACTGGAAGGAAGAATTTGGGTAGGAAAAGGTGCACAAGCAACAGGGATGACTGCAAGCTTGAGAATACTGTCAAGCAAAGCTGATTCAAACACTTGTGAGAGCTTCACAAGGAGTGGACTGAAGCTGGAGTCAGTGCATCAAGAGTCACCACACTCAGACGTCTTCAGGAAAAGGGCTACCAAGCCACTTCTGAACCAGAGACAACATCAGAAGCGTCTTACCTGGGCTGTGGAGAAAATAACTCAGTGGTCCAAAGTCCTCTTTTCAGATGAAAGTAAATTTTGCATTTCATTTGGAAATCAAGGTCCCAGAGTCTGGAGGAAGAGTAGAGAGGCACAGAATTCATGTTGCTTGAAGTCCAGTGTGAAGTTTCCACAGTCAGTGATGATTTGGGCTGCCATGTCATCTGCTGGTGTTGGTCCACTGTGTTTTCTGAGTCCACAGTCAACGCAGCCATCTACCAGGAAATTTTAGAGCACTTCCATGCTTCCTTCTGCTGACAAGCTTTATGGAGATGCTGATTTCATTTTCCAGCAGGACTTGGCACCTGCCCACACTGCCAAAGGTACCAAAAGCTGGTTCAATGACCATGGTGTTACTGTGCTTGATTGGCCAGCAATCTCGCCTGACCTGAACCCCATAGAGAATCTATGGGGTATTGTCAAGAGGAAGATGAGAGACACCAGACCCAACAATGCAGATGAGCTGAAGGCCACTGTCAAAGAAACCTGGGCTTCCATACCACCTCAGCAGTGCCACAAACTGATCACCTCCATGCCACGCCGAATTGAGGCAGTAATTAAAGCAAAAGGAGCCCCTATCAAGTATTGAGTACATATACAGTAAATTAACATACTTTCCAGAAGGCCAACAATTCACTAAAGAAATTTTTTTTATTGGTCTTATGAAGTATTCTAATTTGTTGAGATTGGTGAATTGGTGGGTTTGTGTTAAATGTGAGCCTAAATCATCACAATTAAAAGAACCAAAGACTTAAACTACTTCAGTCTGTGTGCATTGAATTTATTTAATACACGAGTTTCACAATTTGAGTTGAATAACTGAAATAAATTAACTTTTCCACGACATTCTAATTTATTGAGATGCACCTGTATATCATAAATGATACACTGAATAGAGCATGTAGGTATATGTAGTCAGCATCTAAAGTTATATGTGAATATCCTCAGTAGCAAGCACTTTCAGTTAATTTCTTTTCGTTTTCTTTAGGGCCATGAAATACAGGGAGGTTTGTGATATTGCATGTTGTTAATGTAATGACTGTAAACTGGAGCTAAATTTGATTTCCACACTTGTGGTAAAGGAGGCACTTTATCACAGATCTGACAGCTCAGTTTTGCATGCTGGGATACGTCAACCCAAACTGGGCATGTTGTGAAAATGTCATTTTTGGCAGACTGCTGTTTTTGCAGGGTTATTATTAGAGGTACAAATCTTACTTTTTTTTGACGGTGCATAAGTTCTGGTTCAGTTGTATCATTCAATCAATTTAGCTTTCAAACCAGTGCCCTTGTTAGTACACAATTCATGTGTATTAATCAGTTTTTGAGCCCTAGAATTTGAAAGAATGTCACATGCAGTATTTAACAAGAAGCTGTGCTTGCCAACTTTACAAAGGCTTGTCAAAAAGGCACGTTGCCAAAAAAAAGAAAACCTTCAAAGACCAAATGAGCTGCACCAACAGCTGGAGCACTAGAGGAAAATGCAAAATCCACAAAATTACTTATAACCAGTGCAAAAAAGAACACATTCTTAATCAGTATTTTTGTATTTTCCTAATAAAAAAATATGTAAACATCCTTTATCTCCTTATAAGTATTAATTTAATTTTAAGAAATAAATACATTTTGGTAGATTATTATATAAATAAAAAAAGCCCATCAACAGTTGCAAATAGGGCAAGATTCATAAATTATCTTGTTTATTTTACAAAAAAATACGTATTTAAATAAATAAATAATTGTAAAAGCTTTACAATACATAAATCTGCCTACAAAAGACAGTACACTTTTGCGGTATGATAAAAGCCCACTTTGATTTACCAGTACATGTATATTAATAAATGTCCAACACAGTGTTTGCAAAACCCTACAACCAAGTGTGAAAATTCACCATTCAAAGTGCTGCTGTTCTACACTGTAGTGAAGTGTGTTGTAATGGAGTCATGCTGACTGAATCACAGAAGAATCAAATGCTTTTCAACCCCTGCAGACATGCAAATCGTTTCTCTTTATAAAACTTAAGTCTGCTTAAAAAGTCGAGAGTTCTGAAATACAACAAACTATGACTAAATATTCAGTATTATTAATTGAACAACTGTTTAAGGAACAGAATATTAAGTCTTTTATCTCAAAGGTCCTTATTAAGATGCAGATGTTACCCAGAATTAAAGCTTTATTGATTTTTTATGACATGCAACATCCACTTGAATCCTCAGTGGAGTTTTATCCACTCTATAGGGATGAGGGCCACAGCAAATTCAATGAGAGTGAGCTGTGCCAACATTCACTTTGAAGTGTGGCCACATTTTCAACTGGGCAGATCCCAAATGTGTGTGTGTGTGTGTGTGTGTAGATAGAGCCTTTTCAGTCAGTGACAGGATCTTACCTCTTCATAATGCTGAGTTTGACCTTCCTCTCAGAGAGAAGAGACATAGTCAGGAGACAAAGCAAACTGACAGGTCCTCTACAGTTACATTTTCAGGTTTCAGCTCCAGTGGTGGTGAAATTTTGCTGTGTTCTTTCAAAAAGAAAGAGAAAATACAGAAAACTAAATTATGATGATTATTATGTTGATGTTTGGGATACTGTTCACAAGAGAACATTAGTTCCAATGATGTTTTGATTACCTGTTTCAACATACCAAAATGACCACATGGTCAGGCTGGTCAGGTCTGTCTTTTTGGATGGTTTTAGAGGGTTTTTTGGCCTTTGGCCACTGGTCAGACTAGCTGCTGGCCGTCCAGCCAAACCAGCTAACCAATAGCTAAGACCAAAGTTCCTGAAGAAAAGCTGCTTAAACCAATGTTGCATGATTGAACTTGGTCTACAAGCATGGCCAAGTTGGTGTTCAGCTGGTCTCCCAACTGACCAGCGCCAGAAACCACTAAAACCAACAATCCGGTCTAGCCTGACATGGCTGGGAAACCAGGTAAGATGAGCAAACCATCTTAAGCCGCTTTTCCACCGAAATTACCTGGAACAATTTGTCCTAGGAACTTTTTCCCCCAGACCTGTTGCTGTCTGCATTTCCATCGTGGTCTAAAGTACCGAGAAGATTAGGCAAATTGTCTGGTGACGTAGGTCTGTGCGTGTTTCTCAATACAAAGTACGCACATTTCAGACTTGCATCCTCAGTAGTTCGGACTTCGCAAGTTCGACTCAGGAGTGTGAACTCCCACAGACGGGACGACGCAAGTCCGGTAATTCTGTAAAGAGCAGTGTACTTGATAACATCAGTCAGCTCACCTTGGCTACTGCAATTTTCTCACTGTATTTACAATAAGATGAAATATGATATCAAACACCACTGTCTCTTTTCGGTTTCATTTAAACATATTAATAGCCGCAGAAATGTAGTTCAGGGAATGTACATACATTACAATGAAACAAAATATTATATCAAACAGTATTGCCTCTTTTAATTTTCATTTTAACATATTAATAGATTAATAGAATAAAGACCAAAGATTACCTGTTAGATTTACCCAAAACAAATTACATCTTATGTTTAACCACTACAGAGACATCAGAGCCAGCGGCAAATGTCAGAAAGACTAGCCGAGTTGAGGCTCCTCTCGTCGGGATACATAAGCACTGAGCGCCCGGTGATCACGTAGAGCTCACGTCTCTGAAATCAGCGAAGCACATTTTCAAATAGGCGCTGTCTTTATAAATAAACCGCAGATTTGAGATTTAAACAACTACATTCTCGCCTGAAATACTTTTAAAACTACATTTCATGACACAATAACTGTAATATTTTTTTAAAAATTATGAGAAAATGGTGGTTGAAATACAGTGCTGCATGAGCTCAACCAATCAGCATGCTCAGCGCCCAAGTCCCGCCACCGTGCTGGCATACTGTTGCGCTACAGGTGTCCCGAGTTCGAATAGCGACCTTTCCTAATCTATGCCCTCTCTCTCTCACACTTCCCTTCCTGTCAGCTCTAAACTGTCCTATCATAATAAAGGCAAAAATGCCAAAAATAAATCTTAAACAAAGAAGATACAACACCAGGTACAGCCAGCCTTTGGTGGTTTGCTGGTCTTAGCTGGACTCCCAGCTTGACAAGTACTAAAGACTCAAATAAAACCAACTAAGACATATTCGAGACCCACAACCATGATATGTCCTGTTAATTTTCAGAGATCTGCCTGTTGACCCGTGGAAGACGAACCGCCAGTGTGCGTGCAGACACCTACTGCCGACTATACTCACTCTCCGTGGACAACTTCAATGAAGTACTGGAGGAGTATCCAATGATGAGGAGAGCATTTGAGACAGTAGCCATTGACCGCCTTGATCGAATAGGTAAGTCGCCTAGAGAGTAAAATCAGTAGCATTAATATGTAGCATTGTGCTTATAAGAAAAAAACCATGGTAATAGTACAGGTGCATCTCAATAAATTAGAATGCAGTGAAAAAGTTCATTTATTTCAGTAATTCAACTCAAATTGTGAAACTTGTGTATTAAATAAATTCAATGCACACAGACTGAAGTAGTTTAAGTCTTTGGTTCTTTTAATTGTGATGATTTAGGCTCATATTTAACAAAACCCCACCAATTCACTATCTCAACAAATTAGAATACTTCATAAGACCAATAATAAAAAAAAAATAGTGAATTGTTGGCCTTCTGGAAAGTATGTTAATTTACTGTATATGTACTCAATACTTGGTAGGGGCTCCTTTTGCATTAATTACTGCCTCAATTCGGCATGGCATGGAGGTGATCAGTTTGTGGCATTGCTGAGGTGGTATGGAAGCCCAAGTTTCTTTGACAGTGGCCTTCAGCTCATCTGCATTTTCCTCTTGACAATACCCCATAGATTCTCTATGGGGTTCAGGTCTAGTTTGCTGGCCAGTCAAGCACACCAACACCATGGTCATTTAACCAACTTTTGGTGCTTTTGGCAGTGTGGGCAGGTGCCAAATCCTGCTGGAAAATGAAATCAGCTTCAGCAGAGCTGGTCAGCAGAAGGAAGCATGAAGTGCTCCAAAATTCCTTGAAAAACGGGTGCTGTGACGTTGGTTTTCAAAAAACACAATGGACCAACACCAGCAGATGACATTGCACCCCAAATCATCACAGACTGTGAAACTTAACACTGGACTTCATGTAACTTGGGCTATGAGCTTCTCCACCCTTCCTCCAGACTCTCGGACCTTGGTTTCCAAATGAAATACAAAACTTGCTCTCATCTGAAAAGAGGACCAGATGAGACCACTGGGCAACAGTCCAGTTCTTCTTCTCCTTAGCCCAGGTAAGACACCTCTGACGTTGTCTGTGGTTCAGGAGTGGCTTAACAAGAGGAATATGACAACTGTAGCCAAATTCCTTGACATGTCTGTGTGTGGTGGCTCTTGATGCCTTGACCCCAGACCCAAATTCTTAAATAGATTTTGCTTGACAATCCTCATAAGGCTGCGGTTCTCTCGGTTGGTTGTGCATCTTTTTCTTCCACGCTTTTTTTATTACACTCAACATTCTGTTAACATGCTTGGATACAGCACTCTGTGAAAAGCAAGCTTCTTTGGCAATGAATGTTTGTGGCTTACCCTACTTGTGAAGGGTGTCAATGATTGTCTTCTGGACAACTGTCAGATCAGCAGTTATCCCCATGATTGTGTAGCCTAGTGAACCAAACTGAGAGACCATTTTGAAGGCTCAGGAAACCTTTGCAGGTGTTTTGAGTTGATTAGCTGATTGGCATGTCACCATATTCTAATTTGTTGAGATTATGAATTGGTGGGTTTTTGTTAAATGTGAGCCTAAATCATCACAATTAAAAGAACCAAAGACTTAAACGACTTCAGTCTGTGTGCATTGAATTTATTTAATACATGAGTTTCACAATTTGAGTTGAATTACTGAAATAAATTAACTTTTCCACGACATTCTAATTTATTGAGATGCACCTGTATAGTACTCCCCCAGTGAATTTTGTGAAGGTGTATTTACCTGTGTTAGAGGCATTACTGGTACACAGCCCAGAATCCATGTGTTTGGATATACATTGGTCACATCTGTGGGCAGATTTGAGTCCCCTCCAAAATTTGTTTGTCTTCAACATGATTGTTTTGCCATCTTTGGCTTGTGTCCTGAGCACATAAACACATAATTTGCCAAGAGAGGCAGGCCACCTGCCCTCCCCACCCCTCTCAGCATCCTCTTTCCTTATCTCCCAAGGTCAGTGGGCTGCTGATGTCACTCTCTGTCACATGACCACCTCAGTTGTTTACATATTGGCCATGCAGCCACCCCACTCGCCGCTGTTGCCATGGCAGCCAGATTCCATAAATGATCAGTTCAGCTTACGGAGGAGTTCAGACCACAGATGCTTTGCAGAAGAACATCCGCTACCACAGTCTCACATTCAATGACCTGCTGCAACGTCAATGTTGGCTGTTAATTTTAAGAACATCAGAAGTGACTCAGTTGTTTATTTACTATGGGAATAGAGAGGTTCAATCATGACGTCAATTTGTAGGCTTACCAGAAGGCTAATTTGCCATGGGTTCCCTCTGTAATTTCCTATGGGTTTTTAAATAAATATGTTCTGAAATAAGGTTACTTGAAGAGAATTTCCTGTTTTGTTCTTAAAACATAAATTAAAAATTATTCATACCTGAATCGTGAAATTTGAAACCATAATGTGCTTAAAAAATATAAGTTGCTACATAATAGCAATACACCTTGTTGGTTTCAAAATTCACCTTTGATGTACGGTTTTATGTTGTACAACAGAAAGTAAAAGCCTCTTCGAATAATGTGTAACTTTATTTGTACGTATAATTTCTGATATTCCTCACAACATGAAAATACTAATAATGCTAAAAATGCTTATTCTCCCGTAGGGGTGACCCCGGAAAAGTCGAAGATTCGATGCTTCGATAGGAGGAGCCTGATTCGACTCCCAATCTCACAGTCGAATATTCGCGGGTGCTATGATCATGCCATTTTGGCTATATGGGGGTGCTCAAATCTTTGATTTCACATAAAACTACCAGTTTTCTCCCAATAAGTTAATATACAGCATATTAAAATAATGCTGCAAATAAGAATCTGAAAAGAAAGAAGCTTCAAATAAATATTTTAACGTGCTTGAAAAAATCCAACCACCCCTATAGATTTCACTTTCCATAATCCATGACAGAGGATCTTGGGGCGGGGATTTAAATCTTTAACATGACTCAAATTGACATTTGTGAAAGACTGGATTTTTTCGATCAGGTGGGGTACAATTTACCGATTTCAAAACATTTCAGCTGGTTTATGTGTATATATTATTTATCTCGTATAAGATGAATTTGAGTTACGCTGCAGTACAGCGCTTTATTGTAGTATAGGGTGATTATCTCTTCAGCGCGCGCAGTACGAGCAGGACAAACAACAATGAATACAGCATATTAATAACTATGACTGGGACTGTCATATACATAACATAGCGAGAACACTATTATAATAAAACGCTGTGAAGTTTTAGAGTTTAGCTGCTGTGTTTCTGCACGTTGTTGCATGAAGAACACGTCCACAAAAGGAGTTCATTCAGAGCTGCACAGACACGTTCACTTATGCATTCGGGGCATTTTGTGCAGATAGCCTATAAGTCGGAATATAACGTTATGTTGTATAAATAACGAAGCATATTCTATATGAGATAAATGATGAGTTAAATCCCATTGATTAAAAACCTGCTATCAAATGCTTCAAAACAGAAATGCAGAACATTAGTAACTGTCATATACATAACATTATAATAAAAAAAAACGTTTGGCTGATGTTTAATATTAACTATCTTTTAATCAAAACATAAAACATGATTTACCCCGTTTGTATCTGCGAGTCGTCCATTACACATTTTCCCTGTTTGTTAAAGTCAGTAATTATGACTGTGTCTGACTTGACTCTTGGTAATGTATTTTGACCACGCCCCCAATCATATGATTCGACTATCAGTCGAATATCGACAAGATTCGAAAATTCCGATTCGACTATGAAAATCCTTAGTCGGGGACACCCCTATTCTCCTGGGTTTTAGGACGGCAAACTGAACAGCTCTATTCAACATGGCAAAATCTCAGCTCTGAACATGATGAATGCCATAAATCTGTGCCACACATTGCGTGATATGCAGCACGTAGCTGTGGATGTGGAAGACAGCTTGGTGAATTGCATGCTTAAACCACGAGTGATAGTTCTAAGTGTTATTTGTATGTGGTACTTGAGACGGAGGTGAGAGACATTGAAGGGGATGTTGGGGCCCTGCCAGCAGGAGCTGTGCAAAGGATGTCATTTTAGCTGCAAATCGTCTTGCTAGCAGCAGGGTGCAGGTGATAGGCACGCGCCATGTCACGAGTTAGTGTTAGCGCTGCCGTGACTCAGCACAGCGACACCAGTGCCAGACATTATAGCTTCCCTCTCACTGGAAATCTCAGCAGGGCTCTGGGGCTTGTTGTTCACAGAGAACTGGTTGACCCATCAGTCTGAAAAAGTAGTCATCAGAAAAAACTACAGGAGTCCACTGTGTAAAGTGCAAACATCCATCTGAACAAGTTCAGTCAACACATTCAAACCAAAAGAAAATACTAGAGGTGTGCAAAACCACATATTTTTTTAAATAAACAGCATAATTATGCTGGTTTGGGGTTTACCTCACCCGGAATGGACACGTTTCTAAAGGCCAATTCACACCGCACAGACAAACGCCAACAAACTCCAACAAACTAGTCTGTTGGAGTTTGTTGGATCAGTGTGTTACCTCTGTTGGCGTTGGTTGGTGTTGGTTGGAGTTTGTTTTCACCCGACTGAACATGCTTATAGATATAGAGTTGGTCGGTGTCTGTTGGTGCAGTTGCTTGTTGGAGTTTTTTGCCGTTTGTCTGTGTGGTGTGAATTGGCCTTAAGAGGCCATTTAAATAAGATACGCTCTTGTGTTCAAAAACAGCAAGAGGGAGCGCAGTGGATTGGAACATAAAACAGTGATCCTGAGACACGTTCTTAGACTATTTATTTTACCTTGATAGACCATCTTACTGGACAACCTCAACAATCAACTAATTCATCCCGGGGTGTCCCATCCAGGGGCGCCATAATGTAAGGGAAAGTTAGGGCCCAAACGTGATTTCTACTGAGGGGGACAAACCCATAACTCACCCCACACCCCCAATATGCTGTTCGGGGGCCCAGAAACCATAGCGGCACCCCTGGTCCCATCCTCCTCCTGGACGACCACTTTCCTGCAGAGTTTAGTTTTAACACACTTAAGCCCCATTCACACTGCACGTTGGTCCCGGAAAATTGCCAGAAAATTGCCGGAGTGCCTTCTGTGTGAACGCAAACACGTCCCGGGATTAATTCCGGGATTGATCCCGGGTTGGGACCTAGTAACATTGCCGGGTTCAGTCCCGGAACGAGCGCTGTGTGAACAAAAGCCGGATCAATGCCGTAAAGGGTGTGTCGTAGTGATGACGCACTTTATCGTTCGACTGTTTTACCGGGTGTTTTGAAGGCAGATCAATGTTCACACGACGAAAAATGTGTAAACTAGAATGAAGCAGCGAACAGGGAGCTCCTCACTATCTGTGCTGAAGCTGAAATCATTCTCCAGTTTAGTGAAATGGTGAGCGTGCATTATACACGTCACATGAAAGGACACGTGTCTTTACGGGATCTTTACGGGTTGTGTGTGAATGCATGCACAGATTCCGGAAAATCACTGGCAGTGTGAATGCAGCAAATCTGACGATCCGGGAACAAATGCCGGAACACATTACCCGTGTATTTTCCGGAATCTCTGTGTGAAAGGGGCTTTAGGCTTTTTGGTGGTTCAGATGTGTTTAATTAGGAATACAGCTAAACGTTGCTTGATCCAGGAGGAGGATTCGACAGCCCTGGACTAATTGGCTGTTTGACTGTTTAATTTATCCTTTCTCCACATCGTGCAAGTCTAGCATATTTCCATTACTTTTTAGCACCATATAATCACTTCACCTGGAAAATGAGACAAAGATTAAGTGTATTATGTTGTTTTAGATTGAGCTAGTGCTTCACTGTGTCTGACAATTACTAAATGCACTGAGCCTAATGGAGTAGAGCAGTGGTTCTCAATTCTGGTCCTTGAGTACCACCGCTCTGCACATTTTGTATGTATCTTTTATCACTTCAGACGTTTGTTCTATTTGACTCTAAGTTCCCTGTGAAGTGGACATCGTAGGATATACCGCCATAATTCCCCTGTTGAAAAAAACAGCATATGCTGGTTAGGTATGTTTTGAAGCATGGCTGCTGGTTTGAGCTGGTTTAAGCTGGTTCTTAGCTGGTCATGAGCTGGTTTAAGCTGGTCATGTGCTGGTCCTGAGCCAGAGCTAGTTGATTAGGACCAGCACATGACCAGCTTAAACCAGCAGCCATGCTTCAAAACATACCTAACCAGCATATGCTGTTTTTTTCAACAGGGTCCAGTTTGAAGGGAGCATATATGTTCCATTCAGATGGCATTAAAGTGTGCAAGACATGAATTTAAATTTTATTTATTTCCAGAGGTATATTATGTCACACTTATGTCACAGTTCTCCATTCAATGGAGTTCCTGTGTTCAGGGAGTTGGGTGCAAAGAACACTTTGTAGGGACCCTGTCAATCGGAACACAGTTCATGCATGGTGCTCACTTCTAACGAGCTGGTTATCTGAATCAGGTGTGTTTAATAAGAGAGACATGCAAAATATGCAGAGTGGTGGTACGCGAGGACTGGAATTGAGAACCATTGGAGTAGAGTGTAAAGGATTCACTGTAATAAGAATTAAACATTTAAGTTTTTGGTAATATTACTCTTAGACATCCTTCACTGCAGTATTCCTACCTAGTTAACAGATATTTGTGTTCAAGGCTGGCTCTAAATAAAGCTATAACTGGCCATCATCTGTACCTTTCAGGCAAGAAGAACTCCATCCTGATGCACAAAGTACAACACGATCTTAACTCTGGCGTCTTCAACAACCGTGAGAACGAGATGATCCAGGAGATTGTGAAGTACGATCGGGAAATGGTTAAACTGGTTAAACAAGGGGACATGCAAAGGCCCAGGTCCATGTCTATGACTCCTTCAACTCACGGGAACATATTTGCACCTTCAAGTCAACCCTCTACAAGTTCTGCCATTGCTAGCCTTCAGCAGGCTGTTGCCATGAGCTTCTGTCCCCAGATGGGCAACCCTCTATTGGGTTCTGGGGCGGTCCAGTCTCCCCGCATGGTTCGGCGCTTCCAGGTGGTCCAGAGCCAGACGCCCCCAGGCTCCCAGTACTCCACCTTAGCCCTCGCCTCTGCCCTTGCAAGCACACCTGTCCACAGCCCTCTGGCAACTGCTGGTCGAACGTTCCAGTATGGGTCTAGCCCCCCAGGTGCACCCTCAGGCTCCCAGTTATCCCTTGTACAGCAGCATGTCCCCAGTCCCACACATCGTCCTCCAGTCCCCAGGAGCACTCTAAGCCAGGACGCCCGAGCCCTATCCGCCTCCCAGCTGTCCTTACCCCATGACATGGTGCAGCCAGTTGCCCCAAGCCCTCCCCAGTCCACCAGAGTCTCCTCCACTTCCATCGGTCCCCCTCAGAACCTCCCAGGCCCTGCTGGTCTTAGAGGAAGTATCCCACCAAGAATGGCACTACCCCATCAAATGTCTGCAGGTGCATTTCCTCCTGCCTCCCTCCCTCAGATGAGACCCAGCTTGGATTCAGGACTGCCCAAAAAGGATTCAATAATCAGTCTCCCAGAAACTGTACCACATCACATCAGATCTAGATTATCATCGAATTTGTGACCACGATAGAGTTGGTGGGCTCTGTCTGGGTCAGGAACGTGTGGACTCTCCTTCACCAAGTACTATTCCTGACCCCCGTCACACCTTTGAAATTTACTCTCAGAATGTATGTGGTGTGACTGGCCACAAGGGCAAACAAACCCTCAAGACTTGATAGTATAAAATGAACATGTCTGTATCACTCTTACCACGATTGGAACTTTTCCATTTTACCTATGATATAAACATCAATGTAGCTTCCACCCTCACAATTTGCCTCTTTGAAATGGTTTTCTTTATTGTAGTTGTTCACAAAGATTACAAATGTACCACTCCCTTTTATATACTGTAGTTCAAACGATGCAAACTGATATGTGTCTGAATACCGGTACTTAGCAGTTTGCTTCTGATCACAATGTAGGAGCTTACTCCCTCTTCTCAACATGAACCGGCTAGACAATAGATATTTAACCTATTATGCACAATATTAGAATTGTTATAGAAAAAAATGTATTCAACGGCTCAAGAGTCCCAAATCGGTTTTGAAACAGGATGTATTCTTACTGGAACTGCTGTCCATGTGTTCGTCTTATTCCTTCAGACCAAAGTTGGGCCAAAGGAAAATGTTAACATGAGATGACATGTAAAGGTGTGTCAAATGAAATGAAAGGCTAAAAACAAATATAATTTCATTGCCTTGATTTTGACTAAAAATACTGTGTGTGACCATACATGTGTGTTTTTCTTAGCTGTCTCACAACAGAGCACATTTCACTTGATTTAGCATTGGGACAATTAAATGAATCAACAGTTTCCTAATTAAGGTTCATGGAAGTGAATACCACATCAATTTCAAGCTAATTATGCTGCTCAAGTACAAAGTTTAACAACAGGGAGACTCATTTGCCCTTATCTGGTGCATTCAAATGCATTTAAGTCTTAATTACAAAGGACTTAAGTAGCTTTGTTCTCAAAGTTCAGATTTCATAATGAATTAACTATTTATTTCAAAGACTGTGGCTTTGTCCTGTTTGTGGAAATCGTCCTGCCTCACAAATAAAGCGCATGAATATGACTTAATGCTCAAAGCCTAAGCAGTTGAGGGGGACTGCACATTTTAGAAAGCTAGTGAGGTTATGCGAGCAAGTACATTGATGGTGATTACCCCCTCCTCTGAAATGTGATGAGATCCATCAGGCGACGATGAGTCGCTCCACTATCTGTTGTTTTGGAGCGCTAAATAACTCGCTCGCCATGGCTACCTAATGAGGTCTGATGTCCTCAGTCTTTGAATCCTTGAAAACCTATTTATATTCTGCTGTTACTTATCATTTAACAGCTTGGAAGAGACTATAGGCTGCTCCTATTTGTTTTTGGCATCCTGGAGACAAAGCCAAGCGTGAATTGATAGTTTATGACTTCTAAAAAAGAACAAAATGGACAGATGGTTGAAAATAGCATCAGACTGTTTGTATGCAGGGTGTAAAGTTAATTTTTGATGACTTTGAATAGAATCATAATGTCTTTCCCTTGTAAAAACAGTCTTTTAAATGATTCCATGTGGACTTTGCTTTGCACAAACCAGTGCCGTTCCATAAGCTGATTAAAAAGACCTTATAGCTGCTTTTAATAATATCCTCAGTTTTATGTTGCACCAAAAACAGATGTTGATTTTATTCAATATATGCCAAGTGTTACTTTTTTGCCAAATTCCAAGTAATATTTCAAGCAATAAAGTTTACAATGTGTCCTTAAGAAAATAATATTTGTCTCAGTTGGAGTTATCATTAACAATACACACGTTCCACAAAGTATCACTAAGTTATACTATGAATCATGGTAGAGGAAAACATTTTTTATTATGAAACTTTTGTCTGGAGGGCATGTTAACTTTTACAACTCTGCATACATTTGATTTATCATCATTTATCCATACCATCCATGGTTATTTTTTCATGACTATATTGATTAAAGAGCCATGTTTTTAGCAGCGGTTCTGCAGTTTTGTTTGAATAAACTTTCAAAACATCGTGTGATGAAGCTACTTAAAGTGTTCCATTAGTTAGGATGTTACAAGAGCCTGGGGTTGTTTTGCAGCTTTGCGTGAAATAAAAGTGTATAATGATGGACCCAGGGTCAAATTTACTTACAGTTTAATTTAATATCTGAAATGCAATTTTATTTTCTTAAGATCCTAAAATGGAAGTAAACCACAGCACCATCTCTGGTCACCAGCTATAATCTTCCACAAAAATGTGCAAATCTCATTTTAAAAAATCTTTGCCCAAGAACCCGTTGTGATTTTGTTGTTATACTTTCCCCTAAGAGCCTGTCTGATGTCTAAGCTGACAGTTATTAAGGTTTCAACACAATTTTGCGTTTGCCAGACAAACCACCATAAAAGAAGCAAACTTTAGACTTTTGCTAAGTGCTCCTGTATGTAAGTTCCTCTCTTGAACTTGCTCTGAGTTGACAGCATGTCAGCATGTTCAACTTGTGGTCAGTCTACTCAAGATGTGACATGGTGAACCCTTGAGAGGCATCTTTCCCTCAGAAGGCATCTCTGTGACAACTTCAATCAATCCACTGTTGAGCGCACAGAAAATGTTTATATTTTCTTGGAGAGGTATTGTGCATTAGAAAAAAAGAAACTAGAAAAATAATTTTCAAAAAAATTTTTTTTTTTAAACAGAGAAACAGTAATAATAATAATATATATATATATATATATATATATATATATATATATATATATATATATATATATATATATATATATATATATAAAAGAAAAATATTTAAATTCCAAGAAAAAACAAAACCCACAATTCTGAAGTGCATTACTTTTTTTTTCTGGCATGCAGTCATCTTTCAGTTCCATTAGTAATGTTTGGGATATAGGGAGCAGAAGTAAGCACATCAACTGGGAAATAATAATGAATTCATCTAAATGACTGCATCTAAGCCCAGCTGGCTTTTATCTCTATTATAGTCAAAACGTCTGAGATGGCCACTTCAGTCATTGGGCTAAAATATATCTGCTAAACTCATGCCCATCCATTTTCTTACAAGGGAAAGTTGTCTATTTTAGCCCTATTACAGGTACCTAATAAAGCAAAAAGCTTTGATTTTATTGTAGGATGCTGTTGAGCATGGCAACAAGCGTCAAAAAATGGCAACAGAAATATGAAGTTTACTTCATTAGAAAAATAAGTCATTTTAAAACAGCTTCAAATGTGGTTCTTCCAATAGATGCAAATATCTGTTGCATAAAATTGTAGGCTATTATGCATTCATTCATCAATTTATATGCAGTAGTCCACTATGATGGTTTAGCAAAGTGATTTACATGATTATAAAAGTGCCGCGTCTTTAAGAAAATTTCGTTCCTCTTGTTGGTCATTGCTTTAAGTGACTTCTCAGACTGTTTCTAGAGCGTTTGAGACATCTTTTGAATGATTAAGTGGAGAGTTTCATCCAATCACTAGATTCGAGAGCAATCTTCATTCTTTTGCAGTGAAATCTGCATAATGACGAGAATCTTTGGCTTAAAAAAAAGGAATAACTTGTGGTTCAGTGATTTAGATGATTCAGTACTGGATGGATTCAGCTAAGGATTCTGTTTAAATGATTCAAACTGTTTTGAGTGAATATAATTATTAATATATTTTAGAATCATAATATATTATATTAATATATTATAGAATCAGTTCATACGAGTCACTTGTTTGTGAATCATATCACTCTGGTAATTGTGCTTTAGAAAGACATTTATCTGAATTACAATGTAAATTCAACTCTGATTAGCAGTAAATTGAAACTGAGTGTTATGTTTGAGCGATTCCTAAAAAGAATCAGTTCATAAGAGTCAAACTCAACTCTGTTAAATAGACAAAACATTTCTTGCTTCATTTCAAGTAAAGCAAGAAATGATTTGCAGTACAATGAATCAGAGAATAGGATGATTCATCACTGCTCTGACAGATAGTGATTCATTCCGCTAAGGATTTAATTTTTTAAAAAAAAAGTTTTGCTAAAAGTTTAAAAGGTTTAGACAGGGTTTGTGAATATTTTTGAGTGAATCATAGATCACATTACACTGGTGGTTCCCAGCAGGCACACAATGTCATAAGATGTTGATATTTGGTTAAATTTCGGTTGCGATGTCAGGTGACCAAAATTTAATGTTAATTCAATGTCAAATTGGTGTCAAATACCAACGTCAACCCGATTTTCATTCTCAACCAAAATGCAACGTCTGTCCGACGTCAACCTGGTGTTATATTGACGTCCTGTGCCTGCTGGGTTGTGCTGTAGAACAATGTGCATTGTGAATCATATTACTTGTGGTTCAGTGAAAGATTCTGTTTAAATGATTTAAACAGTATTTTTTAGCAATTCATTAAGCTAAGGATTCTGTTTGAATCATTGTTTCTTCTGAAGGTTTTATTTAAAAGATTTACTTCATGAGAGTCACTTTTTTGTGAATCATATTACACTGGTGGCTGTGCTGTTCAAAAACGTGTTTATCTGATCACACTGCAAACTCAACTCGGGTAAAATTGAATTTTTTTCTTGTGTAAATTGAGGAAACATTGGCCGCTAAGTGTCTTAAAACATTATGTGGCGGCAAACAGCTTTAAGCCCATGAGCTATTATTATTGTAAGGGCAACTTCCCACGCAGAGGTTGTTCGAGATGTCAGGAAATGAGCAGGTCTGTTGACGTCAATTCTCATGTAATCAAGTGTAGCCTTGCATTGGATTGGTTTTGTTTCGCATTACCCTTTGTAATAAAATGCTTTTAAAATCCAGAAAACAGAAAGAAAGCTGCTGAAGCAAGCTATTGGGTCTTGAAATTTCAATAACAATTAACCTTTCGCAGACCCAGAGTGCAAAAATATCGACTTTATTTCTCGCAGAATGCCATGTGTACATTCTCCGACAAGCACCCAATGGATCAAAACGTCTTTGATCATAAAACACAGTCATTTAAGTGCTCTCGAGTCTTTAAAAAAAGGATGGCACAAGGTCACACGTCATCCAAAGTTTTCCCAAAATACTCCTAAAGGTGCTCTATTATCATACATATCCTCACGTTTCTTTGCTGGCTGTGAATGCGAGAGCCGCCAGCTGTGGAGGGATGCTGGGAGTAAATCATGTCCAAGTGGAAATGTCAGAGAGGGCCTTTCAGACGGGGCTGCTTTGAAATCGATGAGAGCCAGAATCATGTGGTTAATCAGCCCCGCGTTAGCACTCAGGAGTGAAGGAGCGGATCAGAGCCCCGCCGAGAGAGCGTTCTCACTCCATACCGAGAGGAGATCCACGCTCTCGCACCCGTTTACAAGGGCGACTCCTGCTGTTTGTCTCCGCCAGAACTCTGCTTCAGTGCTTAAGTGATGTCTTCATGATAATATGACAAGACAGACACACACACACAAACTCGCTCACGCACACTCACTTATCTACCAGATCAACCAATCCAGTCTCAGTCACGCACACTTTTCGATGTAGTAAAAAGCAGCAATCTGTTTTGATGAGGTCTGTGGAGGGCTCTCAGCCTCCTGATGAAAGCTGTCCGTCAGCTCACGATACGCTCCTCAGCTGAAGAAATACACTGATTCGTTCACCTTTTCCAGGTCGAAATCACCTACAAGAGAGGAATTACATGATTACGCTCTTTTCGGATGGAATATGTAACAATGAAAACAGAACATACATAAAATCTATATAGACAATTGTTCAAAAGTTTGTGATTAAGATTTTTTTTGTTGTTTTTGAAAGAAGTCTTTTATGCTCAGCAAGGCTTCAATTATTTGATCAAAAACACTGTAATATATAAAAAAATTGTGATATTGTGAAATATTATTTCAGTCTAAAATAACTGTTTTCTATTTCAATATTTTATTAAATGCAATTTATTCCTTGGATGGCAAAGTCGTTGTGGGAAGTCTTGGCCTAATGGTTAGAGAGACGGACTCGTAATCCAAAGGTTGCGAGTTCGAGTCTCAGGTCCAGCAGGAATTGTAGGTGGGGGTGTGAATGTACAGCACTCTCTCCACCCTCAATACCACGACTGAGGTGCCCTTGAGCAAGGCACCGAACCCCCAACTGCTCCCCGGGCGCCGCAGCATAAATGGCTGCCCACTGCTCCGGGTGTGTGTGTTCACTGCTGTGTGTGTGCACTTTGGATGGGATAAATGCAGAGCACAAATTTCGAGTATGGGTCACCATACTTGGCCGTCACTTTCACTTTCACTTTCAAATCATGTCGCATAACATCGCATCTTGTCATTACATACTGTTTTTGGTTTGTTTAGAAGTATTTGGTTTGTGTTGCGTTCATATTTCATTCGAACCGCACCAGAGTTCGTTTTAGTGTTGTCAAATGACTAATCGCTATTAATCGCATCCAAAATAAAAGTTTTTGTTTACATGATATATGTGTGTACACTGTACTATGTCTATTTATTATGCATATATAAACACACACACATGCATGTATATATTTAAGAAAAATATGTTATGTTTATATATTAAATATATTTAAAATATAAATTTACATTTAGTCATTTGGCAGACGCTTTTATCCACATAAAGCGATTCATCTTGAAGAGGCAATCAGACGGAGGAAGTGCTCGTAACACCAAGTCTCAGTCATTGTTCAAATAAGTACAAGCTAGCAAGGGAAGGAGAGAAAGATAAAGGGAAAGATTAAGTTTAGGATGAAGTCAAGTAGTGCCGAAAGAGATGAGGTAGTGCCGAAAGAGATGAGTTAATAAATTATATGAATATAAATATATACATGTAAATATTTTCAAAATATATACTGTATATGTGTGCATTTATTTATACATAATAAATATACACAGTACACACACACATATAACATGTAAACAAAAACTTTTATTTTGAATGCGATTAATCGTTTGACAGCACTAGTTCATTTGGAAGCAAACCGAGACCTATCCTGTCTCGGTCCGCTTGTTTGGTGTGCACCAGGGTTCTGATGGCAGCATTCACACTTACTCAAATGAGCTGTACTAACAGAGCAATCACATCAGAGTTGTTTTAATCAAACCAAACATGACAAGTGTGAACACACCCTTAATGTACTATTCTTGTCCTTTTTTAACAAAAGCAGAATAGATTTATAATATCAACCATTTATTGGTTATTGGCCTCATAGCTTATAGTGTTTATTTATTTCCTTTTTTAATTAAAGGTAACTAAAATAATTTATTCCTGTAATGGCAAAGCTGAAAGTTTGCAGATTTGGTGATCAAGAAACATTTTTTATTATTAGTGTTGAAAACTGACAATTATTTTCAAACGTAGCGGCCATGAAATTACTAAAATGGAGATTTTTTTTTTTTTTTATTTCCTTGCAAAATATAATTGATTTTCTTTTCTTAAAATAAAACAAAATATGACAGACATTTTTTGACAGGCTTTCGTGAGATTCACCAAAAAGTGCTGCTGTGCACACAAGCAACTGTAATTTTAAAGAAGTGTAGAACCCAAACTCAATGAATACAAAAAAATTCAGACATATTAAACAATACCAAGCCATTCTATTTAATCAATCCATTCAACTCTAATAAAAGTCATTTGTTCTTGAAAACATGAAACGAATCAGGAGGTATTAATATAGATAAAACACTTAGGCAGTTCAGCAGCGACTGACTCATGCAAACAATTGTGGGTAGTCTGCTTGCTTGTGCACAAGATGTCACCTTGTTCTGAAGAACAGAGCAGAGGAAATCAGGCCTATGGGACACACATGGACGGACACACACTCCTCAGGGAGACAATTTCATTAGTGAAAATAAGGAGGAGTCCTGGAAGAATACTGAGCACGACTCCAGTAGCACGCTTATCAAAACTATAGAAATAATATTACAGAAATAAAATCAGTGCGTGTATCACTGTTACACGGTGAATGAATCATTTTATTGCTCGTTTTTATTGACACTGAGCTTTTAAACATGTTGTAAAAGCGCCCCCTCAATATTGTCTCTGCTGAATCAGCGTTTTGATGTGCCCATGTTGTCCAGTGTGTTTCCTTCCGGCCCGTGTTACGTAAACAGATTAACCAGTTGACAGAATTAATTGTCATCAGTTTAATGAAATCTATCTCACTGATAAACAAAAAAAATCACATGTGCGGTTCTGTGAGACGGTGCGATATTATGCAACGGTAAAAAGCTGCCATAAACCTGACAAGCTGTCAATCGGATGAGGTCGAGTCACCCTTCTGTGTGTCCGAATGTGACGGCTGTGGTGCTCAGGGTTTAACTCACCTGTTTGAGGAACACTGGCCAAAAGCTGTGCCATCTTATAGTGCTCTTCAAACTTCTTTGGTTTGCATACAACCCTGTGAGAGTGAAAATTGGACTCAATTGAACTGAACCACATTAAGACAAAGCATTAGATAATTGAGAAAACATGAAAAGACAACTTTATGCATTTTCAAAAATGATGATTTGAAAAAAATTGTTAATTCAGGGTTGTTGTTTGTAGGGATGCACAATATATAGGCAGCATATCAGATGATATTGGTGGTTTTTGAATATTTATTCTATTATTCTATTTCCTGTCTATCTATAGGCCGATTTGGAATATGAATATATAATTATTTCCAGAGATTTTTAATTCACTTGTAGCATAAATATATTGATTTTAGCTTTTAATGTACTATTTTCGTCCCTTTTTAATGAATTTTAATATCAACCATTTATCAGTTATTTGGCTTAGTTTAAGTGTTTATTTATTTCCTTTTTTATTAAAGTAGCACAGATTTATAATTTTAGCAATCTATCGGTTTATTTTTATTTCTAAATTCAAAATATTTATACATATTATTTATATATTTTAGCGTGTATCAGTTTTCTTTAGGTAGGATATTGGATATTTCATGGTTTCATCCTTTTACAAATTCACTTTTAGTTTCCAAAAGTATTTATCGGTTATCTGCCTTAATATGGAAATGACCATCTATCTGCCAATATTTGATATTTAATTCTAAACCCAAAGTATTTATACACACTGTTTAAGTATGTATGAATTTTCTTTAAGCACTATAGATTTGTAATATCGGCCATTTATCAGTTATTGGCCATAAACAGGAAGATACTGTAATAATTTTTTTTTTTATGTATCAGTATCACCAGATACTGAATATTTTTCAGTCAATATTGGTTATTTAATGGTTTCTGCCTAATAAAAATTCACTTTTAGTATCCAAGCATTTATCGGTTATCTGCCTTAATGTGGAAATTATAATTTATCTGTCAATATTTGATATTTAATTCTAAACACAAAGTATACACACTGTTTAAGTGTGTATGAATTTTGTAATATCGGCCATGTATCGGTTATTGGCCATAAATAGAAAGATACCGTAATTATTGGTGTATAATGCCAAATTTTCAATATCAGTACTCCATTAGTTAGCATTTAAGTGGTTAATAGCTATTTTTTAAATGTATCAGTATCACCTAATATTGGATATTTAATGGTTTCTGCCTATTCCATGTTTACTTGTAGCATACAAGCTATTTATTTTATAGTTTTCTGTGTTTATTAAAAATAAAACACCATAGATTTATAATATCAGCCATTTAGTAGTTATTGACCTTTTTGGCCTCTTTATTTTCATTTTAAATGTTAATTTTCTGTCTTTCTTTCTTAAAGAAAGTAGCATAATATCAGTAATTTATTGGTTATCGGCCTTAAAATGAAAATAATTGATTATCTATCAATATTTGATATTTACAAACAATTAAATATAACCTATTTATTTCAGTTTTTAGATTGTATAATTTTTCTTTAAGTACATCCCTAGAAGTTAGCAGTTTAGTATCTAACTAATTATAGTAGTTAAATACCATTTAGTCGTTAAAAACTGGCAATGTGCAATGGGACTTACGGTGGCCTGCTGCAATATTTCTTTAGAAGAAACCCGGACAGCTCCTCTAGAATGGGCTGACTGTGCAGAGCCACAAACTGCTCACGACACACCTGAGGAGCGACAAAGAGCACTCAGTCAATCATTATGCACACTAATGCGCCGACTTCAATGCTATCTCCCTCTCGCGTCCCCTTTCCCTCAGACGTTTCACCTCTCTTCTATTTGAACTTTCCCATTTTAAGAGGAATCTGTGGTCACAAAGCATGTCATGGAAAGACTCGCAGACAATAGACCACTCACAGAAGGAGAGAAGGATGGGAAAAGATAAAAGTCCAAAAAGAGTTATTAAGCTTCAGAAGTTCATCGCAAGTGTCACATGGAGGTTAAGCTTATCTAATGAAGGTGACTGTTAAGTAAGTAAAGCCAGTGAAACAACATGATGGTGAGTAAATGATGACATAACTTTCATTTTTGGGGGAATTATTCCTTTTTTTTTTATTAAAGCAAGAGAAAAATTAGTTCTTAAACAGATCTTTGAAAGGAATCAGCTGAGGTAAATGAAATTAAACGCTAAAGTAAATAAGCTTTTTTTGTATTTGAAGATAAGTCTAGTTAATGGCAGCTTTCCAAAAAATGCTTCAGTTGAGAGGATGAGCGGTATGGCCACTCAATACCAGAATAACCCATGCTGACAGGGTTGGTTATTGAACATATGGTGAACTCAGCATGCAAACATCTGGCCGTTAAGCTGACATGGTTGGGCCGCTTAGTCATTCCTGTTGAAAGAATATGCATTGAAAAATATTCGGCAGTGAACGCTCTCTGTTCCTTACACACCCTGTTCATGATGTCCACCGTCACAGCATGGGTCCAATAACAGTCATGGACGGACACAAACGTCAGACCAGCCCTGCATGTTTGAAGAAAACAGGAAAATGTACATATCACATTAACAAAAAAACAACAAAAAAAAACAAACAATGGATATTATTGTTCATATATATATACAGATTACATTAACAATACAGATTACATTATCATTATATTTAATCAAATAATTAATTAATAATAAAATCATTATTAAAAAAACTATACTGATTAATAATAAAAACTGTGTTATTGTTAAAGTGAGATTATTATTATTAATAATAATATTTAATATTAACAATAATAATAAATATATGAATTATCAATCATTTACTATTATACAAGATGAATACTACTACTATTATATATATATATATATATATATATATTATTATATATATATATATATAATATATTATTATATATATATATATATATATATATATATTAACCACTATTGTTATTATAATTTATATGATATATTATTATTAATTTATATAAACATACATATATAATAAAATGTATTATTATTAAATATATGCATTACAAATATTTGTATTATTTTATGATTATTTACAACAATAATAACAATAACAATAATGTTATTAATTAATAAATGTTAATATGTATTATTATTATTATCATCAATAATAACAACATTATTATTATTCATTATGCATATATTTCTGGTCTAATAAACATTTTATGTGTCAACAAGTAATAACAAAAACAAAAACACGTAAAAAACTCCCACACTATTCTTAATCCTAGATAAACAAACTCTTGTTTTTCTGTTTTACATTCTTCAAATCTTGATATTCAGGTTAATGTGCTTATTTGCATGTTTATGAGATATAATATGGACTGAAGAAGCAAAAACAAACAATACAGTCTCTTCATTTCTCCGGTTATGTTGGCCAACACTACAATTTTCATTTTCAAACAAAATACAGTGCATGAAAAACTGTGACTGTACGACACTTATGAATATTTAATGAGGTAAACTGTTTAGAATATGATTGGTGGTTTGTTGTTAAGTCTAAACACATTAACCCAGTGTTAAAAGCCTGTTTGAGTGTGGGATGTAAAAACCAGTCAGCTCATCACCTGTAACAACGCAGTGATGTCAGCATCATGTGAGTGGAGTCCAGAGAGTGGATGAAATTAGGAGGGAAGGCATTTTTCTGCTTCATGCTGTCTGGTTTCCTAAAAAAAAAAGGCACAAGAAGAACAAGCTCAATCTTGGTATGAAGCACACTTGTGTAATTAAGGCCGGTGTCGCCATCTTCTTGCTGGGCAATACATACACCTGTAGAGCCAGGAGCCATTCATCACTGAACAGGTAGGTCAGTCTTAATTACCATCCAAGACAGAGACACACAATCAACATAGAGCACCTGCTGAACTAGTAAAGAGTAAAGAATAATGTGTGTGCTTATTATGGCAGAGGATATTTCATTATACTGCTCCATATCAGGCAAAATAGTTCAGAATAAAACAGTGATACTTCAGGTCAGATACTCTCAAATTTCATCATGGGTTTTATGAAGTAATTCCCCTTCCATAGCCTGTGGGGTTAAAGGGATAGCTCACCTCAAAATGAAAATTTTGTCATTATTTACTCACCCTCATGTCGTTCCAAACCCGTAAGACCTTGGTTCATCTTCAGAACACAATTTAAGATATTTTTGATGAAATCCGTGAGCTCTCTGACCCTGCATAGACAGCAAGGTTACTACCACGTTTAAGGCCCAGAAAGGTAGTAAAGACATCGTTAAAATAGTCCATGTGGCATCAGTGGTTCAACCATAATGTTATGAAGCTACGAGAATACTTTTTGTGTGCAATGAAAACAAAAATAACAACTATTCAACAATTTCCTCTCTTCTGAGCCAGTCTTCGGCACAGAAGAGAGGAACTTCTGTGTTCCTCTCTGCTATTATCTGCGTTCACGAGAGCGTCGTGATACTCTCGTGAGCGCACAGAGAAGACTGCCCCAGAATAGAAGAAATCTTTTAATAAAGTCTTTATTTTTGTTTTCTTTGTGCACAAAAAGTATTTTCGTAGCATCATAAAATTACAGTGGAACCACTGATGTCACATGGACTATTTTAACGATGTCTTTACTACCTTTATTGGCCTTGAACGTCCCAGTTCCCTTGCAGTCTATGCAGGGTCAGAGAGCTCTCGGAATTCATTAAAAATATCTTAATTTGTGTTCTGAAGATGAACAAAGGTCTTATGGGTTTGGAACGAAATGAGGGTGAGTAATTAATGACAGCATTTTCATTTTTTGATGAACTATCCCTTTAAAGTACACCACATAACATCATACATTCTTATTCGAAAAACTAACTAAACTTTTGAATGGTAATGTATATAATATACATACTAAGTACTGAAGCTATCAAAAATGATCTATCTACAATCTTTAGGCTTCACAGAGCAACATTGTGCCGGAGATAATTTCTGGGAATTCAGCGAGGGCTTTAGGTCACTGGCCACAAGAGAGCTGCTGCCACCCTCGTAATTTCATCATTAATTCAAGTCTCCTCATTAATGAGGGTCTATTCAGCCTCTAATTAGAGCCCATGAAGGATCTTTGAATCAGTCCGTGGTCTGTGTGAAACTCCGGTCAGGTCTTCTCCTTTAGCTGGTCTCGAACAAGCTTCTTCAGCTGCATCCCACCTAGAAACGGTTCTCTGGGAAATTAGAGCGCTTCTATTGGATAAGGTTGAGATTTCTTTCAACACCTAGAAGAGTAACTGACATCTGGTACATTGGCATCAGAAGTACATATCTGAAGAACAGCCCTTCAGCTTGGTCTGCATGGACACCCAAGGCCATTTCTCAAAGCCTAAGAGCGACATAAAATCACAGTGGCGGCTGTCAGTCTAGCCGCGAGCACTCTTGGCCATCTTAGAGAAACAGGAGATCCCTTTTCGGCACCCTGGCTTCTGCTAATGCGATTCCTGTGATAGTCTGTACTTGTATGGTTGTCTATGACAGGCAGAGATAGAGAAATACAAGTGAAGCCCGTCATAAGTGGTTTTTAATCATGTCCTTGCGGCTTTTGGAGGAAGGTCAGCAAGATAACTCCCATCTGAGTCTCTTCCAAGTGGTATTAGCCAAGCTTGGGTAAAGCTCTGCAAGGATTGAATCTGTGAAATGAGGTGATGGTATTAAAACAGCAGATGCTTGCGTACAGATTGAACATTTGGGGTTTCAGTGGGAAGCACAGAAGTGTTTGTTTAATAAAAGATGATTGACTTGGGGAACATATGGTAAAGTGGTGGATGACGGTGTGTTTGTTTATGCATGAAATTCTTAGAGATAGAGTCGAATAAGCAAAGATACTGCCGCCACGTAAACAAACAGTTACTAGTGAGGCTTTAAGGGATATTTCTTGCAAATATTACAATTCTGTCATCATATATTCCCTCTTATGTTGTTTAAAACCATTATGACCTTTGTTCTTCTGTTTAACACAAATGAAGAAATTAAGATTTAGCCCTCATGTAGTATTCCAGTCGTTTTGACCAGAAATTATTATTATTTTTATTTTTTCTTGACCAGGCTAGTTAATGTTATCACATTGGACTAAATCTTGGTGACTTTGCTCACAAAGGGTATGAAAACGTCCCACCAATTTTTTTTTTAAATGTTTGTACTTCCTTGGGATTTTTCTCCCACCTTGTTACATTTGCGCTATTCCCACTCTAAAATGACCAGCCTACAAAAAATTGCTTTGTTATGCAATATTATCACCAAATCTGGGATTCAATCTTTTTGTCAACGTGTTTTCTTTCAATTCACACAGATTTTGTATTTCTTTTTGGAACCAATTGTTCGTAGGCCTCAGAAAAAAAAAAAAAGTTGACAAAAAGATTGAACATCACAAATGTAACAAGGTATGTAGCATAATAAATTATTTAAATGCAATTTTTTACAAGACTGGTCATTTTGGACCCGGAACTCTAAATTAAGCAAAGTATTTTTAGCATAGCATAAGAGTTCAAAATATACTTGTTCCTCTTGTGGTGATATGGATCACTTTTATGGTGCTTTTGTGTCCTTTTAGAAGCTTGAAAACTTCAGTGCCCATTCATTGTAATTGTAATAAATATTTTTTGCTCCACAGAAAAAAGAAAGTCTTTCAGGTTTGAAATGTCATGAGAGTGAACAGACAATCTACTATCTCTTTAAAACAGTAGCTACGTTTACATGGACACTTTTTGCTTCCATTCATATGAATTAATTCTGATTGACGAATCCGAACGTAGTGTTTAAATGAACGCTAAATAAAGTGATCGGGTTGATGTGATCGTTTATATGTCACAAGCTTCTGATCGGATTTAACCTTTTGACGCATGCACACACTGCATGAATATTCAGAGTTTCCCACTGTTCTCGTGTATTGTTTTAAAAAGCACACTTGATATTTATTTACTTCGGGTCCTAATTAGGTGAGAACCAGCACAGTAACTATTGTGCAGTGCTGCTTACTTTAGAAAGCAGTAAAAGTGCCCCTTCCCGTGCCCAAAACCAGTCGTCTGTGAATGAGTCTTAAACAAGGACTGACTGGTGGGATGTTGCCCTGCTCTACTTCACATACGCTGAGTGAAAGCAGTGTTTAAGAATGACTGGACACTCACTTATGACACTTTATTCACCAGGAAGAACAGCTCGTTCCGTGCGCCATACGTCATTACGCTATTTTTACTTCACTGCACATGCGCAGTACTTTCCAGTTTCGGTTTTCAATCCGATCAAGTGTTTACATGTCCTCTCGTTCGGATTACAAAAGGAATAAACCACCCCTTACAATCCGATCGAAATTTTAATCAGATCTGGCCAATTCAATCCGATCAACATGGTTACATGTGACTTTTTTATTTCGATTGTGCTTCTAGTCCTATTATGATCGGATTATAGGGTCCATGTAAACGCAGCTACTGTTACATTTAGAAACAACACAGTTCTAACTCAAACAAGCCAAAACATACTTGGTCTCCGATGCAAGTACCCATCAACAGATGATAAAACAAGCAATGATGTTAATTCATTGTTCATTCCGGGTAGCCCTCCATTCAGTAAATGACATACAGGATGTGCAGCAGTGACATTTCAACACGAAATGCCACTCTTCTCATCGGAGGCACTTTCTGCTTCTTTCATATGCTCCAGGGGTTTCTGTATATGATAATGAATTCTGGCCATCCATTGACAGGCCCAGAATAGTGTCAAACACTTGCGTGACACAGGCGCTGCCTTTAGGTGTTCCTGTTACTTGCAAATTTGCTGTTTAAGCACTCCAATTGAATTGTTTAATGTGCTCTGTGGAGTACGGTGCAATGATACTGTACATAATGAACCAAACAAGAACAAAAATAGTATAGCAAAGACTTTCATAAAGATACTTGTTTTCTGCAGCATTATTATTTTGGCTTATAGCACCCATCACAATTAAATTTATAAAGCAAACAAAAGTTCAAAGCACAATGTTGTTAAGTCACAACACCATACGGTTCAGCTGCCAAACAACTAAATTAAATCACAACACAGCTACATTAAGCCACAACGCAAAATAAATGCTTTTGACCAAAAGGAAACAGTGTTATTGTTAAGTGCTAAAATGAAAATTAAAAAAAAATCTAAATAATTTTATCTGAAATAAAATATTTTTGGTTTTAGTTTTTACTACATGGTATGTTATAAAACTGACTGCAGTAAACATGAAATGCCACTAGACAGCAACAACACTAGACTGTGCTGAGAAATGTAACTAAAAATAAAAAATAAACTAAAAAATAAAAATAATACAGTGAAAACAAACAAAAACTAAATACAAAAATCCTGGTGTTGACATGGAAATTAAGATTTTTAACGTCAAAAATAGTTTGTCAATTAAGTTGAATGCATTTTATTTTAACTAATTACTTTTTCATTACATTTTACTGAATCGCAATCCATTTTAATCAAAAATAATTAAATACAATCATTTTCATCAAGATGTGGCAGCTGAATTACTGTTCAAAAACTCTTGAAAAGATTAAGAGAACAGAAACATCATTCAAAATGCCAAATGAATCATGTAAATAATACAACGAAACAAGAAGCCATGGAAATGTGGGGAGAGGTCAGAGGTCAACGTAAATACAGGGGTCAAAGTAAGAGAGAGGTACTTACTCATTGGCATCATGACTTATATGGATGCTCAGGTTCTGCATGCTGCTCTTGAGCTGCGAAAAACAAGAGAAGACAAAAGAGTCTGAATGGGTGACGCGAAAGAAACTATGAAATGAAAAGCAAACAGCTTGTGTGGCAATGTCACTGCTTTGAATCAAGTATTGCATTGTTTACAGAGGATACCATCATGTAAAAATTGGCTTTAAATACATTGCTATTTTAAATGTTCCAAGTTTAAATATGATATTAGTTGACCTTTATCCAACTTACCACATTGACCTCTAATATAAACCAATGCATACGAATATTGCAATCAATCTCATCTTTCTGCTCCAGACTGACCTTCAAGTTTCCTATTGATCCTCTTCAAAAACTGATAGAAATTAAACGAGTCTCTTAATCTAAGACTGACCAAATGTTCTCAGAAACCCCCACAAACCACTAATATTGACAATACCATTAAAGAGCAGAAGCTTATCCTTAGTAAAGTTTGGCGTCCATCACGTAGACGCTGAGGTCGGGCTACAACCCATGAGTGAGTGACTGCTCTCTGTATAGGAACTGTCAGCGTCAGGGGTGCTTCCATCACATTACTTCTTTGATTAGTCTCTACGGTGCCCCAGGAGCCCATCCCGATGCGGCTCAATTCAACGGAGAAGTGCAGGATGACAGGGAATGAAGTTTCAGAAAGTGACGGATGGACATAAACAAAAGGAAAATGTATAGAAAGTGCTGACGGGGACAGTAAGGTAAAAGGTTTTTCTGGTAATTGGTGTGCAGGTTCACTGGGACATGAAGGGGGCAAAAGTGGGGAAAAAAATGAAGTGAAATGTCCATTTTGGATTTCTGATTTGGTGGAATGGAATGGGGTGGAATGGTGGAAAGTGGTGGAAAGTCTGCTCCTTAAGGGCCACTTGTCCTGCAGAGTGTAGCTCCAACCAGCTCCAAAACACCTGCCTGGAAGTTTCTAGTAATCCTGAAGACGTCGATTAACTGGATCAGGTGTGTTTAATTAGGGTTGGAGCTAAACTCTGCAGGACAGTGACCTTCCAGGAAGTTTGACTCTCCTGGTGTATGGAAAAACGAGACAAGTGGCCTTTCAGTTGCAATGATTTATGAGTCCATTAAGGCTCATTAACAGGAACAACAAAATCTAGGAGACATTGAGGGGCGTGATGGGGGTCAGCCAGGCCTTCTGACATGTGAAGGGTCAATGTACAGCCTCAAAAGCTCTTGGGGAAAACAGGACTTGCAATATACTCCTGATCCACTGGTTCTGGTGGTGCAACTAAAACTCCTGATTAGGGAAGACAAGACAAAAGCAAGCCATGTTGTCAAGCTGGCACAATGCCCAGACAGTGGAAAAGGGATTCCTATCTAAAGTGCAATGACTCCTGGCTTAGACAGCTGCCTGTGCTTTTCCTGCTCTTGAAAAGAAAGCATGTTGCAAGAGAGCAGCTGTATCTCCTTCACTTGTTCTCTAGTGTCCTTTATTGCAGAATTAAACTTTATTGCAGAATTCAACTACAAAAGACCTTACATGAATCTTTTACACCATTTTACTGGGACTGAAAGTAGAGAGTATGATAGATAATGATAAAAAAGCACGGAATGGGATCGAGACAAGTTGCGGTTGGGATTTGACCAGTTTCCTGCATGAGCATCATATTGTATGGCAAAAGGGCAGTATCTAGCTTTCAAGGATTCCAGCTATCCACAAAGCGGCCACCTCTTTTATTAAACACATTCATCTGAGCCTCACAGTAAGACTCTCTAATCTTTCAGCATCCCCAAGAGAGAGGCTTTATACCACCGGTGACCTCTTGCTTGGTTAAGTCTTCTGGGAATACTCTTGAAATATCCACTGTATTCATCAACGCTTCTACAAAAACAACTTTTTGCTGAAGGATCAATTAAAATGGATGATTCATGCTCTGCCGCCATGCACAGCCCTGATCTTTCTGATAAAATCTTGTGGTGCACATATTAAAGCACCTCATTTTTGATATGACTTTCAGACCAGACGAAACTTCTGCTTTAGCCAATTAGCAGGATATAGAAGTAAAACAAGTAGCGTTTTGGGTCATAAGAGTTGCAGTGGGGCTTGACATCCTTTTGGGATCAGAGTGTAGACAAGGAACACCACAAGAGCCCCAGGGGAAATCACATTTCCCCTTTGTCCAAGGACACCGCAAGTGTTTGGCCATTAAAGCAAAGGCGACAAATGATTCCCCACGGCTTTCATCCCTGCTGGTTGTCTTCCTTACATAATTACCAGACTGTTTTTCCTCAACTTGACATATAGCCTGTGAAAGAAACATTTCAGCCTCCAAAAGTGACCCCTAAACTGATTAACAGCAAACAATCACATTAGCGAGCTTTACTGATGCATATCCCAAGTCTGGTTCCCTCCCAAGTGTAATTTCCTTTCCCCTATCAACAGACACAGTGCTGCACAGTGACTGAATAAATACTGCCGATTTCACCCTGGCTTATTTGTTTACTTTGTTACGACGGCATTATACTCCCATTTCCCTGGCATCTAATTAATTCGCCATTTCCCATGTAAAGAAAGATCAAGGGTGGGTTGCAAGAGATTGAATCACAGAGAGGTGACCTCAGATGAAGTGTCTCATTGATGCCGCATGAAAAAAACTTTCCTTGATTACATTTGAAGTAGGGGGTTGAGATTAAAGGGATAGTTCACCCAAAAATGAAAATTCTGTCATCATTTACTCACCCTCAAGCAGTTCCAAACCTGTATGAATTTCTTTGTTCTGCCGAACACAAAGGAAGATATTTTGAAGAAAGTTTGTAACCAGGCTGTTTTGGGGCACCATTGACTTCCATAGTAGGAAAAAGGATACTATGGAAGTCAATAGTGCCCCTGAACTGCTCTGTTTCCCACATTCTTCAGAATATCTTCCTTTGTGTTCAGCAGAACAAAGACATTCATACAGGTTTGGAACTACTTGTGGGTGAGTAAATGATGACAGAATTTTCATTTTTGGGTGAACTATCCCTTTAATACTGATTTGGATTTTGTTCTGAGTTAAGAGTCACACAGCAGAAAAAAAAACACCCAGATAGGTTACGTGGGAGAAGTTTTATATAACTTAATATGTCAAATAGTTCCAAACACCTTTTCTTTTTTTTTTGGAAAACCAAACAATTCTTGGAAACAACTCTTTTTAATGGTGAAGTTTAAAGTCAACTTAAAACAGCTTTCACAGCCTATTTTACTGGGTTGTGGCAGGATATTCAGTGGAAAGAAAACTAGCATGGACATTAATTTAAGCCTTCGGGAATCGACTAAATGGTTAAAAAGTATGTGTAACATACTAATAATCTGCAGTAAAGATAAATAACTACTCCCCTCCTAAAACACATTGCCAATACCTTTTGGTTGTAACATAATCGTTCACCCAAAAATGAGAATTTGTCATTTACCCATTTACTCACCCCTCATGTCATTACAAGCATGTATGACTTTCTTTCTTCTCCAGAACAAAGATTTTTAATGAATTTAATGAACATAAAAATTACATTACAATGCATTTTTTATATCGGACCACAGTCCACCAGAAGAAGCATTTCCACCACCTACTGGACTGGAGTGCATCTACTAATTTTACAAGGATTTCACTGTTAAAAGGATAGTTCACCAAAAAAATGAAAATTTAGTCATCATTTACCCAACCTTTTTGTCGTTCCAAACCAGTATGAAGTATGGAATAAATTGCCATGATGTTTGATTTCATGTTAATGAAGAGGATCAAGCCTGCATTACGGTCTGAGTAGAGCTTAATGCTCCTCACGTATCAGGTTCTTAGACCTTGTCAAACAGTTGAGCCTCAATCACAGCAAAAATCTTCATTAGCAAACTGCACTGTGCGCGGAAGACCCAGATACCTTGAAACCGTGAAGCTGATGATCTGCCAAGCCTGGCAGACTACTACGGGTTCCCCGCAGACATAAATAACCCAATATGCTAATGAAACGAAAACTATAATAAAAGAGATAACCATAAAAAGGGGCTGTAAAACTCATCCTTTACACAACACCATTAAGGGTTATTAAGATCCATCATGCAGGTTCATCTATGTAGGGGATGGTACGGCGAACAGGTGGCGGTAGAGCTGGGGCTCGGAGGTGATTAATGGGGGTCTTGATGGTGCTACATTAATCTGGTCAGTGTGACATTAACAGGGAAATTGCAAACCCCTGGTGTGACCACCTAATGTGTCTCCACAGCTAGGTGAAATAAATATAGACTCACTATAATGCTCTAAATGGTGTTGTACATGATCAAACTTTGACCTTGACCTATCAACCGTCTTTTGAGCGTAAAAGTGTGCGACATTCATGAAGAATGTGTGTAGTAATGGACCTAGTGGCCTACGTAATACATCACAACATGGACCACCTTCAAATGCTGGCATGATACATCCATGCCTTCATTAAAGTAAAATATGCAAGAGGGATATGCAGGTCTTTGAAGAAAGGTACAGAGAAAGGGGCATAAGAAATGTCAAACTTCATACATTTCAGCCTGGCCGATGCTTTCATGCTAAATTTAGCAAGTGAACCATTATAGTTTGAATATTATCGTAATTAAGCTGAAACGTAAGCACTGAATACATTAATAATATTTTCATCAAACAGTCAGCGTTCACATGAGTAGGATTTTAACTGCTGAATGCCATAAATGGCCTTCACACCTCCTGCTCAGTAAAAGACAAGGGCTTAAACGGTGAAGAATTTATGAGGCCGCTAATGACAACCTTCATCAGAAATTCCATAAAAGTCCAATAAAATGTGATGACCTACATTCATGGAAGTGGGTCATGATATTTAGGATCAGACCATACAGTCTGCAGTAGAGATTCAGTCAAATTTCAGTCTAATGGAAACTGTTTTAACAGTTAAAAAAACATTATTACTTAAAATATTATTCAAATTATTATTATTCCAACTTACACTGACATATATTGTAGGCTTCAACAAATCGTAAAATATATTTTTAAAATAATTGTTTTGTTAAATAAAAAAAATATGAAATATGACGAAGATCTTACGGGTTTGGGACGACATGAAAGTGAGTAACTAATTAATGACAGAATTTTCATTTTTGGGTGAACTAACCTTTTAATAGTTAGTAAGGCAGTTGTTAAGTTTAGGTGTTTGGTAGGATTAGGGATGTAGAATATGGTCATGTACAATATGTGCTTTATAAGTGCTAATAAACAGCCAATATGTTAACAGGGTTCCTACACATTTTCCATTTCAAAATTCCATACTTTTCCAGACTCAAATTTCCAAACCTCTCGGTAGATTTTCAGACCACATTTAACAAAAAAATGGTTCATAGAGCATTATTTTCAACTTTATATTTGGTATATAGTACAGTCATCTGTAAATATTTGTATTTTGCCAGGGTTTTTGTCATTGCTTTTATCAAAGTGACAACATACAGAGTCCCTAAAATAAAAAATAAAAAAATAAAAAAATAGACTTTTACATGCACACAAGAAACTTTTTGAGCCCTCGAGAAACTATTTACATGTGCATGAATGTTTTGCATGCTTACACATTACAATTTTTACTTTTATATAACCCATTTCCTAACCTGGCTGCATCACAGCCATCTTACTATGAATAAAACGATAGCATGGATAGGGCTGTGACGGTCTTTGTGACAACCGCGTCACCGCGGTGGTTGGTCGTCACCGCGGTTGTCTGTTGCCACCGGCGGTAGTGCACGTGACGTCACACACTTTATAACAAGCATAATACAAAGTTTTGTATACAAGACTATAAATCTATGCTAATTCACAAATTACCTCAAACGCCATACATGGCGTTTCCTTTAGATTGGCAGGTTTGAGGCAGGAAAATACAGTTTATTCTGCATTCAGCAAATGTATTTTGAGCGATGGACCTTGTTGGGAAACCAAATACTACATCGGCGATCTGGAATCATTTCCATTCGTGTCACCCATCCGCGTTTGTACAAGTGTCTTCAAGTTCACGTGATCGCAAACGCCCGGCTGGTCAGGTTTGTGTTGGTGAGGCTTTCTCCAAACTGGCCAAATACGAGCGAGACAGCAGTAAATGGAAGATGCCAACAAGAAATGTGGAAACATACTCCGCGATTCCTATTCCACAGAGAGCGCGTGCAGACGTGGAGTTAACGCAGCCGCTTGCTTGGTAGCGGAACAGTGAACCGTGCAGTGTTGCCAGATTGGGAGGGTTTCCGGCGGTTTTGAATTTGATGGGTGGACAAAATTTGGACTGGTTTTTGGTCAGTTTGGCGGTTTTCAAAACATATAAATTGTATAGGATAATTGGTTAACAAACAAGCCCAAGTGTGCATATATAGCCTACTGCATGCATCCAATCAGTCATCACAACGTTACTAAACACACGCGCACGCTGCAAAGAGACTGGTGCTGATGTTTTAGCCAATCGCAGACAGACGTGATGATTCATGAGCGACGGGTTTTTAGCGCGATAACGGATCTGATTTTGAATGTATAACTGTAAGTGATCATAATGCCTAAATATAAGTTTGATGGTAAAGAGTGGAGAGTGTTTCAAAACGTGAATTACACCTGTTGCGGAGATGACATGAAGGCTGTATCACTGCAACTCCGAAATCAGAGCACAGTTAAATTATTTAATCAAAATCTATTTATATCTATACGATCCTGACTTTTATCTTTTAAACGGTCCAGATTGGTATCCTTTAAAGATGCTGGACTTAGTTTTGACTGTGCAAAGTTCTACATATGAACTTCATATGTAGAACTAGATATGTAGTGACTTCTGTGTGAAATTATAGAGCGACACGAAGGTATTGTTGTTAATTTTTTTTTTATTGTCGGATTATCATACAGAATGACAGCTTTGACTGTCATGTGTGCATGAACGAGTGTGAAATACCTATAATTACGATCACTTATATTGGGCACTTGTTTGCATTTAAATTCTGACGGTTGACATTGATTGCCGTTTTGACAGTGTCTGCTTGCATATTTTAATCATATTTGGTAGTTCTCTTTAATGTATTTGCCCCGATTTGATCCATGGGAAATTTATCTAGCATTATATTTATATTATTTTGTCGTCATTATTTCATTATAAGGAGTTAAAAATGGCTCTTATCAACCTTGATTTACATTATATCGCATTATTTTGACAGTTAAAGTTTTGGGCGGTTTTTGTGAGCTTTTGGGCTGGAAATCGTCCATCCAATCTGGCAACACTGGAGCCGTGTCTAAACCGGACACCGTGTCGCAACAATATATATATATATACACAACACCGCACCACCGGCGGTTGTTGGTCCATTACCACCGCGGTGGTAAAAATCTGCCACCGTCACAGCCCTAAGCATGGATGCACATAAATTAGCACATAAACAGAATAATGCACATAAACAGATCTACCTGCTCAAAATGTTGCTTTTCTTATGGTAGTACCTCTAATATCAAGGCCTAATGTCCAATTTAACACATCTTCTGTGGTGGTGGAGAAACCATGACACGAAATGGACTGATGTCATAAAATTTGCCAAGTTCATGGGTGTATTAAAAAGACTGGTACTGTAAAAAAGTGTTTAAGATTTGACTTTCATTGGGGCAGTATGCCATATTTCAAGGTCTTAGGTCTCTTTAATGCATAGTCTGTGGTGACCAAGAAACCACACACAAAATGGACTGATGGCACAACAGGTGGCTCAGTGTGCATTGTCCTATCCACCTTATTCCTCATGTAAAAATGGGCATGGCCATTTGTAAATTTTATGGGTTTTGCTTCCGGTCTCATTTGCTTCCAGCTATTTTTAGCTGTACAAAATCGATGGTTTTGCTGCTTGATATTGCAAATTGGTGTGTCTTACCATATTATTTTAGTGTATTATCTTAATTATGAACACACTGGTTTGTAATGCAAACAGTTTTACCGTTTACTGCACGTTGTTATTCTTCTCGTTATTTACCTATAGCGGCTAATGAACCGGAAGTCTCATCCATAGACCTACTTCTGTGTTTAGGAATAAGGTGGATATGCTAAATTTAATGGTTTCTTGTGTGCACATAAAAGTCTGTTTATTTTTATTTTTGCAAAGGTCCTTGAGGTTATGTAATACAGTGCTAAGAATATAGTGTGAAGAAACCCAAAATGCTTATAACCTGCATTTTGCATAATGAAAAAGCACATTTTGAATTCATTCAGTCATATTTGGCGATCACTAAAGAATCACTAAACGGCTGCCATGAAACCTCACTTCTTGTACGATAAATTTATTTTCATTAAACTCTTAAAGGGTTAGTTCACCCAAAAATGAAAATGAGCCTGTGTTTTACTCACCCTCAAAGCATCTTAGGTGTATATGACTTTCTTCTTTCAGATGAATCCAATTAAAATGTTTTTTTTTATATATTTTTTTATATTACATTTTTATTTTAAAATTTTTATATTTAAAATTGTCCTGGCCCCTCCAAGCATTACAATGGGGGTAAGCGGGTGCTTTTTGTCAACAGTTCAGAAGACGTGAAATAAAGTGCGCGCATCCATAATAAAACGTGTCTCACATGGCTCTGGGGGGTGAATAAAGGCCTCCTATAGCGAATTCATGCGTTTTTGTAAGATAAATATCCATATTTCAAATAAACACTTTTTTTTTCATTCCGCTGACTGTGGTAAGCGAAAGCCGTTCAGGCGGATGATGTAGGACATCAGCGTTGCGTGATTAATGACGAACGTGGAGAGAGAACAAAACAAAATGCCAGTCACGAATTAGAAGCACAAAACGAGGTTTTGTAAAGAAAAATGTCAGAGGATTTCGATATAAGCCAAGAGGAGACTGGTTTTCGTTTTGCTAAAGTAAGGAAACTTTGTTTCTGTAAAACTCCTGTAAAAAACTCACGAGACTAGCATATCTCAGAGGCGCATACGTCCTACATCATCTGCCTGCAGGGCTTGCACGTAAGACAGTCAGCGGAAGTGAGAAAAAAGTTATTACGTTTGAAATATGGATATTTATCTTACGAAAACGCATGGATTTGCTACAGGAGGCCTTTATTCACCCCCCAGAGCCATGTGAGTCACGTTTTATTATGGATGCACGCACTTTATTTCACGTCTTCTGAACTGTTGAGAACAAACACTCGCTTACCCCCATTGAAAGGCTTGGAGGGGCCAGGACAATTTTTTATATAACTCTGACTGGATTCGTCTGAAAGAAGAAAGTAATATACACCTAGGATGCTTTGAGGGTGAGTAAAACACAGGCTAATTTTCATTTTTGGGTGAACTAACCTTTAATTTTCTATTATAAAAAAAAATAAATAGGGGCAAAATTCTGGAAACACAAATATTTTTCCATACTCTGCTTTCTTTTTTCCATACTTTTCCAGACCTGGAAAATACTTAAATCAAATTCCATACTTTTCCAAACCCCTTAGGAACCCTGTGTTAATAATAGGTATGCTAATAAGCAACTAGTTAATAGTGAGAATTACTAAAGTGTTACCAAATATTCAATAGAACAATTATTTAAAAATGCATTGTGTGCTATTCTAACAATATTGATATTATTATTAATAATAATACAAAAAAAAATGCCATCATATTTGCCTTAAGTGCTGGACTTAGAAGTCAACATCTTAAAGCATTTGGAAAAGGGCAAGTGACACTTTTACAAAGCAAGAGCCAACAAATGGCACCTTTACAACAGCAGAACCCCACTGAGGACAACACAAGCCATTAGGGTGCTATTACACATTATTTCCACAGCCTAGATACGTGGACCAGATGGATGAAAGCGAAAAGGCCAGGCACATGACATTACACATATTCCCGGGAGTGAAGGAGGAATGAATGGGTTCGGTTCTTCAAAACTGTACAGGAATGAATTAGAAAACAGGCACACCCTTGTCATTCAGGTCCAAATGACATCAGCTGTGCCCAGTTGTCAAGTCATTTGACTTCCAAAGGCAGGGAAATACTAGCCAGTGTTTGCATATTCATTTAAACACTGCGTAAAAAAAATGTCAGCACATAAGGTATGATATGAACATGAGCGCTACTTCAACTACGAGCCCTTTTTGCCCTGTGCATTTTTAATGAATAAAATGAAAGTTACAAAATTAATTTACAAAAAAATTGCCCAAAATTGAAGACATTTTATTTTGTTTCTTTTTATTTATGCAAAACTGCTTTTACCTGATTTATAACCCTTTAATATAATAAATTACATTTTAAAATATTTCAATAAAATGCAACTTAACAAACTTCCAGTGTAAAAAAAAAAGCTGTTTAAGAACTAAACCCAGTATTAGGCATTAAGCCACACCCAGCAACAGCAGCAAATGCTCAGCGGCTAGGACACAGACGGGTTGCCAGATGCTCTCTGCTGGATCTCGGCACGCACTACAGGCCACCGCTGTGCCGCCTCAGCTCTGTTGCTGATGCTATCTGACAGCAGGGCAGGCCGTCTGCATGCAAAACCTCTGCCGCGTTACTTCATTTTTTCACTCCCAGCTGCACAAGACCTTTTTGACAAGCAGTGCTACGGAGATCTAGGCTGTGATGGAGAGCGAGAAAGAGTGCGCCTGCTGGGCAGAGAGAGAGGTCGGACTCCCTGCTGAATTCTGTTGAGGAAGTACAATGAAAGACCTCAAGGATGACGAAATGAAAGATTATTGTCTTTCAGAAAAGAGAAAATGTTGAATCAATCTAGTACCTGTTCAAGTACAAATTGGCAGCTTGTTAATACCAAAATGAGTGAATGGCCTTAAGCTGTGGTCACATTAACAATATTTTGCAGGCAAAAAAATTCATTTTCTACTATCAATAGTGTAGATATGTATAAAGCACAGCTCACACATGGCAACATGGCAAATTTGCATGGCCAGCTTGAATCACAAGTCGTGAAATCTGCTAATGGAAATCTTTCATCCCCAAGCATAGTTTTCAATTGTGTGGATTTGTATTTTGTTGGTGAAAATTTGCCAAAAAATGGCAAACAGTGAGTCACTTTTTTTCACAATTTCATTTGATAACTATTGTCAGATAAACACAGAACCTCAAAAGGTCTTCATTACAACCTGCCAAAAAAAAGTTTGGTTGAAGAATTTAAGACAGGAACACAAAATGCTATTGTACATTAGATTTGCAGCATTTTGTTTGGAAAAAATTAAAAGGAATTACTCTTTTTTTATCTATTAATTTGATAATACATTTCTATTAAATCTTAAAACACACAATTCAGAAAAATTAAAACATACAACACAGAATTTCTGAAATAATAAAATACGTTTGGGCACTATTATTGTTAAAATTGAAATACATTTTTAGATTTTTTTATTTTTATTAAAGTGATTAGACATACTATTTAATTATTCAAATTTAATTAAACTATTAAAACGGAATCTAGAAAAATTCAAACAGAAAACATGGAATTTTGTGAAAAAACAAAACAATAACAAAACAGATTCCATATTGCCATAATTACGTCATTTAAACATGGAGGCTCATAAGGGGTCAGAGGTCCAACTGTGAGCCAAATGTGTTTAAAATGGTAAACTAGTTAAGTTAGCAAGTCAATTTTAAAACCCTTACCGTTTGGTTCTTTATTCGGTGGTAGGGCTGAACGATAGGAAGTCCCAGCGGCGTGACCCATTCCACTGTTCTTCCAGACTTAGCTATTAGCCTAGCGCTTTCTGTCAGCCATTCCTGAGAGAACAAAAAAAAAGTCAGAAGCGTCAACCAATTGATCCAACTCAGTTTGCATACATTAAGAATTTAGAACCAAACCAAATTTGCATAAGGATTTGAACTAGATAACCTGAAACCAAAACCCCTATCCATAACGCTTTGTCTTCACCGGAAAAAAAATTGCGATAAAGTATTTGCGATAAAGTAGTCTCCGGCTATGCTAGCTGGAAACATCCAGACGCACAGGTGGGAAGTTGTTGCTGAGATGAAGCATTTAAAAAACCTGCTGATCTGCGGCAACTGTGCTGGCTGCGCAAATTGGCTGCCACATTCGCAACGTCCCCAGTGCTCTCCCCGAAACTCTTTTTTGTGAGATAAATTCCTCTGTTCATCTGGAAGCGGGCCGGGCCTGAAGTGACTCCATTCATCAGAGCGTTCACCAACAGCCGGGGCCCACATCGCCCCCCAATTTTCCGCTCCTGTATCACCTTCTGCTGGTAACGGGAATGATCAACTACCTGAGCTCAACTACCGCCCCTCCAGAGTTTCTGACCTATTTATGAAGCTGCTTGTGTCTGTAGGCAAAGTGGGGGATATTTCACATTCGCTCTGCCTGTCTACTCGTCTCCCCAGGGGGTGCAACAGGAGACAGTGAGCGGCTGGTCCTTGATCTACTGCACCAGGGACGTTAATTTCTTTTCTGTTTCCTGCAGCTGTAATTCATGAGCCGCAGCCAGTTGCATCATGGGAGAACTATATCTGGCGATTCACAAATATAATCTTTTCATTCAAAAAAAAGCAACAAGGGTTGGGTTTTGTTTAAAAACCATTGATAAACACCACTGTGGGTCATTAGGATTCTTTTGAAAGAAATCTCTTGCTCACCAAAGCTATTTGATTAAAATATGATAAAAAATATAAATATTGTGAAATATTATTACAATTTAACATATGTTTTTATTGTAATATATTTTCAAATGTAATTTATTCCTCTGATGCAAAGCTGAATTTTTAGCATTATTACTCCAGTCTTCAGTGTCACATGATCCTTCAGAAATCATTCTAATATGCTGATTCGCTGCTCAAGAAACATTTCTTATTATTATCAATGTTGAACACAGTTGTGCTGCTTAATACTTTTGTGTAAATGCGATATGCAATTTCAAGATTCTTTGACGAACAGCAAGTTTAAAAGAACAGCATTTATTTAAAATAGAAATCAAATTATAAAAGTTTTTAATGCCACTTTTGATCAATTTTTAAAAACAATATTCGAACAGTGGTGTATTAATGTGACAAATTAATCATGCAATTTAATTTGACTAAAACATTTATTCAACTGACAGCCACAATTTTATCAGTGTTAATAAATAAAACAACTAAATGAAAACATTTGTGTTAACTGAAATAAAACTACGAACTAATATAATTTGAAAAATGACTCCAAAATGAGCTAAAATATTATGAAAATGGCCACAAATTAACCTTAGATTTAGCTTTTGTTAAAGAACATATTGTAAAGGATTCATAAATAAAACATGAATATCCAAGCAAAAAACAATAACACTAGACAGCCATGAAAAATATTTTAAATTCTATAATTTAATACACATAATTTAGTAGTGATAAAAACAACACTAAAATGTAACTTCTAATGTCTTTGTGATCTTGTGTTGTGGGCATTTAGTTTGTTGTTTAGTTTTGTTCCTGTTTCCGGGCGTATCTTTTTTAGTAGTCATATTATCCCTGTTTTTTTGTTTCCTGGTTTTCAAGTTTCTTATATTTTTTAAGATTACTTTAAAAAAACACTGCCATTGGATTCTGCTCATTTTCATCTCTAAGTTAACCATTCGTTACAAAACTAAAACCAACAGCCATATTATAAAACTAAACTAAACAGAAAAGACTATTTCTGTGAAATTTTGGTAAAAAAAATGTCCACTGTCTATTGTATGAAGCGCAGTTTACACAAAAGTCACTTTCATACCAAGCAGCTTTCTGTTGGTCAACAAGACAAATCCACATATTGCAAAATCTGCAAGGGGAAATCTTTCGCCTTAACAAAATTCCAAATTGCATGAATTCCTATTAAAATGCCTGAATTCCACCTGCGAAAAAATGCTGAACAATGGTAAATGTGACCACACAGGGTAAAAATATAATAGTCCCGAAAGTGTATAAGGGAATGTGATAGTATGTACCTGAATTTCTCTCGTCCCTGTGAACATTTCCTTCAAGCTGCTGAACACCTGCTTCACCAGGTAATGTGAAGCATCCCATATGTAGTCCTGAGGATTGAAAATAGCACATTAGGGGCTTTCGCACCACGTAGTTCTAGGAACTAGCCAGCAGGGTCGTTCCTAGAGAACCAATTTTTCCCTTGGGCCATTTTCCTGGTTGCATTCGCACCGGCAGCAGGAACTCTGAATCAGCCGACAGCAACGTCTTTATTTGTGGCATATACAAACATCAACAACCGGTGAATGGAGGACGCCATGTTCGGAGCTGTTTTTGTTGTGTTTTGTGATAACAGAGATGGAAATAAAAATGCACAATTTACTCAACTGAAAGAGCATGAGTAGTAGTATATATTTATTTAATGCCATATCAGCATCTTAGGCTATTTTCATGGCAAAAACTATTTAAAAAATACAAGTATAACAAATACAATAAAAACCAGCAAACAAACAAACAAGTTATATTACACAAGATTTTTTACATTAACATATGATAAAAATTCTAAAACTTTTTCTGGCAAAATTTTACTAAACTCTTTAAGTGAGTTCACTTCAGAAAAGAGTTTTCTATGAAAGAGCATGCAAATCTGACTAGGGGCCAGTTTTACTAAACAGGGCAAATTAGCGCCAAAACAGTGCCGATGGGCATGGAAATTTCTGCGGGTGATTTACTAACAATGCGAAAATTAAAGAACACAGGTCGCAGCATCTCATTTACATATCGACCAACGCAATATACCAAGCACAGCGCAAATTAGCGTAATCGCAAATGAAGAATAAATAAATAAAGAAGCCACAGTATGCTGAAAAGAACCGGAGGCTGAAGTTTTGATAGATCTGGTATTGCATGACTCCTAGTTGAGGGTTCCAAGTCGTCTTTTATTTCCTGAAGCAAGTTAAAAATATCATGGCTTGGCAAACTATATGTTCGGATAATGTGTTCTTCTGGCATTCCAAATAAATTTGAAAAAAATCTTCTCCCTTCTACCATGCGTTCTCTCTGCGGTGCCTCCTCTTAGCAACAATAATTGCAGCCATTTCAAGCGCAAATCAGTTTAAGACATGCTTTTTTGGGGCGTTAAATAATGGCGCAAATGCCAGTAATTTGGCGAGTGCAAACATTAGTAAAATGCGTTGCGTGATTCATTTGAATACTCACCTCCCATAATTTTGCATCTGACTCCTTATTTAATACATATTCAATAAGGTCAGGTGCAAAAATAACTGTGTCCACGCCTTTTTAGTGCTAATTCGTCACTGCGCATCTTTAGTAAAACCTGACAGTACTATTTAAAACTAGCCCTAAATCTCCAATGACAACTTGCAGTGCTACATATCATCAAAGCTGAGAAAAGAACAACGCTGCATACAATAAGTAGCTAAATGTCATTATCGCTGTTTTCCATGTTTGCGGAGTGAATATTTTACTTTTTAAAAATATTTGTGTAGCTGGTGTTTCATATGCGTTTGGCCAATCAGAGTACACTTACATCACAGGTAGTTCCAATAAAACTGTTTTAGACCCTACTCTGAAGTAGGAGCTAATTTAGTTTCCCCCAAATGGATTTTCTAGAACTAAATACGTTCCTAGTTCCTGCGGTGCGAACACATCAAAAAGCGCCAATAGTTCTAGAAACTATGAAAAGGTTCCTCTGGTGCGAAAGCCCCCATTGTTACAAGCACAACAGTATGGATGCTTTATCCAAACCTGCAAGGGCACATCAGGGCATTAATATAATATTTATGTTCATTTGCATACGTATGTCAGGTACCAGTAACTGAAATGAAAAGATTTAAACAAATATACTCTTAAAAATAAACATTCAAAAGTGGGTTTTCACCATTGAAGAACCATTTTTGGTTACCCAAAGAAATTTTCCATGAACAGTTCTTAACAGAACCATTTTTGTCTTAGTTTGAAGAACATTTAAAAAATCTAAAGAACCATTTGTGGAATGGAAAAAGTTAACAGTTCTTCATGGAACCAAAGATGGCAATAAATTTAATGTCTTCAAAGACACCAAAAAAGGCCTGAGATTTGAACAAACTAACACCACAAAACATGTTTAAGTTCAACAATCAAAAGTTTTGCTTTAGCAAGCAGAATGTGGAGATGAGATCCCTTGAGACTATAGGTGATAATTCCTCTTTCATTCTCCACAGCTTAGGAGAGATGAGAAGAGCGTCACCTGTTTCTATGGATGCCCACAGAGGGCCGCACTTGGGGAAATCAAGCCTGACGCAAACGAGGAGAAAATAAATCCTTAAAGTTCACGTCATCTGTGATGTAAAGCAAGATTGCCACGCTTATCTTCACCTTTAATTTGAGATGAAGAAAAGGTTACATAACTAGAAATAATGGACTTTGTAACAGATGACTTTGTATGGCTAAAGAACCTGAGAGGTGGCTGCAATAACCAAATTGAGGATCTTTTCCATCAAAAAAAGTGTCTATAATCAATCAGGGAGAGTTTATGCTGCAGGTTCTGGCTGGAAAATATGGATCCAACCACATCCATCCAAACGTCATGCAGGACAAGGTTTGTTTCACACGGAAACTCTTGAGTCATTTTTCATCCCACAATTTGTTGCTCCATCTATGATCATTTTAAGCAAAGTGCAACGAGCCTCACCTTAGGGAAATCATCGATTTCCCTCAGTCGCTTTTCGATTTGCAGACGGCCCCCGTAGCGCGTGACGCCATAGACCACAGTCATCACCGTCTGCTTCACCACCTTCCTGCTGATGAAGCCCTCCAGCACCTGCGCAATCTTCAAACCCTTCTCTGCATCCTGAGCCCTGAACTCTTCCACCTATGAGACACAGGACAGCGCACCTTTCTGAGACTCCATAAATCAATACACTTATTAGTCACAGCTGACAATTTGTTGAACTCGTCCAACAACTGACTAATCATGTAGTTTGACTAGTGTTATATTTTTGTATGTATTTTTTATGTTTTTAAATATATATTTTTTATTATATTTTATATAGTTGTAATATATAATAAATAGATTATATGTAATATAAATATGTATTTATTACATAAATATATGTAATATATTTATAATAAAATAGTGTATTATTATTTGTTGTTGTAAAATATAAACTATTAATATAAACATACATAACTCATATTAACAATTTAATTTTTAATTTATATTTGAAAAAATATGATAAAAACAAGATAACACTATTATATTTATTTCATCATTATAATGTTATATATATTTTATTATTTAATAAAAAAGATTTTTATTATCATTATTATTATTTTTACAATATAAATAAATTAAACAATAAAAATATAATATAAAACAATAAATAAATTCTTAGTAATATACAAATAATTACACAGATCTCTATATTTAGAGAATAAATATAATACTAATATTATAAAACATCATATTATATTATGCCATGTGTTCAACCCAATTCATATGTTGTAATGTATAATATAATAAAATAGTGTATTATTAGACTTTTAATAAAATAAAACAAATAAACTGGTAATCATTTTTAAATAAAAATAACATTTATATATTATTAAAATGTATTTTCATTTATATTTTAAATACAACAAATACAATGATATTTATTTATTTATTTACTTATTCCACACAAGCTTGCACATCATGTTGCAAATCATTATTATTTAATCACTAATTATTTTTTATTTAAACTACACACACACACACACACATATACACACACTATTATTAGTGCTGTCAAACCCCCTCAGGGGTCTTTAAAATAAGTTATAGATACTTATTTGTTAAAATCACATCCAGAATACAAGTTTTTGTTTACATAATATGTGTATACATGTAAATATTTTCAAAATATATGCTGTATGTGTGTGTCTTTATATATACATAATAAATATAAACAGTACACATTATGTAAACAAAACTTTTATTTTGGATGCAATTAATCGCGATTAATCATTTGACAACACTATATATATATATATATATATATATATATACATATATATATTAGGGGTGGCACGGTACATGTATTCGTCCCGAACCATCACTGTACAGCACTAGCGTAGCCAGAAATGTTGAAGTGGGTGGGCCTACATAAAACTGGGTGGGCCAGGTGTGTAGCATATGAAAACTGCATGTCAAATTGTCAACAAAAAAAATACAGAACCAAGGTTCATTACACAGTACTTCTAAAGCATGCATTAACATTAGTAATTTGTTATATGTTAATTTCAAAATTTAGGACATTATTAAAATTCAAGAGCTGGTTAACAAAGATGAATAAACACGGTAACAAATGTATTGCTAATGTTATTTAATGCATTAACTAACGTTAACTAAAGGAAGTGTATTAAAAAGCATTACTTCAGTCAGTGTGAAACAACGGGGCTTCACTGATGATTTCATAATCAAACGTCTCTGTCAGTTCACGCACATCGAGGACCGCAGAAATGTGCGCAGCTGCAAATTATGCAGTTTGTTTTGGCGACCAGGATCCAGCACAAAGTTTATGTGCTTCTTTCCACAAAGGACTCATGTGACGAGTGGGGCGGGGCCGAGAGCCGTGGGAGCAGAGCGAGGCCGGTGGAGTTATTGATGATGAGCGACACCTGCACCACTCACCGGTCTCGAGTCCCACGGAGGAGCTCCGGAAGTATAAAAGGAGGAGCGACGACAGTGGAAGACGAGAGAGGACCAGGCCTGGATATTAATTTGTGAATGTAACAAAGTTCGTAGATCGGGAAGGAGGAGGCGGGAACCGGCGAACATTTAAACAAGTTTAATAACAAAATAAATGAACACAAAAGTAAAGCGGCAGCCCCTCACGGACGACTGCCGCACACAAAACACAAATTAATATCCAGACCTGGTCCTCTCTCGTCTTCCACTGTCGTCGCTCCTCCTTTTATCCTTCCGGAGCTCCTCCGTGGGACTCGAGACCGGTGAGTGGTGCAGGTGTTGCTCATCATCAATAACTCCACCGGCCTCGCTCTGCTCCCACGGCTCTCGGCCCCGCCCCACTCGTCACAACGCATTTTTAGCGGATCAAACACTGTACCTATGCTAATATGATGCTTCAAACAGGCTTTGTTCAGAAGTTTCCGATCGATAAATCCAGCAACCGCAGGTGGTCTGGTGGGTTTCATTTACAAGACGGTCCGGATTTATTGCTAAGACTTTTACTTTTTATAGAACTGATCTGCTTTATGATTGCTCAACTAGGCTATTTACAAATTTAACTTCACAAACGCGCGCATTTTACTATTATATCCTTACGACGTAAACATTGTGGGTGGGACTAACAGAAACGGACGAATCATGATCATTTTGACAAACGTGATGCACCTATAGGAAGAGGGAAAACTAAGAAACGACCTGTAATTGACCATGAATGCAAGCTTTAATATTTTTTTAATAAATATATAAAATTACAGTGAAATAAGACGTTTATTAGTATCGTTTAATAAATTACATCCATTTGGAAAATTACCAACTGAACATCTCATTGAGTGGGCCACAGATGAAAGTGGGTGGGCCTGGGCCCACCCAGGCCCACCCGTAGCTACGCGACTGCGGTACAGGCATCTCAGTTCGGTGCATGAGGCTTTACGACAAATACAGGCAATTCACCCCCAATCCAGAAGGGGGCGCCGCAGCAATGCAACGCTGTTTGATAACCGCCAGCAGAAGAACAACAAATGCCAACGGTGACACAGAGGCGGACGCGCTGATGTTTGGCTCACTGTATTTTATTTTGATAAAGTACCAACTGGCTGTCAAGTTAGCAATGCTGGAACTGATGTGTGTGTGTGTGTGTGTGTGTGTGTGTGTGCGCGCTCTCCGGCGCAATCACGTTAACTGTTTTCGTATACCAGCAGGATCAACTTTAAAAAATATTGTCTTATTAATAATCACTGTAAAGGTCTGCTTTTATTTGTGCACACTCAATAGTATTTTATATATATAACATAGAATAGTTTTTATATATATAACATGTAATAATATGTAGTATTTTCTCATCTAGATGGATTTTTTTTTATTTGCACTACTGTCTGTTCAAAATAAATGAAAAGAAACCGAGCATAGTAGATTTCTTTTTTTTTCATGTTGTACCGAAATCGTATCGAACCGTGACCCCCGAACCGAGGTACGTACCGAACAGTGACATCTGTGGACCGTGCCACCACTAATATATATATATATATATATATATACACACACACACACACACACACACACACACACACACACACACACACAGTATATACACTGGCCAAAATTATAAACGCAACACTTTTGTTTTTGCCCCCATTTTTCATGAGCTGAACTCAAATATCTAAGACTTTTTCTATGTACACAAAAGGCCTATTTCTCTCAAATATTGTTCACAAATCTGTCTAAATCTGTGTTAGTGAGCACTTCTCCTTTGCCGAGATAATCCATCCACCTTGGGGGGGGCGAAAACCAGTCAGTATCTGGTGTGACCACCATTTGCCTCAAACAGTGCAACACATCTCCTTCACATAGAGCTGAGCAGGTTGTTGATTGTGGCCTGTGCGAAGTTGCTGGATATGTCTTGCGTTTATAATTTTGGTCAGTACATACATACATACATACACATATACACACACACACATACCCACACACATACAGTGTGTGTATGTGTATCTCAGTCGGTCTACACAGCATTAGGCAAGGGATTGTTGTGTGTTTGTTTTCACTGAAACATGGATAAACGACAACATCCCAGACTCCGCCATTCAGTTGAACAGGCTAACCTGCTACCGAGCAGACAGAGATACAACACTTTCTGGTAAGTCACGCTGTGGTGGCTTGTGTTTGTATATCAACAAAGAATTGTGTATCAATGCTGCGGTAGTATCAAAACACTGTTCACCGTTAGTGGAGTTTATGTTTGTGAAGTGTCGACCGTTCTATCTGCCGTGGGAGTTCACGGCCATTGTTATTGGCGCAGTTTACATTCCACCGTGTGCAAACGCTAAGGACGCGCTTCGTGAACTGTATTGCGGCATCAGTGAACAACAAACAAATAACCCCGATGGCTTTTTCATCATAGCCGGTGACTTCAACCATGCAAATTTAAAGACAGTTTTGCCAAAGTTCTACCAACGTGCAAACTTTGCAACAAGGGGAAATAATACACTGGACTTTGTTTACACAACAGAAAAGAACGCTTACAAAGCTGTACCCCGCCCCCACCTCGTGCACTCAGACCACATCTCTGTTATGCTAATCTCAGCATATAGACCACTTCTGAAACTCACCAAACCGGTTCAAAAACTCATCACAATTTGGCCATAGAATGCTACCTCAACACTACAGGACTGCTTTCAGTGCACAGACTGGAACATGTTTAAAGAGGCGGCCACCTACAACAACCACACAGACCTGCAGGAGTACACTGAAACTGTGACTGCTTACATCAAAAAGTGCATGGATGATGTGACAGTCACCAAGACCATCACCACACGTGTAAACTAAAAGCTGTGGATGACCAGAGATAAAGACCAGAGATGAAGCATTCAGATCAGGATATAAAGCAGCCCTCAAAACAGCAAGAGCCAATCTGTCCTGTGGCATCAAAAATGCAAAACGGTCATATGCTCAAAAAATTTACAATCACTTCACGGACAGCAGAGACACACGGAGCCTGTGGCAAGCCATTCAGACCATCACTGACTACAAGCCCCCGCCACAGGCCTGTGATGATGATCCATCCCTCCCCGATACACTCAACCACTTTTATTCACGGTTTGAAATGCAGAATGACACACCTGCACAAAAACTGCCCACACCTCTCTACGACCAGGCGCTCTGTCTGTCTGAAGCCGACGTAAGGAAGACCCTATCCAGGATTAACCCACGAAAGGCTGCGGGTCCTGACAACATACCTGGCCGTGTACTGAAAGACTGTGCTGCACAGCTGACAGATGTCCTAACAGATATCTAACACTTTCCTATTCTATTAAAAAAAAAAAAAAAAAAAAAAAAATCCTAGCTACTTGTACTGTGCTAGACTAACTGAGACTTGTCATGGCACTTGTATACTGTTGCTCTCTCGATGGTCTGATTGCTTCTATTGTTCTCCTCATTTGTACGTCACTTTGGATAAAAGCGTCTGCTAAATGATTAAATGTAAATGTAAATGTATATCTTCAACACCTCGCTGAGCCAGGCAGTCATCCCCACATGTCTCAAATCCACAACGATCATACCGGTACCAAAAAAATCACCTGTGTCCTGCCTACATGACTACCGTCTCATAGCATTGACTCCAATCATAATGAAGTGTTTTGAGAGGATAGTCATGCAAAAAATCAAAACCAGCCTCCCCAACACACTCAATCCGCTCCAGTTTGCATACCGTCCAAACCGCTCTACGGACGATGCAATTTCCACCACCCTCCACCTGGCTCTCACCCACCTAGAAAATAAAGACTCCCATGTTAGAATGCTGTTCATTGACTTCAGCTCGGCATTCAACACAATAATCCCACAACAGCTCATAAATAAACTAAACCTGCTGGGCCTTAACAATTCCCTCTGTAATTGGATCCTGGACTTTTTAACCGGAAGACCTCAGTCAGTCCGTGTCGGCCACAACACCTCGAGCACTACCACACTGAGCACAGGTGCCACACAAGGCTGTGTGCTCAGCCCGCTGCTCTTCACGCTGCTGACCCATGACTGCACTGCCAAGTTCAGCTCCAACCACATCATCAAGTTCGCTGATGACACAACAGTGGTAGGTCTCATCAGCAACAATGATGAAACGCACTACAGAGAGGAAGTGGCACAGCTGGCTGAATGGTGTGGCGCTAACAATCTGTCCCTCAATGTGGAGAAGACAAAGGAGGTTGTGGTGGACTTCAGGAGGAGGAACTCCATTGACCACCCTCCACTGACCATCGACAGCTCAACTGTGGAGAGAGTCAGCAGCACTAAATTCATAGGGGTGCACATCACGGAGGATCTCACCTGGACCACCAACACCATGTCACTCTCCAAGAAGGCACAACAGCGCCTACACTTTCTCCGCCGGCTGAAAACAGCAAGTCTCGCTCCACCCATCCTCACCACATTCTACAGGGGCACCATTGAGAGTGTGCTGACCAGCTGCATCACTGTCTGGTACGGGAACTGCAGTGCTGCTGACCGTAAGACCCTCCAGCAGACAGCGAACACGGCTGCAAAGATCATCGGTGCCCCTCTCCCATCCATCCTGGACATTTTCCTTGCCCGATGCTCCAGCAAAACCAACAGCATCATGAAGGACCCCACCCACCCCTCCCACAGTCTCTTCCAGTTCCTACTATCAGGAAGACTGTACCGGAGCATCATAGCCCGCTCCGCCAGACTGCTCAACAGCTTTTTCCCCCAGGCTGTGAGAGCCCTGAACTCAAATGCTTTCCTGTAGCTCAAATGGTAGAGCATGGCGCTAGCAACGCCAAGATCATGAGTTCGATTCCCAGGGAAAGCAAGAGCCGATAAAATGTAAAACTGTAACTTGAATGCAATGCAAGTCGCTTTGGATAAAAGTGTCTGCTAAATGCATAAATGTAAATGTAAATCACCCCGCCCCCCTCTGAAACCCCATGCAAACCCCCTACCGCCCCCTCCCTCTCCAAACACCCCCCCCCCAACCTTACCACACCAAAGCAAAAAAACTGTGAACTTTTTTTTTTTTGTTCTTTGTGCAATTCAAAGTGTGCTACACACAGGTGAGTGGGCCTGTACAAACCACCAGTAGCAACTTTTCACACATTGCTGTGTGTACATAATCCCACAAAAGACTCAGCAATATATGTATGTTTACATGCTCATGCACTACAAATCATCTTGTACTGTTCCCCAGTCAGCTGCTTGACTCACAATGTTTCTCTCTGCACATGTACAGTATTATGTGAAGCATTTGTATAGTTTGTATTTTTTATCTTTAGTTGTATAGGGTAAACATTTATATATAGTATACTTAGTCAAAATCTGTCAGTATGTTAGTTGTGTATAGGTTTATAGTGTTGTATGTTTGTATTTATGTAGCACCGTGGTCCTGTGAGGAACGACATCTCGTTCCACTGTATGCCCCCACATGTAGCGGAATGACAATAAAGCTCAACTTGAACTTGATACACACATACCCACATACATACATATACATACACATATACACTCCCCTCCAAAAGTATTGGAACAGTGAGGCCAATTCCTTTATTTTTGCTGTAGACTGAAAACTTTTGGGTTTGACATCAAAAGATGAATATGAGACAAAAGATCAGCATTTCAGCTTTTATTTCCAGGTATTCGTATCTGGATCTGATAAACAACTTAGAAGATAGCACCTTTTGTTTGAACCCACCCATTTTTCACGTGAGCAAAAGTATTGGAACAGATAGAATTAACATAAATTAAAGTGAAAAAGACTTAATATTTAGTTGCAAATCATTTGCTTTCAATAACTGCATCAAGCCTGTGACCCATTGACATCACCAAACTTTTGCATTCTTTTGTGATGCTTTTCCAGGCTTTCACCGCAGCCTCTTTCAGTTTTGGGGGGTTACTCCCTTCAGTCTCTTTTTTAGCAGATAAAATGCATACTCTACAGGGTTTAAGTGTGGAGATGGACTTGGCCAGTCTAAAACCTTCCACTTCTTGCCCTGATGAACTACTTTGTTGTTTTGGCACATTATCTTGCTGCATGATGAAGGATCTCCCAATCAGTTTGGTTGCATCTTTCTGTAAATTGTCAATTATATATACATTTATGCATTTAGCAGACGCTTTTATCCAAAGCGACTTACAGTGCATTCAGGCTATACATTTTTTACATCAGTATGTGTGTTCCCTGGGAATTGAACCCACGACCTTTTGCGCTGCTAATGCAATGCTCTACCACTGAGCCACAGGAACTTAGTGGAAATTATATATATAATTTTAATGATATATATAATTATATAAAATGATATACATAATTTTAACAAATAAGTATCTATAACTTATTTTAAAGACCCCTGAGGCGGAATTCAGAAATAAAACTAACTATAACAGAAAGATCACAATTGTCCCTCACTTAAACTATAAATAGCTTAATCTGCATGGAGAGAGGAGCAGGTTCATTAATCACACATGAGGTGTGAAAGGTGTTGACCGTCTTATTGGGGCTCTTGAGAGCTTACCTTATGAAACAGAAGGTCTGATGTCATCTACTGAGGAACAATGAGGCTGTTTAGGCCAAACTCTGACTCAGCAGAGGTTCAAGGTTCAAGGTTCTTTATTATTTGTCACATACACAATCATACAGGGTATAATCAGTAGTGAAATGTAGGTCAGGACTAGTGTTGTCACAAGACCCGGTACTTCGGTACCAAGTCGGTACTAAAAAGAAAAAAACGTCACGGTACCAAGATTCTTTAAGTACCGGTGGTACCGAAGACCCGGTTGACCCGGGTCTTGCTGCGCGATCTGAAAGCTGCAGATGCGCTCTCTTCATAAAAGCACAGAGACGCGCGACATCCAACGGAGGAAATGCATCAAACTAACAACACTTTAAAGACTGACACCCGGATCAAATGAAAGAGTTCAAGCAGGTAAGTTTCTATTTAATATTTAATATGTAGATATTCTGTTATGAATATTATTCCATATTTGAATTTGAATGTCGGATAAAAATAAACTGCCGTTATAGCGGAGTTAATCCTCTGCATAAGCGCGGCTAACGCTAATATAATGACCATTAGAATGAAGTTCCTTTATTAACTAATTAATGCGCCTATATCTTTTATTAGGGTAAAAACAACAGGAGGACATGATGGTATTTACTATTGTTACACACCAGAGGCTTTTAAATGAATTGTGAATCTAAAATATGCGTGTTGGAGAATGTATACAAACAGTTAATAGTGTTTATGTTGTATCAGTCCATCAGAAAAAACAGTTCTGGCCTGTTTTTTTTTTTTTTTTTTTGCTAGTTAGTTGCTAGTTGTTGTTGTTCTTGGCTGGATAACTAGCAGTTTTAAAAGCCCTTTAAAATTAAATATGTACACAGTTTGTATTAAATGAAAGTACAGTCAAATGTTATCTCCTGTATAGACTTTACAATGACTTCATGTTATTATCTAACATCAACTTACAGTGAGTGAACAATATATTTATACAACATTAATTAATGTTTGTGAATGTTATTTAATACAAACACATGATCATTCATGTTTGTTCATTGTGCATTAAATAATTTTAACAGATTGAACTTTGATTGATTGATTGATTTTATGTATTTGTAAATTTTGAAATTAACCCTAAGAAGAATAATTGCAATATATAACTATTGTTTATTTGAGAGGTCATGTAAAGTGTTTTTAATACTACAGTTTCCTTCTATTTGATATACACTTGTCTTAAAATATATGTAATCATATCTAAATTTATTATAAAAGCTGAGGTTTGTTATTTACTGAAATGTTATATTTTAGCTGTAATGATCTAATGTTGTATTTGGTCAGACTCAGTCCACTGCTTTACTAATATTATATTTTCCTTTTACAGCTGCAGGAAGATCATGAAGCACCAGCAAACCCTAAAACAGACAGTTTACAGTTTTTCAGCGGCAGCAGAAATATGACAAACATTTGGGTGGAACTTGTTTACTTTTTTTCATACTTTTATTAATTGTGGAAAAATTTGAAATAAGCATAAAGAATGGCATTGGTTTTTGTGCAGTTTATTTTTGTTTACCTTTATTAATAAAAATGTGATTAATTAGCATATTTTTGCTTTGGTACCGAAATTGGTACCGAGAACCGTGGATTTTCACTGGTATTGGTACCGAAAACTGAAATTTTGGTACCGTGACATCCCTAGTCAGGACAGGTCCGCTCAATGGACAGTGCAAAAAAATAAAATAAAAGATGAAACATAACACAGGAGAGTATATATAAATATAGGTAAGAATAAGATAAAAAATTAAATAAAATAAAATAAAATGAGTAAAATGTGCAATTAAATAAAATGTGCAATACAGTCTACTGTGGATTTAATAAATATTAATATAAACAGGGATGTGCAAGAGGAATGTGCAAACAGGTTGTACCGGTATGTACAGATAGCAGCAATGCGGATGATGGAGAATAATGGGTGTTTTTTACAGTTTATTAAATTGAGTCCTGTAGATGTTATCAGACTGAGTTTAGGAGCCTGATGGCCTGAGGGTAGTAGCTCCTCCTCAGTCTCTCAGTTTTTGCCATCATGCTCCTGAAGCGCTTGCCAGATGGCAGCAGAGTGAAAAGACGGTTACTGGGGTGATTTGAGTCCTTGATTATTTTTGCAGCTCTGCTTTTGCAGCGTTTGAGGTAGATGTCCTGCAGAGAGGGGAGGGCAGACCCTGAGATGCGCTCAGCTAAGCGCACGACTCTCTGCAGAGCTTTGCAGTCCTGATTTGTGGTGTTACTGTACCACACTGAGATGCACTGAGTCAATACACTTTCTATGGCCCCTGAATAGAAAGTTTTCAGGATTGCTGGTGAGACCCTGAACTTCCTCAGCTGTTGCAGATGGTACAGTCTTTGCCTGGCTTTCTTGACCTGTGTTTGAATGTGTGCAGTCCAAGTCAGGTCCTCGGAGATGTTTACACCGAGGTACTTGAAGCTGCTCACCCTCTCCACAGGGGTCCCGCTGATCATAAGCGGAGTGTAAGGCCGTTGCTGTCTCTTCCTGAAGTCTACAATCAGTTCTTTAGTTTTGCTCACGTTCAGAGAGAGACAGTTGTCCTGGCACCATGATGTAAGTCTCTCTACCTCACCCAAGTATGCGGTCTCATCATTGTTGGAAATGAGGCCCAGAACCACAGTATCATCAGCAAATTTAACAACAGAAGTGGAGCTGTGAGAGGACACACAGTCGTGTGTGTAGAGAGAGTAGAGCAGGGGACTCAGGACACAGCCCTGCGGGGCTCCTACGTTCAGGGTGATGGAGTTGGAGGTGAACTGGCCCATTTTCACCACTTGTGGTCTGCCGGTGAGGAAGTCTTGAATCCAGTCACAGAGTGAAGTGTTTAGGCCGAGGTCTGAGAGTTTGACAGCTAGCTTGGTGGGGACTATAGTATTGAAAGCTGAGCTATAGTCAATGAATAGCACTCTGACATAGTTGCCATTTTTGCTGTCAATATGTGTGAGGGAGGAGTGCAGTACCTGAGAGATGGCATCATCAGTAGACCTATTTGGGCGATAGGCAAACTGAAGAAGGTCCAAGGTAGCAGGGAAGGAGGAGCATATGTGTTTCTTTAAAAGTCTCTCAAAAACCTTCATGACTGTTGATGTGAGGGCAACTGGACGATAGTCATTCAGGCAAGAGGGTTTACTGTTCTTAGGCACAGGGATGATGACAGATTTCTTAAATGAGGTGGGAATCACAGAGGTAGCAAGGGACTCATTAAAGATAAAAGTAAACAAACCAGCAAGCTGATCGGCGCAAGACCTTAGAACGTGGCCAGTAATCCCATCAGGTCCGGCGGCTTTCCTGATGTTTACTCTCCTTAATTCTCTCCGAACCTCGTCCTCTGACATGGTGATAACATGATCAACATCGCTGCTCTGTCTGCTGCTTCCTGATGCGCTGATAGGCAGAGTCGCGCCGCCGTTGCATTCGAAGCGGCCGTAGAAGGTATTTAGCTCTTCGGCCAGCAATGGATCTGCTCTCACCTCGGCGGAGGGGTTATTTCCAGAGGAACAGATGGTCTTCAGTCCCTGCCACATGCGTCGAGAGTCATTGAGCTGAAAATGTGACTCAATTCTCTCAGAGCTCATTGAGATGTCTGCTATGTCCTCTTCAGCTAAGGTTAGCGCAACCTGATGTTTCTGGCAAGAACGGTCCAACACTGTATTTAGAGAGTACACCGTGTTCCCAAAATATAGCCAAATCGATAGGTAGGTCAATATATCTCAGATAGTGTTCTCTAAAAAAATACGCAGTCTTCCCAGAACTGAAATCTGGAGCTTTAAACCATAAGTTGTGGAGCTGCAGATATTTAAGATGAATATTAAGCTTTGATGGAAAATAAAAAATAAATTAAAATTAATAAAAATGAAAATGGTAAAGGCTGATTGTGGATGTGCTCTAGTGCAGTGAGTCCCACACAGGAAAGATTTTGATTTTATTTATCATTACTTAAAAATAAGATTTTTTTTTTTCCATTTCCTTTGGACAGCATGATATGCAAGTTTGTGTGCATGTTATAATTTTTTATTTTTATTTAAAGTTATAAAATTAAAATATAAATAAAAATACATTTGAATAATAAATACATATATTTAAATATTATTACCAGTTTATTTGTTAGATTTTATTATAAATCGTATTACCTATAAAACAAATTATGAGCACTATAATTATAAAAAGTTAAATTAATTTTTAATTATAATATAATAAATGTAACAGTATTATATATTTTTTATTATATATATATATATAAATAAATAAATAATATAATAAACAATTATATTATTAATTTTTTTCTTTTTTTAAATATATATATATATATATATATATATATATATATATATATATACACATACATATACATACACATATACATACATACATATATATATATATTATAATTACATTATAATACATTTAAATAAAATAGCAAACATAAAAAAACAACAATAATAATATATTTAAAAATAATATATTTTTATATAGCTATTATTATTTAAATACTTATATATTTTTTTCAATTAAATACAAAATGTGTAATAACATAATAGTTAATACATATATAAATATGGCATTTAAAATATAATTAAAAAAAATAATACAACACTGTTAATTAACCACAATGTTCACTATAATATTATATTTAAATCAAAACATTTATAAATTAAATTATTATTTTTATATTATTAAATAAAATTAAATAAATATGATTGTAATAACATTTAATAGAAACAGCAATAATAATAAACTTATGAACTTACATGAATATAACGAAAATGCTAAATGATATGAACCAGTATAATATGGGTTAATTAAAACACATTTCTGAACCTCTGAACCATACTGATGGAACTGTGGAGTAACTAAGGACAGGAAAAGGTTGGGAAACGCTGCTCTGGAGGGCCATAAGACGCACTGCCGCCCTCTGGTGCCGCAGCGTGACTGACCTGCTGAGCTACACCGCTGTACACATCCTGAGGCAGTTCACAGGGCATGAGGTTCACCGAAGTAGCACCAATCACATCCCGCCCGAGGGCAGCATAGTGCTGGAGGCCGTTGCATGAACCGTCCTACAAGAGAGAGATAGCAAGAACACATATTTATCAGTTTAAAGTCATGTTAAAGTCTTCAATTTACGTGTTTACATCTGTTTTAAACAGCAATTACGTGAAATAGTGTCTATATAGCAAATGCTGGCAGTTCTTAAAGATTCAGTACCTGATGAACAGGGAAATAAGAGATGAATTTGGTGTGGTCGGGGGAGCGTGAGGCATTTGCTATCTCCATACAGCAAGTCAGTGCCTGCCACGGCTCATCTGCATTCATCCACCATTTGCGACCCTGCAAAATAGAGCTGTGACTCTTTGGGGAATGAGGAATGTGACAATCCTTTCAGTAAAACACTAAAATATGGCTCAGTCATAGCTCATACCCTGCAGTGTGATGCATTTGGATCTGAATGTACCGAATACATAGAATACATAGAATAATAAAACCTGAACACGGCCTGAAAATATATACAATTGTGTGGGCATATTTTAAGTCCAAACCTGAAGATAAACATTAAAGGATTGAAACAAATCCTGTACTATAAGTATAATTTTTAATAGCACATGATGATTGCATTTAGGGGTGTCAACTTTAACGCGTTAACGCATGTGATTAATAAAAAATGTTTAACGCGTTAATATTTTTTTAACGCAAATTAATTGTTTGATAAGGTTTGACCCCAACTTCTTCCCGTCATCGCAGCACGGAAGGTTATCTATCAGTGTGTGATGAGGGTACAGCTAATAGTGTTGCCAGGGTAGCGGCTGTGGCACAAGAGACCGTGGGATATTTTGAATATACAGTCGCGGGAAAAATTACAGAGCCGAGGGTTGCGGTTTTTTTGGAATGTACACCTGGCAATTTCAGAACGGAGAGGCGGTTGTAACATCATCACAATCAACGTGAGTTTCAGCCAGAACATACAACACAGCAGAAATAAACATGACAACAGCCACTATAGATTATATAAGATAATAAACACACGATTACGATAGGATATGGTATCTATGTGATTTTCTTGAGATGAATGTGTAACTTGCATCTGAAATGCTCATTTTTGCAGCGATATAAAAGGCTATAAAAAGCATATTTTAACAACAGTAAACAACCAAATTCCACATGTGATCGCAAAAGGAACTAATACTAATAACTGTTGTAGCCATTTAAGAAAATGTATTTTTGTTTTATATTTATGTTTAAATATTATTTGTTTGTATTTTGTTTGAGTTTAATCTGTTAATTATGAAAGAAAATTGTAAACGTCATAAAGGACGTGGTAATGAATTGGACGGCAGTACGCCAGGAGAAATGGAGTGTGTCAGACAATTTTTTTGACCATTTCATATGTTTTTGTTTGTAGAAAATCCTTTTTTTGAACGAATTTTGTTTTATATAATTTGTATTCATTTTTTGGAATGTACACCTGGCAACTTCAGAACGGAGAGGCGGTTGTAACATCATCACAAACAACGTGAGTTTCAGCCACAGCATACAACACAGCAGAAATAAACATGACAACAGCCACTATAGATTATATAAGATAATAAACACACGATTACGATAGGATATGTTTCTATGTGATTTTCTTGAGATGAATGTGTACATCTGAAATGCTCATTTTTGCAGCGATATAAAAGGCTATAAAAAGCATATTTTAACAACAGTAAACAACCAAATTCCACATGTGATCGCAAAAGGAAGTTATTACAAACACTCAATGGTGGTTTAAAGTGAGTTCTGAGTAAAAGTGTACTATTAATCTCATAAATTGTCTTATGTAGCATGATGCTAATGTTAGCTCTAATGCACCTGCAGAACAGGTGCAGTTCTTCTTCATAATGCATTTTGTCATAATACTTCACGTAAGGTCGCAAGAAAATGTTTTGTTGTATTTATTTAGAAATACTTTTGATAATAGTTGGGTAAATGTATCCTGGGATTGAAGTGATGTGGCTTGGTAAACGTTTTATTGCCAGTATAAAGACTGATAATGGCTGAATAAAAACAAATGAATAATAACAAAAGAATAATAAGGATTATGTCTTATACCTGGCGGAGGTGTGAAAGGTTCTGTTTAAACTAGTTTGTCATGCATTTGTTTATTTCAACACATTTACAGATAAATCCTAGTATTTTAAATTTGTGATTAATCATGATAAATCACAGTCCAGGACTGTGATTAACGCGATTCAATTTTTTTATCGATTGACAGCACTAATTGTATTATAATAATATATCTAATGTTGAGTGATATTATACTATTTTCAAAATATGCTGTATGTGTGTCTTTATATATACATAATACATATAAACAGTACACATTATGTAAACAAAACTTTTATTTTGTATTTTATATCTAATGTTGAGTGATATTATAATATACATATATTTTGTACTGTATATTTTCTGTAACTATATTATAATATGATTCGCTACAATATATACTAAATATATAAACTGTATACTGTAGGGTTATGACCCAAAAATGAATCTCAGGTCTGTTTTTATGCCACGGAAAGCTGGAAAATAATGCTAAATGCAAATTAAATGTAATTAAGCATAAAATTGTGAATAGTCAGGAAATTAAATAAGCTTATGCAGTTTGTGGTAATATTAATAAACTAAAAGTTGATTTGCTAAATTATTTTCTTTTGTACGATAAGCATTTTGGTGTTATGATAATTGTATTTAATAATTTAAATTAGAACTATTACTATTATTGTTGTTAATAACAGTAAATTGAATTGAACATTATTATTACTATTACTAATAATAATATTAATACTAATAACTGTTGTAGCCATTTAAGAAAATGTATTTTTGTTTTATATTTATGTTTAAATATTATTTGTTTGTATTTTGTTTGAGTTTAATCTGTTAATTATGAAAGAAAATTGTAATCGTCATAAAGGACGTGGTAATGAATTGGACGGCAGTACGCCAGGAGAAATGGAGTGTGTCAGACAATTTTTTTGACCATTTCATATGTTTTTGTTTGTAGAAAATCCTTTATTTGAACGAATTTTGTTTTATATAATTTGTATCTTAATTTTAATACATTCTTTTTGTTGATCAATTATCAAAGTAAAATAAACAAGAAGAAAGCAAAATCATATTGTGGAATGAAATGCGTAACAAGACCAAACCCAATACCATGCTTCCACGGCCTAAAGAAAAGGCCAAAACAATAACAATAATAAAATAAATTAAAACAGTCATTTTTATCAATAATACTAGGAACAATAATAATAACAACAACAACAATAGTTATTATTATTAATATCAATAAATTAAATAATTGTATTATTGTTAACATTATAACCACCTTCAATAAAATATTAAAATAAAAAAATTCAAATCATATCAAAATTACTAGTTAGAATTATTAGTATTTTATTTAATTATTCCAATAACAACAACAACAATAGTTGTTGTTTTGTTGTTGTTATTATTATGGCTTAATACTCTGGTCAGAAAGTTAGATAATACTTATAACAATAATGTTATGAATCCATTAATCAATAATAATAATAATAATAATAATAATAACTATTATTTTATTTTATACATTTTCATTTAATATAATTTTATTCAAAATTACAACTAGTGCTGTCAAATGATTAATCGTGATTAATCGCATCCAAAATAAATGTGTTTGTTTACATAATATATGTATGTATACTGTGTATATTTATTATGTATATATAAATACAAACAAATGCATGTATATATTTAAGAAAAATATGTTATGTTATATATTAAATATATTTATATATAATATAAAGTATGAATATATAAATGTATAAATGTAAATATTTTCAAAATATATACTGTATGTGTGTGTATTTATATACACATAATAAATATACACAGTACACATACATATATAATGTAAACAAATTATTATTTTGGATGTGATTAATTATGATTAATCATTTGACAGCACTAATTACAACACATATAATTAACATAATTATACGGTAACTTATTTTTCTTTCTTTCTTTCATCATCATCACTCCTTGCAAACTCAACCAATGAAAGTTCGTTATACACATTATACATATATAATGTAAAGGTGCTATTAAAATGCTTACGTCAAGAGGATGGTCTGCCGAGTCTAGGATGTCCTCCATGATACTCTCGGCATACTCCAGTCGTCCAGCTAGTGAGCTACGCTTCTTCAACCCTGTGAGGTTCACCAGGTGGATCTTCAACCAGTCGAGGCCTTTGGGCCCGAGAGGTCGTCCCTCGGCGAACAGCAGCAATCCCCTGGTCACGTCACTACCAAGGTGGTTAAAATAAGGTGGCCGGGGGTACGTACGCCCTCGGAAGTCCATATTGTGCGGAAACCAAAAGATCTCGTCCCTCATGTGGTTGGCGATGGATAACTTATACAGCGCGTCCATTCGGAGGCTGTGCATCTCCGACACCTTCTTCTTGGCTTTGACACCCTCCCGTTTCATGTAGGCCTTCTCGGCCTGAGTGTAGGACGGGTCGTGAGGGTTGAAACGAGGAACCTCGGGCGCTTCAGACAGCGGCAGAGGGATGCAGAGCTTGTCGTTGCCTTTGTCGTTGAAGATGGAGATGATGATGTCCAACAAGGGCTTGTTGATCTTCCAGGGGCAATTGCCCACCTGATTGAGGGAGTCCAGCACAGCATGGAGATCCTCATCTCGGCTCTTCTCCAGGAGAAGTTGGTGTTGGATGGCTCCATCGGTGGAGCGCATCAGCTTGGTTGGCGTCAACAGGTAAGCGCCGCTCTTCGGGGATGTCCAGGGAACAGGCGGACACAGCATGGGCATGACGAAGGAGTCAAATGTAAGTTTGGTTTCCATCGCAACCCTCTGGATTTGTGTCACTATAGGATGCGGTTTGATGAAGCCAATCTGAGGTGGATGACAAAGAAGAGAGTGAATGAATATCGAGACTTCCCTTAAAGGCATGTCACAAAAAGGACGTTTAACATGGACAATTAAATGTTTAAATGCCATGACAGATCTACATTAATAAGCATCTCTCGTCGCTAGCTCCCAGCAGGCCTGAAACCCACCTCAAATAAACCAGAGATGATTTATGTGTGCTGCTGGTAAGGTGTTTATGGTGCACAACAGACATAATTGTCTTTGACAGCTGGATAAAAAACTTCTATTCAAAGAGAAAGAGAAAGCACATGTACCCACACAAATAGCTACAAAATAGTCCCAGAAACACGATGGATGTGAATGATGAATCATGAAATTCAACATCAAAATATGAATTTGACGTGATCTGTTTGTATGTTCTTGTAAAAACAAGATGGGTATTGATAAAAATTTCACAATTTGATTCAGAATCTTTTGAGTAATTACAGTGATTCAGTATTCAGAACTGTGTTTCAGGCTGATTTGAAGCGGTAACTCATCTTTTTGAAGTATTAATTAAAAGAGTTGGTTCATAAGATTCGGTTATGAATCAGACTACACTGTTTGTGCTGTATCATGTGGATTCACTAAAATAATAGACAAGTAACTAGAGTTATTTGCTCGTCAATCGAACCACACAGGTTGTGCTGTATGTTTTTGAATCATTAAAAATAATCAGTTCAAAAGAGTCATTTGTTTCACAAATCAGACAAACCTATTCATGCTGTATGTTGTGGATTTACTAAAAAGAAACGGTTTATTAAAGTAATTTGTTTGCAAATCGAACTACACTGGTTGTGCTGTATGTTTTTGAATCATTAAAAATAATCACAAAGAATTTCACAAAAGTCATTTTTTTCATGACTCGGACTAAACTACTCATGCTGTATATTTTGGATTCCCTAAAAAGATCTAGTTCATAAGAGTAATTTGTTCGTGAATCAAGCTAAACTTGTTGCACTGTATTTTGGATTCATTAAGAAGGAAACAGTTCATAAGAGCCATCTGCTCATGACACTATGGTGGCTCTGTATGTTTTTTTGACTCACAAAAAGGATTGGCTCATAAGAGTTATTTGTTCATAAAATATGTCAAAACAAGACAGAAAACTGGATTTGTTAAGCCATTTCACTAGCCTAAACCTAAAAAATATAAGATGGAGATCACCTTGCTACAAGGTGGCATTTTAAATGTCTCAAAAAGGAATGTGAATCCACCTGACAGCATTCATGCCGCATGAATAATCCACAGACACGCTAAACTGGGAGCTCTTCCCTGCTGCACGGGCCATCTGCAAGCTCAGCGGAGGAACGGGAGTTAAGCTTATGGTCTTTGAAGCCCACAGTGCATGCCGAGAGCCAGGGCAGCAGCATTGGGAATGAGATTTGAGGACAAAAAGGAAACTCTCCCAATCTTTTTGGGCTATTCCTTCCCCTTTTTGCAATCCCTCGGTGGTTAATCAAACAGGCAATTAAGAGGACAGTAAAAAAGAGATTAGTTTCGCCACAATCCGTCTTCCTCTGCTGGCCTGCGATCACTCGCACAGGAAAAATTATTACATGATTCATGAAAACATGCGTGTCCATGAGAGCTTTTAGATGGGGAACGGACGGTTTATGACACGATTTTTAATGGACAGTCATTTGACTGTCTGGCCATGAACAGCCTTCAGTATGGAAGCAAAAACACTTCAGGGACGTGCAGAATTTTAACTAGTACGACTTTGGGCCTTATTTTAACGATGTAAGTGCATGGTCTAAAGCACAAGGAGCAGGTGCATTTAGAGTGCGTCCGAATACACTTTTGCTAGTATTACGACGGGAAAAACGGTCGGCACGCCCGGCGCGTGGTCTAAAAGGGTTGTCCCCATTCTCTTAATGAGTAATGGGTGTGTTTTGGGCATAACGTGCAATAAACCAATCAGAGTCTCATCTTCCATTCCCTTTAAGAGCCAGCTGCGCTCGTGCCACTATTTACACGGCGGCATTTGCAAGCACAAAGACTGAACGCGTCTCCAGAGAGGAAACGGATCTGCTCGTGCGCGAGCAAACAGGTAGCCTCAATCTGATACACGCAGTGACTATCCATTATGACATGTAGGCATTTTTATATTTATGTAGCCTACACAATAATAATCTTTTACATTGTGATAGTTTAATTTTAAATATTTGGCATATTTGTGTGCTAAAATACTAATAAAAATACTGTGCCAGTCTATTTCACTCGCTTCAAAATAGCAACACGCCAACAATGCGCCTGAACACACCTCGTTTTCAGAGCAGCACACCCATGGGTGCACAAATGAGAACAAATGCATTTCCTATTTAAACAACATGGCGCAGGACGTGAAAACTGTTCCCACCTGGTGGAATGACCTGCCCAACTCAATCCGAGCAGCTGAATCCTTAGCCATCTTCAAGAAACGGCTAAAATCACATCTCTTCCATCTTTATTTGACCCTCTAACTCTAGCACTCTCTATTCTAATTCTATTTTATCTATCGGTCTTCTTTTTATAAAAAAAACACACACACACACACACTTGACCCTCTATCAACTGCATATTTATTCTGTAACTGCTAGCTTTTCTAGAAAAACTAACACTAGCTTTCTTTTTTATATTATATCTACTTGTTTCTTAAAAAAAAAAAAAAAAAATCCTAACTTTCTTTTTTCTATTCTATCTACTATTTTTTTTTTTTTAAAAACCTTGCTATGTGTACTGCGTTAGGCTAACCAAGACTTGTCATAGCACTTGCATGTTGTTGCTCTTTTGTTGGTTTTGATTGCTTCTATTGTCCTCATTTGTAAGTCACTTTGGACAAAAGCGTGTGCTAAATGACTAAATAAATAAAAATGATAACTGCTTCAGGCTGAAACTAGCAAAAAACTCTTGCGTCAAGCCGCATTGCACCGGGTGTATGATGATAGGGCCCTTCGAGTCTAGCTGGTCTCCACCTCTTACCTTATGATTGCTGCGGAACGTGTACATGTGGTAAAGGACAGGGATGAGCTTCTTCTCTTGAGCGTGATTGAGGATGTTGCTCCTAATTTTAAGCTCACGAACCATCAGGTCAACCAGGAAGCTGCCCAGCTGCACCATCAGAACCATCGGCCAAGGGGTGTCGTCACTTAAAAGAGAGGGACCGCTGCACCTCTGCATCTCAAGACTCGCCCAACACTCCCGTGGCAGCATGCCGTTGGTCTGTGATGAAACAGGAGGCGATATATCATGTAAAAGCCAATTTGAACATTTGATTTGAAACTGAAGGTGTTAGATCTGGTCAACCAAAGCTTGTACCTCAGTGTCATTCGCCAGGAGCTCAGAATACGAGTTGTAGATACTCCCAAGCTTCTCGATCATCTGACTGTGGCTCTTCTGCCGGATGGAGTACAAATTGTAGACACGGTTTCCCATCTCCTCCGCCATAATAAGCAAAGATTCACCGCTGGGTGACAGTTTGTCTAAACCCTGAAGCATGATGTTCACATAATCCTGATCATCCAGGATACACAGGTATGGGTATATGCAGGTACTCCAGGACTTCTGGCTGTTGCTGGATAATATCCGTTTCTTTTCCTTCAGTGTCTGGAGGAGAACTTTCTCCCAGTGTTTGCGCTGTGTTGCTAGTAATTCTCTCTATTAAAATATAAATGTATTTGGTCACACTTTATTTTAAGGTCCAATTCTCACTCTGCTTATTAATAGTTAGTAAGGTAGTTGTTAAGTTTAGGTAGGATTAGGGATGTAGAATATGGTCATGCAAAATATGTGCTTTATAAGTACTAATGAACAGCCAATAGGTTAATAATAGGCATGCTGATAATAAGCAACTAGTTACTAGTGAGAATTGGTCCCTATACTAAAGGGTTACCATGCATTTTTTTTTCAGAACTCAATGTGTGCAACAATATAGCAATGGCAATAAAGACAATACATTTACTTCAATGAAGAGGATACATTTACTTCAACACAACAAAAACCATGATGTACACTAACAATTTTATATACTTTTGTTAAGGCTTTTTTTCACACAAAAAGTACTATAAAATACTGAAATATTAACTTAAAATCTCATGGGGACTTAGTTAATATTTTAGGAGTTTAGCTGACAAAAATTTTGGGAATCCCTGATATAATACACTACTTTTCCCCATTACAGTAACATACTGAGAATTTGGGGAGAGGATGTGCTTAATTGTCATGAAAATAAAGTGTCTTAACGCTCCTAAAATAGGCTTCATTATCATTTCATTACAGGCTTCAAATTATATATTTTTTCCTTTGGATTTTAGGGTGAAATGTGACATTTCTAGACAGTGTTCATGAGATTCACTCAGCTACCATTTGTGGCCTTTATGTTAAATCACATTCTCCTCTCAAGCAGCACTGTGGCTTTAAAAAAATAAAATCTCATATAAATGTAGATGTGAATTTTATGCACGACACAAATCGGGTTCGGTGGGCAGCCGAAAGTGGGTCATCTCTTTATCAGGATGCTTTTCTGGTTCCCTGCGGACCAGCGGAGCAGGCGGATGACACAGATCAGTTATGCTGACCCTCTGATGGAAAGGTGACTCTCTCACAGGGCTGGTGGGGACACATTTCAATGCATTTCTATTCCATTAAATCCTAGCGCAAATGTTGCGGGACCACAGGAGACCTTTCTCGTGAGGGAACACAGACAGTGGAGCAAATGCCAGTTTAAAAAGAAGCTGGATTGTGGGAATATAGCTACTTTCAATGCATGAGCTGAAAACTTTCAAAAATGTCTGCATTTAGCCAATGGATCATAGCTTGGGTGCAAAACTGGATCCTAAAAAAAATATAACGTGTTAACTATTGAAAGGAAAAATCGCCTACACGTGTGTATGAATTTTGAAAGTCCTCTTTATGGTAGTTTGCTATGTTTGGGGATTCCCACTGTGCTCGTTTCAGAGAAACCAGTCATAGCAATATTAATTCTGGCCCATAAACGGACATAAATAATTTGGAGTAGGGGAAAGTGGGGTAAGCTGTGCCACTTTTTACTTATGCTGCCCGCTACGCCAAGAGCAATAAAGTAAAAATTTATATTCCTTATAAAAAAACTTGTTTCCAACTAGGAGAAACTTCAATCATTGTGGAATATGAGAAAACAATCTACATTCCATTCAAATTCCCATCCCATATTATTCAATTTTACATAAACCAGCCAACAAATGTCATTTTAAATAGTGAGGCCATTTAATAACAATGTATTGTATCTGTACCATTTCTCAGCACTGGCAAATCTTACCCCAAAGCTGGCACACTTTACCCCACAGCTATCATTTTGGAAAAAAATGCTTCATTTTATAATCCACAGCTAATCTTTAGCCAAATTTACATGTGTTTTATAAAATGGCAATGCACCAACACATTTTTAGGCCTGGATAAATTAGTTTTTACCCTAAAAGCAGCTATATATTAGGGACTTGTTCTAAATACATGGTCATGTGACTAAAATAATGAAGTCTGCTAGATTGTTAGACACAACAACACTGACACAGCTTACCCAACTCTGCTATAAATACAATAACGGTAACCTCATGGTTTTGTAAATCAAATCAGACAGGTTGTGGTTTCATACCATTTTGGCCATATTTTCGGTGACAGGCTTTAAGGCCTCCACAGAGTCAATAGTGATGGTAGTGGCCTTCTCCATACCCAGCTGAAGACTGAACCTGTCACGCAGTTCTTTCAGGCTGAAGTCCAGTTTAGGATATGTGGCACCTTCCCTCTGAAACACACAAGATGGGAATCAAGTCAGTAAAACCATAAATTAAATGCAAATCAAATGCACTTTGCTGCTTAGTTTATTAAAAAGAGAATTACTATCTGAGATTCAAATATGGCTCTATTACCTTTTACTTTATTGATTTATTTATTAGTAACTATTTTATTAGTATATCATATTTATGCTGAATTTCTAATGTAAAAGTTTAATTAATTTTAAACTTCTACATTTTTAAAAAAAAATTAATTGTTCTAAATTGAACTGACAGTTCTACTTTTAACAATAACAGTAACTGATTGCATAACATCATAACATTTGCTTTGCTATTGTTACATTTATGAGTAACAACTGTATTAGTATAATTTATAATTATAACTTTCCAATGCATAACTTTCTTTTTTTATTTTACTTTTTTTATTATTATTTTTTATTAATTGTACTAAATTAATGTTGTAAATTGACAGCCTTAATAATATTAACATACTAAGCATTATCCTTACCTTCAAATGTAAACGTGTAATTATTATAACATATTTTTTAAATAATTGTAATAAATAAATGTGTTAAACCAACAATCCTATTATTAAGCAATTGCATAATATTATAACATCCTGGCACAAGTGTGTTTTGTGTGTGTTTGTGTTATGTGTGTACAAAATCATAAGAGAGCTCAAGACGACCCGCTAAATAATGAGCGCTGAGAATCTCTCATCGCAGGAGGCTCTAACTTTAATATTACTGGCTCCTTATAACTGGATATGAAGGCTGAGAGGGTTTAAATCTCATTAGGATAAACATAAAAAATGATCATTAATTTGACTGCCAATTATGGAGACTATTTACTTCACAGGCTGCACACTTTGTTATGTGGCCCGATCGAAATAAGCCACATCACTTTATGGCCCAATTAAAGAACCAAACATCATTACGTTTAAGTGCACTTATATATTTAAAAGAACCAAGAAAACAAGCTAGCTAAAATAACCATATGAATGTCAAATGTCAAATGAATTTATTCTGTCTCGTAACTTCCACGTACGGCCAATTAAAATCCAATGAGGTTGAACAGTCCCACTCTCGTGGGTCTGGCCGGCAGCCAAATGTGTGGCTGCATAAAATACTAACTGTAAATACGGCATATATTATAGCAACAGCTTGCTAAGTGGTGCGGAGATCGTGTTAATGTGGGCTGTGCGTTGACATGTGCAGTCATTTATTATTCGAAGGGAGGCATTGGCGGCCTACACAGACATCTGGGAATTATCACCAAACACATCATGGAAGGGCTAGGACAGAACAGGTCAACCGGAGCGTTAATACTCGCAAGGAGAGAGTGACTGCTAAATCTGTCCTCAACAGAGATCACATGGACGCCGGCCAAAGCAAGCACAAAGGATGTGGAGGGATAAATCATGCCCAAGGCGATGACTACTACAGCCCGGCCAGGCAGAACACAAGATGCAGTGTTGTGTACGGCTCAGCAGAGGCCCATATTACCACAAAGCCACAACCCTGACAAGGAGAAGCATGTGTGGTGACCTCGGTGTTAGGGATGTGTCGTCCCAGTCTTCAATGCTTTAGTGAGGTTGTGCGAATAAAGGATGCATTGGGAGGCAAGAAATGCCATTTATGGCAATGAGGCAACATCTCAAACTATCTAAACTTGGTGCACACAACATGACTTTGAAGTCAGACATATTTCGAGAATCGTAAAAAGAGGTAAATGGGATGAATCTGTGGTATTTCCTCACTTAGTGCTCAATGACGGCCAATTAATTGCCTTGACGAAACTTTGTGACTTTTGACGGCGACAGAGCCCATTATTTTCTTCTCAAGGTGAAACTTTTTTCAGAATATTTGCTTGCCATGAGCTAATCTGATCAAGATCATGAACTGAAATTTGTCACTGGTCAACATTGTCAATCATTAAAATAGTGCTATGATGACTATATAGATTAAGACAGTTTATCTGTTAATTAAAATAAAAATTCTAAAATAAAAAATAACAAAAAACCCTGAAAAAACAAAACAATTACAAAACAAACAACAAAAAGTAAATAAATAAATGCCAAAACGCCAGAAAACTTCTGCAAGCAGTATATTTAAACATACATTTAGCTATGACCTAATTTTTCATTAACAGTGTCAATCATTACAATAGTACTATGAATATCGTACAGTCTGGAGTGAATAAATGAAAAAAGAATAAAATAAAATAACTACAAACATAAATAAAAACAAAAACAAACAAACAATAAAACAAAGCACATGAAAGCAAAACAAAGCAAACAAAATAACAGCAAAAGCACAACAAAGAAAAGCAAATTCTAGCAAAACAAAACAAAGCAAAGCAAAAAACAAACAAATCACACAAGAAAACTTCTGCCAGCAACTTATATTGTATACTAGTACTGTTATGCATATCGTACAGTCTGGCGTGAGATCACTGTTTTGTTTTGGCTTTTATCAGGACAACAATCATAAATGACAAAGGAATAAAAATAACAACAAAAAAATAAATAAAAACCAAACAAAACAATAAACAAAGCAAATCACAAAAAAAGCCAAGTAAAACAAAACAAAGCAAAGCAAAAAACATCACACAAGAAAACTTCTGCCAGCAACATGTTTAAAAGCAAATCTAGCCTGTTGGGCGTCCCTGAAAAGTTGCTAACAGAGTTTCTTTACTTCTTTGTGCTGTGAGTTGCAGCATTTTCATCTCAGACCTTCACATGACCCAGTTCTTCTATACTTTCCAGGAAAGTTTCCATTCAAGGTGTTAGGCAGCGGGGTGTGGGTTACAAATGGGCTCATGTGCACCTGCGGTAATGAATCAGTTGGGGAAAAAGAGGGGATGGCGGGGAATTGGTTGTGGGGCAGACTGGCCCAATAACACCCCCCAGTGTGCCCAAAAATAGAGTGGGCACCTCTGTTTGAAGGAATTATATAGCAGATGACAGCTGACATGGTAGTGAAACTCATCATTTTGACACACAAGACAAGTTCAGGCAGGTCTTTTAATGCTGACAGAAAAAGACAGGTATATAGTTTTATGAAAAGCACCACCTGTTTTATGGTACCAACCTCCACTTCAAATCCAATTTAGCAGTGCAATTAACCTGTTTTACAACCAGTTCACTAACAATTCGCAATGGAGGTTTAATGCAAATGGTTGTATCTATATATGAAAAACCCTAATGTGAAGAAAAAGGACAACAAAGTATTTTATGGGTAGTAAAATATGTACAGTCAAGGGTGTTGTAACACCATAAACACTGTATAGCTCCATTAAAAACTCAGAAGATAAAATGAAAAACTGAATGAATAAAAATGACAAAAAGTGAATTTCATAAATACAATATAATAAAGTAAATATGATTATAAAAAGTATAAATATGATATATAACATGATGAGGACTGTAAATTAAAAAAAATACATTTATTTTTATACTATCTTTCAAAAGTTTGGTATTTCTTTAAATTAATATGTTTATCTAGCCAGGAAACATTAAATTGATCAAAAGCAACATTTAGAAAGTTAAAATTTATATTTCATAAATTCTGTTATATTTTTTATGTTTTATTCTAACTTTCTTCTCGAATCTTGAAAAAAACAACACAAAACTGTTTTCAACATTGAAAATTACATTAAATATTTCTTGAGCAGCAAATCGGCATATTAGAATGATTTCTGAAGGATCATGTGACAATGAAGACTGAAAATTCAGCTTTGCCATCACAGGAATAAATTACATTTCAAAACATATTCAAATACAAAATATGTTAAATTATAATAATTTCACAATATCACTGTTTTCACTGTTTTATTTTGATCAAATAAATGCAGGCATGGTGAGAATAAGATATATTTTTAAAAACATAAAAAATACAACTTATCCCAAACTTTTGAAGAGTAATATAACGTAGGACTGTGCGATATCGCGTTCATAATCGCAGATGAATCGAATTCGATTATGAACGCGAAATTTCCTAACTTGTCAGTGAACTACGGCTCTGTGTATTAACTGCCGCTCAATTTGAAAACAGGTGATGGCGATTTAGTGGCAATCACGGAACCAGCTTTACTGACAAGATGCGCATGAGAATCGAATTCGATTAATTGCACAGCCCTAATATAACGTAAAGTAATGTAATGGTACCTCAGCATAAAACTGTTTCACCAATGGCAGGGAACAGACAGGCTGATCTTTGGATACACTGGGTTGGTATTCAGGATGAACCAAACGGATGGCCCTCAGAACCATTTCTCTTTCATCCTTTTTAAACACACACTGTCTGAACACGTCATCCACGGACAGGCCGTCCACTTCCATCTGCTGCAGACACCTGTGTGGACCAGAAAAGAGATGATTATATTTCACAATAACATCTATTTGAAGCTGAAGCATTACTTTTTCATTGTAAGTTTCTAATACCAGATAAATATGGTCTTGTTTTTTCAAGTTCATTGCAATTGTAAACTAAATTCCCAGATGAGATTGTTTTTTAAAATTTAATGCAAAGGTGGATCGGAAAGGCCTTATAATGAGAAAACTTCCACGACTGCAGCACCTGAGCTCATAGCGCTGAGACTGGCGGGGTGTCGGAGTGGAATATCAAATATTTGCATTGACACGGAGTGCCTTCGAACAGAACGTTCTGCTCCCTCTGGTAGTGGGTGTCAGATAGGCCACTGCCATATGTCCAAGAATTACAAGTCTGTGTTTATTCAAACAGAAAAAGTGTGAATAAAGTCAGAGCCCTATGCAGCTGGACTGCTCACTGTTGATGTAGAGTTATGTTCCTGTCGTGGACAGAATACAAATTACAGCACTCTGGAAGAGAGAATGACAGTCTGTGCCAGAGAGAATAAGGAAGGAATAGTTGACGACAGACTACCAAAATAATTGAAAAAAAAGTTCAACCAAAAATGAAAATTTGCTGAACTCACCTTCAGGCCATCTGAGATTTAGATTAGTTTGTTTCTTCATCAGAACAGATTTGTAGAAATTTAGCATTACATCACTTGCTCACCAATGGATCCTCTGCAGTGAATGGGTGCCGTCAGAATGAGAGTCCAAACAGCTGATAAAAACATCACACTAACCCACAAGTAATCCACATAACTTGAATTAACTTGTGAAGTGAAAATCTGCATGCTTGCAAAAATCTAGTCCATGATTAAGGAGCTTTAACTTCAAACTATCGCTTCTGACAGAAATATGAGTTTATAATCCATAACGCTTCCTCCAGTGAAAAAGTCCACCATCTGTTGCCCTCTCATATCAAAATCCACCAACACATTTGTTTAGAACTGATTTGGACTGTTTTCGCTTATAAATGGTAGTTGATCAGTGCATATTTATCTCCTGATTCAGACGAGATGACTTTTACACTAGAGGAAGCAATGTTATGGATTATGGACTTTTGGCTGGTAGCAACAGTTTGAAGTAAAAGACGACTTGATAGATTTTTATTATAGACACTCATCGTTTTGCTTCATAAGATGTTAATTGATGGACTGGAGTTGTGTGGATTACTTGTGGATTATTGTGATGTTTTTATCAGCTGTTTGGACTCTCATTCTGAGGGCACCCATTCACTGTAAGAGGATTCATTGGCGAGCAAGTGATGTAATGCTAAATTTCTCCAAATCTGTTCTGATGAAGGAAAAAACTCATCTACATCTTGGATGGCTTGAGGGAGAGTACATTTTCAGCAAATTCTCATTACTGGGTGAACTATTCCTTTAAGTTACAGCCCAAGCTCCTATTTAATGCATAATTCAGAACTGTAATGCATTCAACAAAGCTGGAACTACTTATTCAACATTAACGGCACCTTAGAAAGTCTATCAACAAACAGAATCATGAATTCAACAGTGCTGTGGTTTAAGCCCATTTATTCTGTAAGGTCTGCAACCGGCTGAGATATTTTACATTGCCAGGAGGCTGCAGGACAGACTGGGTTATTCCTAAACCTCTGAGAATGCAATGATGGTTTCCAAAGCAACAGGCTTCTTTGGGAGTGAAGTGCATAGATGATGCATCATCAGTGCCCTCTAGTGGGCGCACAGCGAGCAGATGAAGTCACAGAGGGCAACGTGAGGCCTTGAGAAAGACATGCCTTTACCCTTTCCATCTTGTGCGTGACAGAGGAACAATCGCATCATTACCTCCTGAGGGTTGCATTCAATACTCTTGTAAATGTTAAACCCTCAGCTGACGCAAATGCAATTAGGAGAGGTGGAAAACTCTATATCAGGGTAATCCTGAAGCATTCTTTTAAAGGCTGATCTCTTGTTGGGGACAAAGGAAGCTGATAAATATAGAGGTTGGTGAAAGTTAGGCTTTCTGTAGAGTGTTCAAAGTGCTGCTTCCGTTGCATTTGCCAAACAAATGTATATACAAAAGCGTTAAGTCTTTGATTGGCCGAGAACTAAGTGGAGTAAACATTACAGTAGGCTGCATATTTAATTTAATTTCGAATTGCTCAAAAATATCAGCACCAATAACCGTTTGATATTGAGTCTAATAAATTTCGACCAACTATATAAATATATATTTAATTGTATATGTTAATTTCCAGATTTTTGCATTTATCTAACTCTCATTTGAAGTTTATCATTAAGACACTAATAATTTAATAACACTGTTAAATGTAATCCTTAGCAAATGTCAAAATCAATATATATTTTTCATACATTAGGTGTTCTTTTAGTATTATTTATATGTTCTTAAGATTCTGTATTGCTATTTTAGTATAGTTTTCATTTTAAGATCAGTGTACACTTTAGTCATTTTTATGGGGCTGTCACATACGTTTTTACTTTTAAAAAAATATTTTTATTTAGCTTTAATTTAATATACAGTATTTCAGTTTTACTATTTTAGGCAACATTTTCTAAGTTTCATTTTTCATTGTAACTATATTTATAATTTCAGCTTTATTTCAATGAATGAAAATTGTTTTAATAATTTTAATTATTTAGTTAACAATAACATTGCTGGTTCATTATAATTTCGTAATGCCTAAATTCACTTGTAGTAGGGATGGCTCGATACCATAATTTTGGCTTCGGTACGATACCAGAATGTAATACCTCGGTATCGATACTAAATCGATACAATAGGTGACAAATAACCAGCCTAAAAAATAAGTAAACTGAAAAAAAAAGTAAACAAAGTGAATGATCATCATATACAGTATTTATTAATCTTGGTTAATGTTAGGTATGTGTAAAGTAACGCTAACATACTAAACCTTTATTAGTAGCCTACACTTATCATTTATAAATAATTATTGACCAACATTAATAAGTGCTGTAATGATGTTAATGAATTATAACAAATGTTTCTTTAAAGTGTTATTCTAACAGTCAAAGTAATATTCAAAATCACGTTATTATTTCTCTCCCTCCCTCAGATTGTTTTCAGATTTCAGACTCGGATAGGCAAAGACAAAAGCTTTAAATGTAAATCTCTTGGCTGCTTCATATTAGCGGTCGGCAGCGCGGCAGAAACATTCCCTTCATATTATTGATACTAAAATTAATATAGCAAAACTGTTGTTTCATTCAATTTAAATTAATATCTGATTGTTTGAAATGCAAGTGCAAATATTATGTGACCAAAACGTCACTGGTTCTAGCATCACATGTTTGATCTTTCGTGTTTACTGTCTGCATCGTATGTTGGTTGATCAGTTGTGAATAAAAGTTAAAATTAAGTCTGAATTTATGAATGTTGCACTTACTAACCTGTCGATCTTTTAATTCTCGGAAAAGATCAGGATGAGCAAGTGACAAATGCTTAGCAAGATTTGATGTCTTGCCTCCTGTGGTCAGTTCGTTCACCTTTATCATCTGTTTTGTATGAAAAGTAATGCCATATTTCACTTCTACTGTTCTCTTTATTTATTAATTTCGGGTGCGTTGATAGAGTTTAATCTGTTTGATCCATCACGTTGTTCTGTTGTCAGGTTTACCGGGTTCGCAGCAATTTGGGAAACACTTCGGAACAGCAGCGTATGAAATACCGAAATGAGCAAAATTATGATATCGTACCGTTTTAAATATAATAGATACCGGTATTTTTCCAGTACCGTTATACCGTGCATCCCTAACTTGTAGCACTTAAAACCAATTCACTTTAGTTTTTACTGTTTTGTTTTTCATTTATTTCAGCAAAATTGTACTGAATTTTAACATTGGCCATTTATAGGTTGAATGTTTACAAACCAACTCCAAACACATGTGGTGTGAATTCAGATTAAAATGCTTTCAGTGTGAATGGTCAGATTAGGTTTGTGATTCGGGCAAAACACAATATTTCTTGTCCATCCAAATTCAAATATTTTTGCAAACTCCTTCCTACAGTAAACTATGTAACATTCACCGTAATAAAGTGAATGAGTCAGCAATTTCGGACACATGCACCTTGTGAGGTCAAGATGTCAAAATTTCCAGGTTTCAATCTATTCCTTCCACACTGAAAGCTCTTAGGATCATGTTGATGCTTACATTACCGGATACTGACTACACTGTTATTGCAATCAAAACAAAAGTGTGAACGGCTGGTCCTAAATATCGTGACTTGAAACTAAATGTGCAAAGAGGACGACAAGCTCGGATTGCAGCAAAAAAATACAACAACCGTGCCGCATGAGAGCTGAAAGACAAATTGAAACTGTGGCAAGGAGAACAAAGAGAGACAGATGGGTAAAAAATAGGCTCCTCTGGGGTATGTAGAAATAAGACTTCCACTGCACAACAGTGTGTGTTTGCCATTAGCTTACAGTGATCGATCACCCAACCAGCTGCCACAAGCCACCCTGCACCTGTCCCTCTGTGCTGTCATTGGGCGGCACCATATTTGCCTCAGCAGTCACCTTTAGCACTAATCAAATGCAGAAACTTTGCATTAGGCTTCACAGACGCACAAAAGCCTAATACAATCAATTAGATCACCTAAAACAGTTACAGTGTGGTAACAAACAAACTGCTAAAGATGGAGCACAAAGTGCACAACTGTCTGGTGGATTTAAAACCAATGTGAATCTCATCATTTTAAGCTGTTTAGCAGTTTAAATTAAAATATACACTACCGCTCAAAAACTTTTTGCAACCATGGGTGATTCAATTTTTTAAATGAAGTCTCTTAAACTTACCAAGTCTGCATTTATTTAATCAAAAATACAGTAAAAATAGAAATATTGTGAAATAATTTTACAATTTAGCATAGCTGTTTTCTATTTGATGTATTTTAAAATGTAATTTATTCCTGTGATGGAAAAGCTGAATTTTTAGCAGTCATTCACGTGATCCTTCAGAAATTATTCTGATAAGTTAACTTATGTGCAAGAAACAGTTATTAGTAATAATAATAATGTTTAAACAGCTGTGCTGGTTAATATTTCGGTAGAAAATGTGATACATGTTTTTGAGGATTCTTTGATGAATAAAAAAAAATATATTATAATAATAATAATTTGAAATAGAAATCTCATGAACATTCACTTTTGATCCATTTAATGCATCTTTGCTCAATAAAAGTATGAATTTCTTTCAAAATGTAAAGCAATGTAGATATTTTGAAAAAAATTGCAAAAGTTTTTGTCTATATATATGTAAAAAAAACCTGTAAAAAAAATCCGTAACAATACAGTACAATATACTGTAATAATTTGAATGAATTTTCCGTATTTGGTTTTTACAGGTGTTTTTCCGTATTTTTTTAATTACGCTTTGCATTGTGGGAACAAGAAGCTCAGTCGATTTTCGGCGTGAAAACAGTGCTTGAGCAGACGCCATTATTACCTGTTAAAGGCAAATAAAAGCTACTGAACACACTTAAGAATGTTTACATGAGGTAAAAATAAACCATGTTCAATTTGTATATATTGTGCTGGATTTATTTGCTACTAAAGATATGCCTATGCTATAATTTTTTTGAAATTTCTGCATAACGGATTGTCCGTTTATAGTACAGAAGAAAATGTCAATCTATAGAATTTTCCATTTTAATGTTGAAGGAAATGTCTGTTAATTTAACAGAAAATGTCCTGCTAATTTTCTGCCAGTACATTATCCATTTTTTTACGGATTTTTTTTTTTACAGTGTACAAGGAAAGTCAATGGGGTCCAAAACAACATTTGAGATATTTTGAAACACCGAGACAGGTTTCAAAATATCTACTTTTGTGTTCCATAGTAGAATGAATTTCAAATCATATTAATTACTTACTAATTAATCAAATTAATCACAATTGCATTTGGATTATAAATGTTTGCTGAGAAAACCCTCCAAATGAAGACAATTTAATTCAAAGATATTTGATATATACTCTAATATATTAAAATATAGAAATATTTAATTAAATATTTTATTAAATAATTATACTAAATTAAAAAGGGACAGCCCTAATGACAATTTAATATATGTGACGATGTAAAAGTGAGGCAAGAAATGTATTTTTTTTTTTAAATACACACACACACCAAAATAACAGTTTTTTTTTTTTTAATCTGGCCTCATTCTGTCAAAAAGCTCCTCGTATAAATTCAAGTGAGGTGTTCATCTGCTAAATTCTTCCACCCGGAGATGAGCAGCACACAAAACAAATAGATGACCACAGAGAAAATGGCGGCCCACTGAGTTAATGCTCTTTAGATGAATGACCACAATTTGAATTTCTATTTTTGGACACGGTCAAGGCAGGCTCAGAATAATCCTATAGTGCTATGGATGAATGGATCGGCGCATGGACGATGAAAAAATATAAAAGCACATATATGAGCGTCATTACGAATTTGCATGTTCATCAATTTAATTTGGATTGTTATAGGGAATCTAAAGAGAATGCAGGAGTCTTTGTTACACATGAATTACTGCATACTGCAACACTGACATCTAGAGACACAGTCTGGAACTGTCAATCTATTAAACAATGTGACAGTCATATTGTTATTGAATATTTTAACACTCTAAAACTGAATGATTATGTCACCATTGTACATTTCTAACTGTTCCAAAAGCCCTTCCGGGTCATATTTCACCCCCCCCCCCCCCAAAAAAAAAGAAAAAAAAGAAAAAAAAAATTACATATATATATATATATATATATATACACATGTGTGTGTGTGTGTGTGTATATATATATATATATTTTTTTTTTTTTTTCCTTTTGATCTTGGAGCAAAAAAATACCACATAAGAAACCTCCTCCTTGCAAACTAGTGATGCACCATCTGTTTGGATTCACCTATGTGATTGGAATACACGGAAGTACATAAATTATGCAAGTGTTTACCTTTTAATGATCCATGTTTGACACTCAGGCATGCGGCCTATGCACTCCAGAGCAGCACTGTAAGATGCAATGTTGGGTTTCAGACCTGCTTCTTCAATCAGAACGAACAAGCGACGAATGTGACTGAAGGAACCCTGCAAAGCACAGTTAAAAATGGCTTTAAATAGAGTATTACAGAACAACACTGAAAAATAATAAACTGGAACAAGCAAGAACAACACTAAAATAAATGATAAAATAATTTTTAAATGTAAAATTATAAAACATGTAAAACTGAAGGGAAAGGAACAAGCAAAATGCTGAAACATCCTGAAAAATATTAAAATACTTTTTCTAAAGGTATAGAAAAATCAGTACACTAAAAATTTAGCAATAATAATAATAATAAAAAAAATAAAAAGGAAAAATCTAAAATGTAAGACTAAAAAAATTAACAAAATTATATAAAAACAAAAAAAATTAAAAAGTACCTTTTTGTTAAATATTTGAATTAGGGATGTTCATTTTAACCGTTTAACCGTTAACCGACCGATTAGAAGTTTGACCGATTAATACAATCAGTTAAACGTTTAAAGTCACTTATGTATTTTTTCAGTAATTTATCAAAATATTTAAAAAGGTTTGCTGCATGGTTAAAATAAGCTACGCCTATAAAAAAAAATATTTTTTTTAGATAGAGAAAAAAAAAACATAAGTCGCATTTTATTATTTCATTCAGAAATAGCCGACGCGAATTACAAACATTATAATAAACACTGTAAACATAGCTAGGCTATTTTAGTTCCCCTCACTCCACAACAAATCCTTTCAATTAACAGTAGGCTATTTATAAAAGAACAATAATTAAAAATGTAAGAAGCTATAGCTATATAAACGACAAACCAAAACGAATTAATTTAGGCTAAAACGAAACTGAAACCAATGTTGGGTCTCCTTCACTAAAAAAAAATAGGATTCCGCTTTCTGCTTTCTGTTCGCGCATAACAAAAATGAACCGAAACTCTGCATAGGCTACTTGCAGTTTTTCTTTCGTTTTCTTAAATTATTATTTAAGTGAAAATATATTTCTCATATAGGCTTATTTATTCGTTATAATAGTGTATATATATACAGGGCTCCAGACTCATTCTTCCCACTGGTTGCACTTGTGCCTAACTTTCTCAGTTGGTTGCACGAGCACATCATTTGGTTGCATTTTTTTTTATACAACATTTGATTAATCAATGCATGCTGATGAAATTTTATGATAGTTTATAGTTATATGGTAACGAAAGTGTTCAACATTCAACCCGTTCTTTTTCATCAGTATTATTTGTGATTTATATTTTGTGACAGGAATTCATTTTTTTGTGTGCTTTCACTTTCACAATCTTGGTGTCACGCTTTACAAGAAAAGATAATTGTCTGTTTTGCTTATATCTATACACCTTTCACTTTTTAAGACTAAAACAAAAGATGGATTCATTGTTATTCTTAATTAAAAAGCACAACAACAATAAAACAGTAGGTTACAATGACAAACTAGCTTACATAACATTTATTAACAAAAACGAATAAGACGAGGCATAGGACACACACATCACATGCTGTATTACACCTACTAATAAATTACAGAATGTTTAGCAAACACTGAGGAATCAAATAATAATAATATAAAAAAATAAGCCTCCATAGTGTAACGTGAAGTAAACAGCAAAGATAACAAGCTTTTCAAAGTAAAACTAAACTGGCTGTCGCTGACAGGACTTGCATGTTTTCTCTACAAGAATACTAACATGTTCACCTTCTCTGGTTTAAGAAACAGTCTTTTTCTTTATATATATATATATATATATATATATATATATATATATATATATATATATATATATATATATATATATATATATATATATATATATACACACACACACACATTAGAGCCAAGCTTTATGTTTTTCTCCGCTCGCAGAAGCGCTGCAGGTGCGTGATGTGATATGATATGATCATGTGAATCCTCATGTTCAGTTGTTTGCTGCTTTTTGCGCATTTAAAATGAATCCCCGGAAAACAAATGTTAGTATTTTTAACGGGTCACAGACACTTATTCTTTCTAATTTAATTTTGTTCTAATTTAAAATAATCTTGTCGGTTAACGGTTAATAATCGGTTAACGAGCGTCGGTTGTCGGTTAGGAAAAGTAACCGAAATGAACATCCCTAATTTGAATATGTTTAAGAGATACTGGACTCTGACTAGCATTCAAAAGTTTGGAATGATAAAAAAAAATAAAAAAAAATAATACTTTTGTGACAGTTACGAATTATAAATGCTGTTCTTTTGAAATTTCTATTCATCACATTAAAAAAAAAAAAAAGTCACACTTCATGAAAACATTAAGCAGCACAACTGTTTTAAAGATTGGAAATAAGAAGAAATGTCTCCAAATATCAGAATGAACTCTGACGGATCATGTGACACTGAAGACTGAAGTAATGTCTGCTGAAAATTCAGCTTTGCAACTACAGGAATAAATTATATTTTATAATCTATTTAAAAAAACAGCAATTTTAATTTTTAATATTTCTGCAGTATTACTTTTTTATTATATTTTTGATCAAAAATGTGTAAAAAGAGAGAAGCAAATGGATCATTATTACAATGTTGTATGCACTGACAGTTGCATTTGTTTACTATATTTTTGATTAAAAAAATCTTAATATAATGCAAAAAAGAGAGATGCTTAATACATACTCTTTTGGCCCACATCCTCATCACGATGTTGTAGGCGCTGATAGATAAGTGAATTCGTTTGGATAATTGACGGTGATGAGAAAGTAGGCAGCTCTGAGCTCTAGCTACATCATCGATGAAAACACATGCCTCCAAGTAACAGCGGATTCTGAGCTGAGGATCTCCATAGCGGTTTCCTTCCTTATCCTCCAGAAGCTTTTCAGCTTTCATTACATTGTCTACATCAAGCTCCTCTGCCTCATCAAATTCTTTATCTGCCAGTTTCTCTTGTGTAGACATCTCAGAAACACAGCCAACTTCACTGCTGGAGATCTTCTGCACGCCTGGAAACCTGGCGGCTAAACTTTCTGAGACTCTCGAAACCTTCTTTTTAGGCTTTTTTTGCACAGCACTGACTTTGGAGGACGTTGTGGTAGACGCAGAGGCTTTGGAGTCTTCTACTTTAGTTTTTGTCTCACTTATTTTGCCTGTTGTGATGGTCTTTGTAGATGTACCAGGACGCATCGAACTCCCTTTGATGTTTTTAACTGTCTTGTCGTGCATTCTATGTGAAGTTTGTTTTTTGGGATTAATCCACTTTTCACGCTTAAGTTTCTCCATCCAGCGACTTGCGTGAGTTGTGAAAGGCGTGACACATTCAGTTCCACCTTTTTTTGCAGATGGCCCACTTTTAAGCATTTCTGCTTTTTCTCCTGGCAAGTTCTTTTGACTATTCCCAGGTGATGTTTTCTGTATTTTCTGCTGCATTTTGATGATTTGCACCTTTGAATGTTTGACGTCTACAACGGCATCAGATTGCAGTTGTTGGATTCTGGCCTCCAGAACTGTGAAAAAATTGTAGTTCACATGACAGTATTATGCACCTATAAAAAAGTACACTTCATTTTACTTAACAATGAACATCTATTTATGTATATCAAAGTTAAATAATTTTTATATGTATCTCACCTGCTTGATTGTTTATACCAACACATATTGTAAACTACATCATCACCCAGTAATATTTTAAAGTTGGATATACAAGCACATTCAGCTTCACCCACATACATACAGTACACTCACATAAAGCAATATAAGCATCAAAGATGAAAAGGGTTATTCAAGCATCAAAGCAATAAAAGTTTAATACAGTTTTAAAGAGTTTTTGTTTTTTTTTTTTTTTTTTAAGTAGCATGTGTGTCCTGTTTAATTTTTTTAAAACTCTAAAATAGACACTTTACTTGCATATATTATGCTTTTTATAACTTGTAAATTTAATTTGATGCGGACACCTAAATGTGACAACCTGTCTTTGACCCTATACAGCAAACCTTGCTTGATTATTAGTATCATTGTAAAATGTAAGCTATATTATCACAGAACTCTATAAATAAAATAGGATATATACAGTACAGTAAGTATACAACTTCATCTGCATACATAAACTCGCATAACATATACACTATATAGCAAATCTTAATTGCTGGAATGTTTACATCATTGTAAAATATAAAGTATAATATTGTCCAGCTCTAATCTGCTAAATGTGACTATAGGCCATGAAGATATTAAGATAATATAAACATGTTTTTTTTTTCTGTAAAGCTGCTTTGAAAGAGTCTGTTTTGTGAAAAGTGCTGCATAAATAAAACTGACTTAGCTTGAAATTAAAATCTAAATAAATATTACCCAACCAAAAATCATACAGCCAATTTGTTCTTCCAAATAATAATAATAATTATGTTGTTCTCTTATAACATCAATGATTAACATTAGATAAACAATCATAAGTGAAAATATACCACACCATCCAACAACTGAGACTGTTCACAGAATCTTTTCTTCCCATCTTCCTTCTTAGGGATGGCTGAATAGTGTCTTTGGTAAATTGTAGCCCATGTTTTGTCTGAAAAATTACAGATAAAACGGTGACCTAAAAAGTTTACAAACTCTACTGTTTGTATTTGGTGCTGGAATACAAAACGAGACATAACATCTAATACAACAAAGAATCCATACAGACATACTAGATCTAGATTAAACATAGATCAAAGAAAGACAGAAAATGTGCATAAAGAAGTAACAATCATCAAATTGTTTGAACTATGTCAGACTGTTATTTATTAAAGCATCCTTGACATTGAGACACATGGCAGCACCAGAACAGAGAATAAGAAAAAAACTAACAGATGTGAATTAAACGAATGAATCGATGTAAACAGTCAATGCTCGACTTTTTTGCAGTGAACATTTCAACGTACATTTGAAACATACCTGATACAAAACAAATGACAGACTTTATGTGATTTGAAGGACAAGGCAGACGACAGCATGACAGTAAGACTGTTTCATTACGTTACCTTGTATTTGTCTCTCTCCATTACTCCGTATTCTGAGACACAGGTGGCAATAATCGCCATTCAGAAATCTCTGAACACTTCTGTCAACCGAAAAACTGCGAGTTAAAGCCGCTGAATAGGCACACAGTCTCAAAAGTGACATGTTGTTATAATAGTTTTGAAACACCGCGTTATCCGGTGCAGAAGGCCGCCATTTTGTTCAGACCTGACTAGTTCATAGGCGATACGAGGAGTGCTGACATCAAAGAGCGACGAGCAGATCGACCAAATTTCATCTTCAGGTAGGATGAAATACCTGCTAGTACTGTACATCACATGCAAGCTGTATTTCATTGGTATATGTAATCACACTTATTTCATGTAAGCTTTAGGAAATGTTCTTAACACAAGGGGGAAATAGGGGCAAGTTGACATTTTAATAATCAGCTACAAAAACCTTGTCATAAAGTTGTTTTCAACCTAAATCCACTTGTTAAATCTCTTTATTTTACTAAATATACTTATGTTTAGTATAATAAAAAGATGTACTAAAGTAGCATTTTTCTATTGGTGAAGGCTCAGTTTGACAGCTTTTATTTGTATATTAATATTTAAAATAGGCCTATATATAAAAACGAAGAGGTCAATTTCATTTAAGTTTTAAGATATTAAACAATTTATTTGATATCAAATGATACGTGATTTCAAAATGCCTGTATTAGTTAGAAACTGAACAGTAGATGGCGAACTTTGCCTATCACGCGATCCAGTACAAGGTCACAATGCGCTGCCGCGCAAAGCAAAGGTACACAAATGTGTCCTTCAGTTTTTCACTTTTCGATTTTATGCGCCGTCTTTCTTTGTTTTGTGACGCATGAAACTTGCTATTTGTCGGTAAATATGCTATTTTCTGTGTGGTTGAGTGATTTAGGCCTAGGTAATATTTTGTATTAATATTTGAATACATTAAATACATCTGTGGATGCATGTTGCCATTTGAACAGTCAAGCTGTCCTTACTTCTGTTAGATGTTTGGCTGACTGAACTTGTCAGTAATTAAATCTTTGTATCATAATGTTAAATTAAAAATGAAAGTGGATGATGAGAGTAACAAGTAAAGTTGGGATCACTAAGATTTAAAAAAAATTAAAATACTTTCATTCAGTAAGCATGCATAAAATTGATCAAAGGTAACAGTAAAGACTTATATTGCTATAAAAATAATATTTCAAATAAACACTGTTCTTCTCAACTTTCTATTCATCAAAGAATCCTTCCACAAAAAAAATATTACCACTATTGTCAAAACTGATAATAATAATGTTTCTTGAGCACCCTGATTCAGTGCTTATTAGAATGATTTCTGCAATGACCATGTGACACGAAAATGGTTACTGAAAATTCAGCTTTGCCATCACATGAATAAATTACTGTTTACTGTATTTTTATTCAAATAACTGCATTAAAAAATCTTATTGACCCCAATCAGGCTATTTATCAACCTTTAATTAGGCTCTTTGAAATGTATCTAAATTCTGAAATAAGTCAGTAAAGCACATTTATATGGACAGTTCGATGGTAGTCATCAAAGCAAGTTGTGCATATCCAACGCTATCTCACGGCAATTCGTAGATATTTTACGAGGTGGCTAATTCGTACGAATTCGTACGACCTAACTCGTACGATTTAGTACGATTTGTCTAAACCCCAGTGACGGGTAGGTTTAGGGGCGGGGTTAGGTGCAGGTCATTCGTACAAATTCATACGAATTGGCAACTCGTAAAATACGTACGATTTAGCAAAAATCGTATGAATTTGTACGAGCAGGGGCGCATTAATGCACGGGCTTCAAGGGGCTGAAGCCCAGGGGCCTACACTGGAAAGGGGGCCCACTGGCTGCAGGGAAATTATATTTTTTGAATAATAATTAAATGAGAGTTTGCAGCAGTGACAACAGCATTCTGTAAACAAACTCACACACTCATTTCAGCGACGCCCTGGTTGTAGTAGCATATATAGTGAATGGTTCAGTTTAGGTTCCCCCCACACAGTTTGTGTAGTTGGTATGTTCCACGTGTTCCACCGATATACAGTATGTAAACGGAATGCACAATAAATGCATTCGCTTATTTCGCTAGTAAAGTAACGTTAGCCAAGCACAAGAGTGTCTTTATGTTAACGTGCAGATTAACAAGAGAAACAACACTGCTGTGTGAAAGGAACTGGACCGGACAACTTTCTGTAACATCATACAGTGCGAGTTCAGTAACTTGCCTGGATGTAATCTGTGTGTCTGTCAGCTGAAGGTTTTAGAATCGACCTACTGCTTAAATGTGATCATTAAACTTTATACGGCTGTGATTGAATTAATTAAACGTGAGCATGGCATGTTTCAAAATAAAAAGCAGTTAGGAATCACCAAACAATCCACATTTATGCCAACATGTCGTGATGTTTCGTTCTACTGATGACGAATAATGAATATTTTGTGTGATTTATGGTGTTTAAATCATGCCTGTAAACTCCTTGTGGCAAAGAGGGAATTTGCATATTCACTTATATTCACATTTTACGCAGAACAGTGTTGTGAATGTTAACTGGCATATTAACAAGAAAAAAATATAGAAATTTGGCATAAATAATAGTCAGGAAGCTTAAAAAAAAATTAAACCTTTTTCTGGGGTAGGGGGGCCTACCGTAATGCTGTAGCCCAGGGGCCTCTGGCTATCTTAAGGCGCCCCTGTGTACGAGTGAGGTCGTACGAATTCGTATGAATTAGCCACCTCGTAAAATATGTACGAATTGCCGTGAGATCGGGCTAGCATATCTAGTAGGTGGAGATCAGACGTTGTTTGTCGCTACGGTTCACAGGGTCACCTTTCTGATAGGACCATATGGAGAAAAATTCTCGCTCCGATTTTAGTCTGCTAAACATACCAATGCCAGGTGTATTTTACAGCCACATTGAGAGGGTTAGCATACCCTCATGCAACACATTTAGGAAAATCTCTCCACACCTGTCAATATTAATAATTCAGAGTCAATGCTTAAAATATGAACAAATGATATCCTCATGGCACTTGAAGGCAGATTTGTTTGCGTTTCTACAATTAGTACCAAATATCTCCCACATCTGAGGTGCATCTCTCTTTGATTATCGCTAATGATGAAAGTCCACCAATCATATCCGCAATCTTTTTTTCTTTAAAAAGTAACAGTCCATGTTATCACGTGTAGATCTCTGTCAACTATCCCGAGAGGACGAAGACTCTCAGGAGCTGTTGATCAGATAGACTGCTCACTTATCACTGGTTTCGGCTACAATGGACAATGGTCACGAAGCAGGAAATGCAAATAGGCTTGTTGTAGATTGATCTTCAGTTGTGGCGGCAGGGGACAGATCCTGAATTAGAAACGGATGTTTATGCAGGCGACCGCACAGTGTGGCACTCTGGTTATCTCGGCCACCTGCGTCGGAGGAATCTAGCTGGAAGTCTGTGGTTGACATACTATGTAGTTTCATAGTACATTGCCTAACTGCAGTGTGATAGTGATTCACCACAATCTTATTTCAAAATAAGCCAATAATGTGGGAGTGTCAAAATAACTAGACCATGGTATATGTGTTATGGAAAAATAAAACAAAATGTAGTTTTTTTAGGCTGATGCCATTTATCGTTAGATATAAATGTCAACTGAGGTAGCCTGAAGTGAAACGGAGACCGAGTTCGTTTTGGCAGTGGAGGTGGGTGATGGAGGGGGACTGGAAGAGAATCTGTATGTTAGCAGGAGAGAGAAAACAATTAATAATGGGAGCTATTAGGGGGAGCTCGTCGGTGCAAAGAGGGAGGTCGAGTTTCAGGCCCTTTTGGAGGACTTTGATGGTACAAAACAGGCCTCATTACTGAGATATTATCTCTATTCATACACTTCCAGAGTTGATGGGAGCCCTGCTGGGAAAGATTAGGTTCCTTTCGCCAGTGAACATCCCACATGGCCGAACAGATTTTCTCAGCTCAGGGCGCAACCGGCATAGCATGGCATCATGGGAGCTAAGCAGAGGCCTATTGACAGCCAACGATCATGAGGTCATGTCAATCAAGATTAAGTTTTATGTTTTTCATTTGGTTGTTTGTTTTCCAGTACATTAAATACACAGTTTTTCAGTATATGTAAAATATTTGACATTTAAAAAAGAGAAGAATACTGTTCAAAAGTTGGGGATCAATAAATTGTTTTAAATGTTTTTGATAGAAATCTCTTAAGTATACAAGTAATAAAACAATAATATTGTAAAATATTCTTATAATTGAAAATAACTATATAAAGATATTTTAAAATGTTATTTATTTCTGTGGTGGCAAAGCTGAATTTTCAGCTGTCAAATACTCCAGTCTTCAGAGTCACGTGATCCTTCAGAAATCATTCTAAGATTCACCGCCAGCCATGTTTAAAATTTCTTGAAATGTTTAGATCATGGCAGTTGTGCTGCTGTGTCCTGAATGAAAGAGCTGTGTTGTGAACATGCATTTAGCTGAGGGACTAGCATCAGCACAGTTTGAGCAAGTTTATCATCACATCTGACATTCGTATGGGGACAGAACTTTGTTCTTCAGCTTCTAAGTGCAACATCTTACATTTCTCCTAAAATAATCTAATTACCATCAATTTCCAAGGAAGCGGGAGCTGATCTTATGGACTTCTGGGGTCATTGAGTGTGCTGGAGGGTCACAAGATTGCTCATACCATATGTGCATGGTAGGGTACATCTGTAAAATAGACAACAAGCAAGTCAAAAACGAAAGAACAAAGCAGAAGTTAATTAAGTTTAGCTACAAAATTTTGTCTATATTGTCATTGTTCACTTGGAATATGTTATCTGGTGACTTTCCTGTTTCTGAACTCCACATTTCTGTTATGACCTAGATGTGCTGAGTTCGAAAATCAGCATTATTTGGACATTCTTTTTGAGACTTCAAAGATTTGAAATTATCTGAAGAAAATGGCGCTGGTGCTTTGCAGTGAAAAACTTGCCAAGTGCTAGGTTTTTGGGGGTTGTTTAGGGCATTGCTATCTGGTTCCTAAGATGTTCTGAGCAGTTTTAAGAGCATTGTTATGTGGTTGCTGTGGTGTTTTTGGTCATTTCTTTGTGGTCAAAGACAAAATAGCACATCTCCAAGTTTCTATCTGTGAATTTTCTTGTCCTTAGATAAAGCTCAGGTAATCAAACAATCATTAATCACATATCTCATTGTTTAGAAAAGTAATGCCTCTCCTGAATTAAATATAATCTGAGGTATTACATGTCTGAACAATTGACGGAACAGGATGAGCTCAAAGTTTAATACTTACTTGAACGTTTGTTCAAAACCCTAATCTTAAGTATGAGCAAGTAATAGTTATTCTTGCCTTGGAAAGCTTCACTAATTAAATTTGCATCTACTTTTAAAGCTATTTCTCAGACCGTAACCAGCTGTAGAAGCATGTAGTATGACAGTGATGGGTATCTGTGCCATCCATTTTTGTGAGGCGCATAAACGTTGGTGGGGATGAGGGAAATTAAAGGTAGGGGTCCACTTCAGTTAGGTTTAATTGGGGATGAAGGACTAAGATGTATGAGACTATAAAAAAAGACTAGGCTTTGAATTACATTAGCAAGGAACCCAAAGGCCGATATGCCCAAGGAGAAGGGAGTGACTGCAGGGAGCTGAAAAAGACTGCAGACTGCTGTCTCCATAGGCTTTTAAAGGCTAAGTATGAGTGCTAAAGCTTCAGAGACCTATTAGTTAACTTGCTACAAAGTGTGAAGTGACTGACTCTTCTTGGTAAAACACACCTTCAAGATCACTTTCACCCTCTGCCCCTGGGCTGCACACTTCATTGAAACCAGGAAGATATGAAAAGTATGTTAGTGTTTCAGAGCAGAGGTTCGCTTAGACAAATGTGCCACCGCATGCCAGTCATCTGAGTAAAGCTCACAACATCTTGAAGACAGATAAACAAGGAGGTTGTAAATATTTTACTTGGTGTCATATAAAAAAAGTTGTTCATGAATAAAATTTCAGCATCATATTGACCAGGTCAGAAGCTGACTAAAATGTGCATTGGACTGTCCACATACAAGTGCTATAACAGGTAAGGGCGACATCATCTTTGCTGCTCAAATTTATCCATTTTTAAAGTGGTTATAAAGACCTTAACTTTACTTCTGTACATACTAAATGGAGTGTATTTATTACCTGTTATTTACCTGATGATTAACCTCCACTGACACTGTAAATCACTTGTGAAGGATGTAAAGTGATATGGCACATCTGAGGATGATCAGTTTCCTGAAGGGAAATGAATGACAGTACGATAAAAGGTAAACAATATTGAGAGTGACATTCACTTAAAGTGATTATGAATAATCCAGGCCCCACCCATCTCCTCTCAGTCCCCCAGATGCAAGCCCTGCCCTGAATAAAATGCAGGAAAGGACTGAGCCACCCCACCAAAGAGCAGGCAGACAGCACGGCACAGTGAGTGAAAGAGAGAAAGACACCCATTTACAGCTTTACTGCCTTGTTGAGTCCGTCAGACTTATCCTCTCCCTCTCTTTCTCTTGGTAGTCTTTTTGAATCTTTCTCTTACACAGACACACAGGCACTCATTGAAATACACTCATTCAACTCAGCTCATTCACAGGCACGGGTCAGGCAGCCTCACATTTCACCTTGCTCTGCCCCTGGCTGAGAGGAGAGAGCCCTGCAAGGTGCAGCCATCACACAGGACACAGGATCCCGCAACTCTATCAGCTTGGACTGAGGGACCTGGATGATCCAGCACAATCTAACAAGATCGAGACATTTCTTTGGAATGGAATTGCAAAGTTCTCATTCATCATTCTGAAGAGCAAGACCAACAGATAGCTGGTTAAAAGACTAAAGTGATACACTTGAGTTTGAAATTGGCCACTCAGGATTTTTTTACCCTCTCTTCCCATGTTCCTGCTTACGGGATCTGCGTGAGGCAGAGTGCCCTGTGAAGACCAGCATCATGCCGACTACTTGTGCAAGGTGCACCTTGGGAGTCTGACCCATCATGTGCAAATGGACACCTACTACCGCTGGTCGCCACTCCGACCTCACCTTTGCCGGCTCAGCCCTCCCTTCTTATCCTTTTCCCTTGTTATGCCTGTCCCTTCTCTTTCTGGCTTGCTCTTCTCTTGGAGGTTGCCCACCTGCACTGGGGCATGACCCCCTTCATGCGCTGGCACAGGGCACAAACTGCTCGTGGACACTGGAGCGGCACACGCGCAGCTACAACCACCTTGAGGGTGACGTCCGCCTTCGACGCCTCTATTCCGCCAACAAGTTCTTTCTCTGTATCGACAAGACAGGCAAGGTGGATGGCACCCGTCGGAAGAATTACCCTGACAGTGAGTAGACGCCCAGTGTTTGTCTCCATTCATGTGTCCCTGCAGAAAGGGAGTGGGGCTCATTTGGTTTTTATGATCTTCCATCGACTCTCTTATCACTTGTGGTTTATGGCTCTTTTATTCTTCTGCTCGTAGGGTCAGACTTTTATAAGTATGTACAAACACTTAATTGGAAAATAAAGGCCCTTTACTGTTATTCTGGCTCGCAAAATACTACGATTTGAAATGTGGAAGTCTGTCTCCACCCCAGAGACAAAAAAATAAAAAATACATAAAAAGGTAATTGTTACTTTATCTCCCATAATTGCAACTTTATATCTCCTAATTGCAACTTCATATCTTATAATTGCAATTTCATATCTTATAATTGCGACTTCATATCTCACAATGTAACTATTTCTTGTTACTTGTGACTTCTTGTTATTGTGACTTTATGACCCACTTTGTCTATTGCTTGTTTTATTTTTTACTCAGAGGTAGAAACTGACTTCTTTATTGAAATAGGGTTAAGCAGGGGAATTTAACTTAAAACTAAATAGAAAATCCTTCAGTTTTAATCAGAAAATGTAAACACAACTGCAAATTTAATCAGCAGTTAAGTACAGTGTCAAATTCTCATGCAAGTTCAACATGTATTCAACATAGAATCTTAAAATGCTCTGTACACTGTCAGAAAAGTTATACCTTTAGGGGTACAACAGCTTGTCACTGGTTCGGTACCATTAAAGGGATGATGACGTTTTACTTCTAAAAGGTGTAAATTAGTAGTTCAGAGTATTAATGTACCTTTAAGGATAAACTATGAACTGTTTAGGAATAAATAAAGTACAAAGATGTCCCATTAAGGGCAGTGCCTCAGTGGAGAACTGTTGTACCCCTAAAGGTATAACTTTTTAAAAAAATTTCTTAGAGTGTTTTTATATACTTTGATGCTTTAATATTTTAGCCCGATTGAAAATTGTGGGTACTTGATTAGCATTTCATTTTAAAATAACAGGTGCATTTGGTCTTTAGAAACCCTACAGTGATAAATCAACAAGATGTTTCTTACAAATCACGTTTCCCCTGCCTCCCAGTTTGATCCCACTTTTCCAGCTGGAGTTTTACTCTATGTCATCCTGTGTCAGGTTTCAGCAGGGATTTCTGTTTGTTTGAATTTGGGATTTAACTGGTCTGGGTCATGGAGATCACAGCGGGTTGACCCTGGCTGTTGTGTAAGTGTGTGTTGTTGCAAAAGAGAGTGAGTCAGACTTTTTTCCAGGCAAGTAGCTTTAAACTGCTCTGCCACTGTGCAGATCTTAACTGTTGCATTGCATTTGCTTACAAGTTTCTGCTCTCCACGGCTGTCTCAGATCAGCTTAGATGCTTGTGCTTGGTACAGCTGGGTGAAATTGTACAGCCCTCAGAAGCAATTTGCTTGCACATTTACTTACCATCCTCTCATTTCCTTTCCCTGAATTAAGGTCCTTTTTAGCAAAGAGGGTCCCCTTTACAGAAAGGTATCCTGCATTTACTAGCCTTGCAGAATTTCCCAATATTGCCTTTCCTTGCCTTATCTTTCCTTCCAGGGTTCACATTAGTAGAGGAAATTTTAGATTTTCACAAAAAGGCCTTTTAAATACAGTTTTCATAATTCAGCAGAATCAGAACTGTTTTTTTTTTTTGCATTGATTTTGTTAGTGTTGCTTTGCTGCTGTCCACCTTGTCCTCTGCATAGCCCTCAGCATCCATCAACACTGCTGCGTTGCCCAAACAGCCCCGCACTGACTCTCCCTCTCACTTTTTCCAACTCCCGCTCCCAAACTCTCAGGTGCAAAAACAGTTAGAATTAGTCAATGGGCCCTTGGCTAATTGAGGTAGGAAAATATTGTATCAATCCCAGGGAACTGCAGACTGGAACAGCTGAGAGAAGAGGCTTCGATGCAAAGGACCGAAATAGAGATTGAGAGGTAAAAGTATGTAGAGGAATATTATTGCATTTGTGCAAGTGCATTTGCATTGAACAGTACAAATTTCTGGTACTTTTGAGTTTTAATCAAACTATACTCACTATTCCTCTATAGAGTTGTAAATGGACTAATAGAATGTTTGGAAGAATGCTCAAGTTTTATTTGTTAGCAAAATAATTTTAGATAGCACTGCTTGAGCCAGGATAATGGCTTGCATAATTGTGCAAATGATTTCAGAGCGTAATCAGCCACAAACTAGCCTTGCTTTGGCTCCTATTCCTGAAACTTGTTTTTGTCCAGGTGCTGAATAGAACGCAGCACTTTGAGGTTTCAGGATTCAAAGTAGATCGATGTCAATCAGCTACAATATGATTCTCATCGTTCACAGTTAATGGCCGCATAATGCAAACTAGACAATCTTATTTGACTATAATTTCGCAGTTGGAGGTGAGTGCAAATGGAGGGTTGTAGTAGTGCCTGGCAGCACTGGCAGGTCCTGACAGTGGCACTACAAAAACGGACACCGTCCCAACTAGCAACTATTCTGCTGTTGCATGAGCTGGACGTTGAAGGGAGCAGACAAGAAAATTTCATGGTTTAACAAGCCTCTCAAAAAATTTGGTTAGTGGCAAATCATCTACATTAACGTTTACAATTTAGATCTTGCTTGAATCTCCCATGAATGTAAATTTGCTTTGCACACATAATGGCGTAGTTTCAGCATTTATCAGCAAGGGCTAACAAGTTAACCAACCAAACTTTGTGGAGACCTATGTGAGAACCAAACCTTATGAGATCCACCTACTATCAATATTTGCCTTCAATTTAACATCTAAGCCATTTTGCTAAAGTGAAGCTGTCCATGAAATGAATGTCAGTTTTCTTCAAATATGTTTTTCTAACAAGTAACAAATGTAGTAATGTAGTCTACAAGTAAAACTAGTACTTTAACACATTAGAAAAATGGAAATCTCATGATTCAAATGTAAAGTCTTAACCACCACTTGATGGGTGGTGAGTGAGAAAGTATACAAATCTTAACCCAATGTTTCTGTCCATTCTTGTCTTAGACAAGGTTGTTTTCTTTTACAGGTTTTGAATTGTAGGTGCTTCTAAAATATTGCTGGCTGACAAAATCAGCTTAGCTCTTTTTTCCCCTTAACATTTGGCTTTAAAAAGAGCACTGTTGAAGTCTAGGGCGTATGTGGTTGAGGACATCAAATGCTTGACTTAAGTCCAGGCAACAACACTGCGCTTAAGGAAATAAAGTCATGCGACAGGCATAATCAGAAAAGTCACTTTTGCTAAAATATGGCCATTTTGCTGTTTGCCAGGCCTTTCTCTCCATCTCCCATTTTCTCTTGCTCTCCTTCTAACATTTCAGCTGTATTTACAAGAGTTGTGTCATGTTTACCAAGTTTCCCCTCACTTTTCTGCATCTTGCTTTAGATGTTACCGTTTTCCCTCGCCGTGATTTCATAGGTGTGTTGAGCTTGGACCCGTGTCATGGGAAGAAAATCATCCACCCGTTCTGAATATATTGTGGAATTATTTAAAACATATTTCAAAAAGAAAGACTGTCAGTTCATAAACGCCTAGAGGCCACAGAAGAGAGATTGTGCACGACTGAATGCTGGCGCATAAACTCCTGTAGAATCATGGGAGGTTAAAATAAATTCACAGTGTAATATTTATCATTGGATCAGGTCGGCATATGTGTTATAATTTACAGTCAAATATTTTACAGTGTGATAATTTCAGAGAATTAGCAGCAGCTGAATTTAGAAAATGGATTAACAGTCCTCCAGAAGTATCGAAATGATATGAGGTAGTAAAGTACTTGGGTTCTTCAAAAAATGTGTTAAAGAGTGAGAGAAGGAATTTACTCTACTAAGGACCTTTCATAAGTGTATAGTAGTAGTGAAGCTCCTGGTCTGTGACAGTTTAAGTGGTAAGGGCACATGGGTGCTAGGTGATTCCAGACGCTTCTGGAAAGTCTGAGAATGTTGCTTACATTTAGCCTGTGGGGGCCTCTTGGAGATTTTGGTGCCAAAAAAAATGAAAAATAAGAAAATGCTACAAATCCTGCCTTTTTAATCCTTCCGATGGACATTGGTTCAGAGTATAGTGAGAAAATGCTTGAAATCCCTCTCTTGCCAGGTGTTTTTGGCCCTGAGAAGGTAAAAAAAAATAACAATATAACAGAAACTGACACACACTCTGAGAGTTGCAGAGCTAAAATGCCCAATTTTTTCTAACTAATTCTCTTTCCAAAAGCCAGTTTTGATGTCATGAATGGATGAAAAGACACACCATAACTAGTTGTGTGCAGCTATAGGTGCAAATAAGAGCTGAGTAAAACTTAAAGCCTTTTGACAACTGATTGAAAATGTATTACAAGCGTTAATCCCACTACAACTAAAACACCTACTTGCCTTTTAGCAAATCAGGTAGGCCTGATGAACATTGCTTAAAAGCTTATAATGTTCTTGCTAGTCATCATGTACATTTGCATGCACAGTTAAAACTTGGTAACATTTACCGTTGTTCACAAAATGTTTGGGAATCCATGCGATCATGAATTTTATATGAGGGTGAAAGATTTCTCCATGAAGATTTTGTAACAAAATAGTCAAATTGGCAATACTGACCAACAGAAAGCTGCTTGGTTTGAAAGTGACTTCTGTGTAAGCTGTACTTCCTTACACTACTGACAATAGACCTTTTGCCTGCAAAATTTTGCACCTTTACAGCAGGTTTTTGTGAAGTCAATCCGTCTAAATGTACATGACAATGTGTATTCAAATATTTGAGGATTAAATACCCCCTTCTTTCATGCACACCACTCCAAGGTCACCTGTAGTCTGATTAATGTTTATATAGTCTAGACGAAGATGAGCTTTGCATTATCTAGGTCTATTAGCCCAACTTCGCAAAATCCAACTGGCATAATTTCATTTATGTGGCATTTTAAAATGACTAATTATTTATTTTGCCTGACAGAAATCAAACTTTTAAAGCAGATGTGAACTTATTTATTGAGTCACACAGAATGTCAGTTTGAATCTAGTGATCTCTGATGAGATCACAAAAACGGCCAACGATAACAACATAAAACTGTGCCTACTCTTGCGATGACTCAAGTAATGCAATATATATTTACATTTAAAGGTTGAGCGCTCTATATACCCAGTGGTGCAATTACTGACAGGCAGTCTCACAGTTCAGAAGGTATTGCTCAGATTCCCTCATCTTCGCTAGCCAAACGGTAACGTTTGCAGAAAATTGACCCGAGGCCATTTTTTCCTGAATGAGAAGTCATTAGCACTGTTATTATTATTATAACTTTTTGTGAGGGATGTAAAACAAGTATTAATTAGATCAGTTGGGAACCCACAGCTTGGCTAACTCATGCAATACCATATGCTGACTAACATCTGCCAAAGCCAACATAGTCCACCTCTCTTGGCTCTGGGGCGAAATTAAACAGACAGACAGACTTGGCCTCATTGTGACTGGGTTCAGGCACTAGGCATCGGTGAATTAAAACACCCTCTTGGGATTGTAGTCGCTCTGAATTGACCTTTTGATTAAAGCTGTTCACCTTCGAGCATATGTTAACCCAGAGAGTGTATCTTGGAGACTCTGAGCGACTACTGTGGAATTCCCCTGCATGCATTAATCACAATTTGAGATTTACACATTCTTCGCCTGTCACGTTATATTACGGTAACATTAATATCTAAAACTGCCATTTTGGGATAAATATCAGAAGTCGAAATGCAGGCTTATTAAACTGATTTATCTTAGTCTGAAATGATACACAGGAATGCTGGCTTCTGCTGTACCTCTCCCACTGGGTTTTCTTCTTGACCTAAATTGATACTTTTTATCATTTGTCTATTTATAATGATACATCAATAATTCAAAGTGTACAGGATAGTCCCTTAGGTGTTACGAGCTCAAGTTCCTAATTATGCCTAAAATCTAAAGAAACTCCTTATAAAATATATCGTAATATTACGATAAGAATGTGAAACACCCAGTGCATGCCTTTACGGTCTTATAAAGCTGACTTGTAAAAAAACAGCAATAAAACAAGGTTGAGTCACAAAAACAGGGCCATAGGATTCCTATGGCTACCACTGAAAGGCTTTTATCACATAATCTAAAGTACTTTCTAACATAGACACTTCAGATCATTTATTATTGTGCTTTACAGGTAGTAATGTGACAACCGATTTGGCAACTTTTGGTTTATAAAACCCCATGGTATAAAATTGTATTTAAATATGAAACTTTGAACAGGTTTGTAATGTCTTATGTTTGGAAGGGTGTTGCACAATTTGTAACAGGCATAATCATAGTTATAAAACGAGCAAACAGCCATATCACCATAGTAGCACAGTTTACTCTGAGTGTAACACTACCGTTCAAAAGTATGAGATTAGTAAAATTATTTTTTAAAGGATTTGTGAAAAAAAAATCTTTTTCAGCGAGGATGCATTAAATTGATTAAAAGTGACAATAAATACATGTATAATGTTACAAAATATTTCTATTTCAAATAAACTTTGTATTTATCAAATATTTCTGAAAAAAATATCAGTTAACAAAAATATTAAGCAGCACAGTTTTCCACATTAATAATAAGAAATGTTTCTTGAGCTCCAAATCAGCATATTAGAATGATTTCTAAAGCTTTGCATCATAGAAATAAATTCACATTTTAAATAGTATATTCAAATAGAAAACAGTTATTTCAAATTTAAATATTTCACAATATTACCATGTTTTAGTCTATTTTTGATCAAATAAATTCAGCCTTGTTGAGCATAAGAGACTTCTTTCAAAAAACTTTATGAAAATCTTACAAACCCTAAACATTTGAACATTAGTGTGGATTACATAAATACATTAAGGCTTATCAGCTTTATTTTATGTTATTAAACAGTACAATTATCTGCTCAGCTTTCAATCAGAACCAGATTATTCAGAAATTATTTCCATACCTTATCATAAGCTAGCTTGTTTGCACAAAATCAGACATAGGACAACAACAAAAGACAGGTCTCTGTGAAGGCCAACTATATGTGCTGTATGGGCAAACAGCTTTATCTCGCCACCCAAACCAAAGACATAAAGTAATTATGATGTGCTGAAATGTGCTGTCCTAAACTGACATAAGGGCATTGGCATTGAGTCCATTCAGCACAATGAGTCATAAGCACACATAGGAATTGCCCCAACTGAATGTATGTGTGTGTTTGTTCACTAGGTAGTTGTTGATTGTTAATACTGACAAGTTATATAGCCTCTATGATTTGATTTGGCTATTAAAACTTTAATCAGTTTTCAGGAGCAATTGAAGTGATAATAAAGATTTACACATCACAGATAGGCTCCTTCATTGCTGGATCACTCTAACTTCCACCAACCTTTGGCAAGCAGACTACATCTGTAACCACTACGCCACTAGGCATAATCATTAAGAAGCTGTCAGGATTGATACATTATGTCAATTTCCTGATGCATTTTTCTTTTTGTCTTGCCCCATCACCCCAGTTGTGATTTACAAATACTTAACTTTAAAAGAACTGCAAATTTTCCCACAAACTCTTCAAGATCTGTTTAGTTTCCCGTGTGGCCAATTAGCTGAAACAACATTTTCAGGATGTATGTTGTCTGTCAATTTTGTGATTCTTCATCCGCAGGTTTACACATAGCAGAGCACACTGTATGTTTATGTATTTATTTTTCTTTATGCATGTCTAATCATAGCCAGACCTCATCTTATGAATAGGTTCTGTACAATAATGCTTTACTTTTCTGTTTGACCTAAATGTTATTGCAACCAACTAAATACAGGGCAACCAGTGTAGTCCGATTCATGAACAAATGACTGACTTCACTAAAGAGTTGATCGTACCAGTTACTGAATCAGTATTTGTATCATTCTGATCACTGCTGAAAACTGATTCAAGTTTTATTAGACAAATCAAATACATATAGTGTATATATTTATAATGTCTACATTTCACTGCAGTACACTGATAAAAAATGGTCTTGAAACAATTTTCACTCAGAAATTTGTAGTAAATTTCAAAGAAAGACCCAAATAGTAATTTCGTGTTATACATACTCCAAAAAATTACTTTCAAAAAATATTTTTAGAGTGTAGATATAACATATAAAATCAAGTGGCATATGCAAACAAATGATGCTAACTTATATTTTCTGAGCTTTTTTAAATCTAAACCACAGATGTTTAAAGTTCACTCAGGTGTCCTATCACAAAAATACTAATGTAGTTAATTATATTAATATTAAACATATTCCACAAAGTTTGACAACCAGAAAAACTTTTTGTCTGAATTTTAAACAATATATTTACATTTTATATTCTCATTTTGTGGTTTGCTTTTATTTGAAAATAATGTCATATATAAAACTTAACATCAACTGTTAAAAGTCTGCAGCACTGTAAAACATGGGGAGATGTCTTAACTCTCTATGTTGCTGATTTCAGTTGCACAGTTTCAGGTCAGCTCTGATCAGAAAGTACCAGACCAAGGTTGAGTGGACATGGGCCAAAAATCCCCCATGGAGGATAGTGTTAAGGTCAAGGCCTCTCTCACTAGCTGAGTGATTTGACAGATCTGACAAGAAGCTGATGGCCCCTTTGTGCTGCCTGTCAGCTTCCAGTTCAGTCCGTCTCATTTCAGTGCTTTGAAACACAGCGCGAGCTCCAGCCATGGAAAACATCCTGCTCCGGATCGACCAATTGGAACTCCTTGGGCCAGATTAACTAAACAGGGCAAATTAGTGTGAGACCGCAATCCCATAAAAGCACAGATGGGTGTAGAAAGTTCTGAGGGTGATCTACTGACAATGCGCAAATTTAAGAACACATACGCAGACAGCGCATTTTCTAGGCTTGGACGGCCATGTTTCAAGTACTACCTTCTCTTCTGTTGTCACCGCAGCACAACCTTTGTAATTTCATTGCTATTTTTAGGTTAAGTACTTTGTCTAATGAGAGTAAAACGGGTGATCTAATTGATTTGTGTGCTAGATTATGGTAATTGTTCTGTGTGACAGCAAGTATTAATCCCTGTGGACTCGCACAGTTTCTGGAGAAGTTCAGCCACAGCTTTGTTTGAATGAACCTTGCATGTATTTTCAACGATGAGGTAGTATGCTCTCATCCCCAAGCCTGTCTTTAGTCAGGACGACTGCATCTGCATTTTGGCAGGCGGACGGTTCTCCTCTCATGCAACTTGGTGCAATTAACCACATTTCAACAATGACCTCAGCCTTAATCCTGGGCCTTTTGATAGCGCTGAGAGCAGAAAACAACAGAAGCCTTGAGTCACAAAATAGCCCTTGAATCTGCTTGTAACTATCCGTATGGGCCATTGATGGCTACCCGCTTGCTGGCAAAGGAAGTGATGCGTGATTTGGAGGCATTGCTGCACACCCTCTCCTTGATTAAAGAAAAGCCCATTTATGGGGTTCTGCTTTCTTTCCATGCCACCTTGCGCCTTTTAGTACCTCATAAGACCAGACACACCAGACCATGTCTTCGTTAACCTCTTGCGCCTTCACAGTCCTCACGACAGAGGAAGCTTGCCCTCCGGCATGCTAAAACTCTTAGTGGGTGGGTGATTGTCTGCTAGTTTTTCCAATGAGGAAAAATGCTAGCAAGGGAACCATCCTGAGGGTTCAGTTTCACATGCGAAAGAAGCCAGATATATACTATTCAGCCTTTATGAGCAATAGAAATCGGTCTTGTTGAAGGTCTGGCCACTAGTTTGCGACCACTAGCACAGTTACAGCAACCTTACAGCGAAACAAGATAAAGAGAAGGAAACCTGCATAATATATTAAGACATATTCAGAGAATGTATCTTTAATATGAGTCAATTTTATCTTATTGCACTGGCAAATTTTTCTTCTTGTTTTAAGTGTAAACCAGCTAAAAACAAGTCTAAATCTGCCAGTGCAGAAAGACAAATACACTCTAAAAAAACATGTCTAAAGGCCTGTTCACACTAAGGTGAATGTTCCGCGCAAAAATCTGATGCGATAAATATTTTAATTTGAACTTATGTTAATAAATCTGCTCAGACCAACACAAACATTTGCAAGTTATAGGGCCAGTTTTGCTAACAGCTTTCGCCATGCACAAACGTCTTTTGGCGTTAAAATAGTACTGTCAGGTTTTACTAAAGATGCGCAGTGATGAATTAGCACTAAAAAGGCATGGACACAGTTATTTTTGCGCCTGACCTTATTGAATATGTATTTGTAGGAGTTTCCCTTTCAGACACAAAATTTATGGGAGGAGAGTATTCAAATGAATCACACAATGAGATTTACTAACGTTTGCGCTCGTCAAATTACTGGTATTTGCGCCATTATTTAATGCCCAAAAAAAGCATGTCTTAAACTATTTTGCACTTGAAATGGCTGCAATTAATGTTGCAAAGAGGAGGCACCGCAGAGAGAGCGCGTGGTAGAAGGGAGAGGATTTTTTCCTCACGTATTAATTTATTTGGAATGCCAGCAGAACACATTATCCGAACATATGGTTTGCCAAGCCATGTTATTTTTAATTTGCTTCAGGAAATAAAAGACAACTTGGAACCCTCAACTAGGGTCACGCAATACCAAGTCTATCAAAACTGCATGCAACCCTTCATTTTTTGGCCTCTGTTCTTTTCAACATACTGTGGCTTCTTTATTTCTTATTTTTTTATTTGCGACTATGCTAATTTGTGCTGCACTTGGTATATTGTGTTGGTCGATATGTAAATGAGATGTTGCAAATGTGTTCTTTATTTTGCGCATTGTTAGTAAATCACCCAGAGAAATTTCCACACCCATCTGCGCTGTTTTGGAATTAAGCTCTCGCGCTAATTTGCCCTGTTTGTAAAACTGGCCCATAATGTATTACATAGCATTGCGAAGAAAATTGGTCAACCAATAAGATGTGCTGAAAAATCTGAATGGTTGTTTGAAATTATCTACAATTTTTCCTTTTCTGTGACATGCAAGTCTCAGACAAGGAAAGGTGCACTCGTGTACTGGGGTAACCAGAGTATTTCTGCTTGTTTAGTTAAAAAAAAACAAAAAAACTTTTTGATTATTGGCCATCTAATTATTGGCTTATCGGTGTTTTTCAGAGTTTGTAATATTGGTGCATATAGTGCCGCCAATATACAGATTTTAAAAATAAAATAAAGATAGCAACAGCTAATGTACATTAACACCTTTTTGTCTTACAAAAACACCTTAGAAAAAAAAACTTTATTGGTATAAGCATCAACTTCACAGCTAATTTTGTGGTGAGCAGATTAAATAAAATGCCATACTTGAAGTATCCCGGTTTACCCTTTGTGGGTCATACAGGGACTACATTGAACATTCTGGGACATTCTTGTTTTAGGGGTTGATGATGTAATTTGTCCTCTGACCCTGGATCCATTGACTCTGGAAGTGGGCTCCTTATCTGGGACAGTAATTGACTAATGAAAGACTTCCTCTGCCTTGTGAGAATCTCTTATCGCAGTGCCAAAAGCAAGGTCTCATTTCTAAATCTTGATAACATTGTTTTAAACACATTTATACCATACACAAAACAATTAGCTAGTTCGTCTCTGATCAGTTAATGAATATATGTATACAGACTTAAAATGTGCAACTGCAAATGTAACTGTAAAATGTTGAACATGAGTAAAATAAAGCCATGCAATTTGACTACAAATCCAAGATTAACATGCATCAAAGTGCTCAGTATTTTAACAGTTTTATGTGTCTTTCAACCTTTCAGTCAAAAACTTCAAACATTTCCAAACATGAAACCCTTCTACATATCAGGAGAACCGGTCAGTGACAGAAAGAGCCATCTGTAAATTTAGACAAGGCAGACGAATTGACAGAAAGAGACTTGGGGCCCTGGCTAAGTCTTTCATTGTCCCCATCTAACCCCTGCTCTCCTTCCTGGCCTCTGTGCCTCTCACCTAGGCCGTCTCTCTGTGTGCGGGGGGTAATGGGATACCTGTCTCTAATGGCCTTTGAAGGACCTGGCTAATCCCCAGAGCTTGCATTCAGCAAGCCATAAAAGCGAAACGAGGCCAAGGGCAGGCCCCTGAAACTGTAACAGCTCTGAATTGTGCGAGAGGGAACATCACCCAAGTGTGCAACCCTGTCAAATGAGTGTGATAATGGACTCTCAACTGAGTTCAAGTGCCTAGATGGTTGTGGTTCAAATTTGCACAACCTCACTTGCTGGCAAAATAACATTTGAATGGCTTCCGTGTTGGTGCCACCAAGGGATGTACATTATATCAGTAACATATTGGTTATCGTCCGATATTAGATACTTTTTGATCACTATTGGTCCATATTGGATGTTTAATTGTGCATATTTATAACCCTATTTTTTATATTTGGATTACTTTTGCAGTCATCTAGTGTTCACTTAAAGTTCATCTTTACAAACAATAATAGTTTAATTAATAACAGTTAAATGTAAAAAAAAAGTGTTCTGCTAGGGGCATTTGGGGTAAAATTCTGCAGATCAGTTTCAGTATTAAGGATAAATGTCATTTTCCAACCATGTTCTCTGGTGCATAGAATAGAATATTGTTTTCAAGTTTCCAGCTTGATTGAAAATGACATGCTCTTTATTATACTGGAGCCCTATGAAACACATGGTGAGAAGTAAAGAGCAAGTCTGAAACAGATGTTTCAAATTACAGCCAATGGACATTTATGAGACTGGACAGTAAATGCTTGGTAGAGTTATTTAACTTCAACTTGTGTGACACGGTCAAAAATCTTTTCATTTGATTTTATTTTTAAAACATGGTGCAGATTTCATCACCTTTTATATGAACTATTTGCTTTTGTTCATACTGTCTGAAATATGTCAATATTACAATCCATATAATAACTCAATAAAGAAGTGCATGTGTATCATCTATTATATACCAATATTTTAAACTTTTAATTTATCTGTATCACTAATATTGGTTACATACTCATTTACTTGAAGTACATTTTTAAAAACACCAATAATTCGCAATTTAATAGCACTGTTAAATGTAATCTTTAGCAAATAACTAAATGAACCTTCATTATTTTTAATTATAAGTATTTTATTACTTGTGATCCTAAAATCCACTTTTGATCCAAGATTGATTTCAGTGTTTTATTTAAAATTTATTTAGACTACATAGCATAAATTTTAATATTGGTTATTTTTTGGTTAATTATTAGTTTTTTGCATCGAAAACTTCTTGAGGAGGACTAATTATTTTGGAAAAAAAGTGTTTATAACTTGGAAAAAAAGCATTGTTGATGGTTCTCTGCTCTCGTGTAGCAACTGTACCAAAGCCGCAGCGCATCTTATTCAGGCTTATTATTGCTGAAGAATCTATTTAATGACCAATTTAATTGTGAAAAAGAGCATGTTTACCTCACACGCAGGCCTCTGGTGCAATGGATAGCAGACTAATAGGATGAGAAAGACTGATGTTATCAAAGCCAGCGTAGTTCAACACACACCACCCCACCCCCTGGAGATGGCAAGAATGTGGGAACGAAGAGAGAAATCAGGCCAGGCAAAGAATCGCCTCAGCCACGTCCTTTCTTTGCACTCTCGCTGTTTCTTTCATCCCTTTCTTTTTACTACTTTCACAGTCCGGACGGACCCAAATGCAAGCGAGTACATCTGAACAAACCTGCTTATAAATGAGGGGAAAAAAACTGTGTATTTTTCATTATATTTTATGTGCTGCTTGCGTTTCTTCATCCCCCAAAACATTATTTTATTTTATTTTTATACACTCCAGGCAAGACATTTCAAACAATTTTGATATTCTGTAACTAATAAAAGGACATTCAGACATTTTTAAGTGTGACTAAAATGTCCAAGCCATATATTTTAGGTGCCACCATATATATTACATATAGCTAAGGTCAACCAATATATATCTCAAAATAACTACTTTGTTTGAACTTAAAATTGCTTGTGAATTAATCAGCACTGTGTAACATTTAGTTTAATAGTTAAAATCAATGGACATGCAGATGGACTCTGCCGAAATGTCTCGCTTTTTTCTACAGCATTGGAAACTGGTATAATAAACAGCTCAGCTGTACACATTTATTACATCAATAACAACCATAAGTTATGTTTATGGCTGTGTAGGGTGTCATGGGATCTAAATAAGACATGAGAATCATTACTATATGCTGAAACGCCTAGACAGACTTACGTAATTTGAATAATATACAGTAATATGAATCCAAGGTGGAAAGTTGCACTAAATATTGGAGCATAGACAAGCTATATTAGTATACTAGGACAGAACTACTGAGGTTACAGGGTCATTTTCACAATCCGACATTATATGTAGTGTGTATATGTGCAGTGTGTAGGTATAGGTGGAAAGTTTAAGAATTTAGAAGAGGTTTATGTGTGTAGAGAAGATGTGTGTCATAGCTTGTAGCCTTTGGAGACTTCATATAGGTATGATGCATGTCCAAAAATTTTAGGATCATTCAGCTGTTAATTAGCTCATAAATTTAACGACCCATGCACAAGCCATTCATGCATACAAGTGAAGTCGTTTGACCACACCTATGGTCAATGTGGAGCTGCATCTCAGTCATGCCAGGAGTTGTAAAATGGTAGCTTATGCCATTAACATTCATTTTCGGATTAAATCCATTATGAAATGACCTGAGCCCAACAGAACACCCAAATACATTCTTTGACTTACATCCAACGAGGGCACAAAATCATATAGAGTACAAAATATTAAACAATTATTAAATTGCATAAAAACATTTCTGTTTAAATAAATGTTGCTCTTTTGAAAAACTGTTTTTTTTTCATCAAAGAATCCTAATATATATATATATATAATTGTTTTCACTAAAATATTAAGCAGCACAACTGTTTTCAGCATTGATAATAAAAAATACAAATCCATTTTGAGCACCAAATCAGCATGTTAGAATGATTTCTTAAGGATCATGTAAAACTGCTGAAAATTGGGATTTTCCATCACAAGAATAAGCTATATTCTTAAATATATATATTAAAATAGAGAACAACTATTTGAAATCTTAATAATATTTTACAATTTTCTTGTTTTTACTGTACTTTGATCAAATAAATATTGTATTGCATAACAGCCTAATATAATTATTTATATATAATTCTACACATCTGCCACCATTTGTGGAATATAATTAAATTTTTTATTTTTAATTATAGGTATGTAATCAGATTACTTTTTCGAGTAACTAGTAAAGTAACACATTACTTTTAAATTTACAAGTTTACTTTCATTTGAGTTAATTTTTCAAATAAGTAATGCAGGTTACTTTGTTTTCTCGTTTATTCACTGACAGCTCTCCTGTCCCATGTTGAGATAAATTGGAAATGAGGTTAAAGGCAGAGGCACTTTCTTGTCTGAGGCTTATTAGTTTCACTTTTGGTGTGAAAGGGCTTTTACAGTTGCCAAAAATATAACTTTGGGGCTTTTTGTTATTAAAAATAAATAAGCATTCCAGCTCAGGTGACAAAAAGTAATGCAAAAGTAACGTAATGCATTACTTTTCATAAAAAGTAATATGGAGTAACACAGTATTGTAATGCATTACGTTTAAAAGTAACTTCCCCAAGACTGACCATCAGATGATAACCTTTTTCCCCAGGGCACCAGCGTTCGGTGAAAATACAATTTTGAGTGTAACACGGTCCAAAAGTAGGGCAGAGCGGTTTCCCGCACACTTGAAACTCAAGCTGTAAAGCAGCGGTGACTGGGGTGGGCTCACGGCCTGAACGCTCATCCCACACACATAGGCCTCGAGTTCATTCGGCTCAAGAGCACCTAGGAGGAGGCTGATCTGATCAAAGGTGCTGGTCACGGCCATTAGGCACAGCAATAAGGACCCAGCATGAAAAGGTTGTGATCTGAAAAGGGTTAGGAAAGAAAAGGAGAAAAAACAACATCAGGACCCTCTAAAGGAAGAAAGCAAACTGTGAAAAAATTGAAAAGGTACGTCAATCAACTACAAGCACCCAGTTGGACACAAGAGATTCCCAGGCTTTCACCCGAAAGGGCGACAGGCCAGAGAGGGCTGCTGGAGGGGGCAACCTGGGAAATTAAAGACCCTCTTTAAAAACCACGTAAGGGAGGGGGTTCGCCGGAGAAACTTAGCTCCATCTTTCACCCTGTCGACCCCCTCCTTCTCTTTTAATTGATGTGGGTGGAACTTTGCTCTGTGTGACAAAAGCCGGGTCATTAATGAGACCTTGTCAGCTTCCAAATCTCAGGTAGGTAACAAAGGCCTATTGGGAGCAAAGGGCCAGTTGAAGGAAACATAATTTTAGGAACCTCCTGACCTCCGCCCTGGTTTCCTTATTACCAGCATCTACATCCCGCGTTCTCCACCAAGTCCTCCTTCTGCTCCTCTCACCCGACGATAATTCTGACAAAGGAATCGCTTTGAGAGCTCCTTCCTGCTTTTTTTCTTAAATGATTTGCTTTCAACGTCAAAAAGGGCTGAATGATCTGAAGATGGGCTCACTTCCAGAAAGTAAAGGGTGGGAGATTAAGGCAAAAGTGAAAGAGTAAAAAGACTGTGCAAAGGGCTTTCAGAAGTTACATGTGAGATGGGAAGAATGGGTAGTCTACACTTGACTAAGTCTGTAGAAATAAGGATTTTGCTTGTAATGGTTCAAGCAGCTTATTTCCAGCTCCGGCCAAAACATGTCAAAGGTCAAGAGAGTTTGCCGAAGATGTGTTGAAAACAAACTCGATGCAGTTTCTCGGAAATTATTTTCACCTATCAAACTCATTGGCATCCCTAATAATTCATTCATTAACTCTTGTTCTGTGTTGAAAATCCTTTACCTAATTTGGTGTTCCTGGTCAAAAACGACCTCAGTTTTTGAGTGGAAATATTCACTCAAAAACTGAGGTCAGATCAATGAGGACTACAATCAGTCAGTTCTAAAAAGAAATACAAAACTTGTGCTAACTGAACTAAAAAATGAATACAATATTTATGAATAATATAGCATAATGAAAGATTTACAATACATTTTTTGTAGACTGGTCATTTTTGACCAGGAACACCAAAAATGTAACATGGTGGGGACAAAAAATATTCTTTTTTTTCCACAGGTTTTCACTTGCCTTGTGTGAGCAAAGTTTTAGTCCAATGTGATAACATAAACTAGCCTTTTTGGGGAAAATAAAATCTTCTCGTTGTTAAAATGACTGGAACACAACATGAGGGTTAATATTTAAAAAATACTACCAACAAAAAGCATAATGGTGTATATTCAAAAAATGGTCTATCCATTCACATTACTCCACTGTACTGTAGGTCCATATAGGTCCATGTAGCTGTATGTGTTGAATCACTACAAAGAACCATCTCAAATAGCTTAAATGGTTGCACTGCAAAGTATTTTACTGTCTTCAAAGTTTTAGGTTGTGTTGGAAAAAAAAATCATGAAAAAATTAATTCCTTGAGCACTCCAGAGCCCATGGGCTTAAGGCACAATAGAGGACATTTTCAAAAGGGAATAAAGATTAATAAAGGTCCAACTGCCCTTTATAAGTGTTTGGTCATGCGTCAAGAACTTGAATAATTTCACCTAGATAAATCCGCACCAGCTACCCTTCGGATTTTCTCAACTGTGGTTCAACTGAGTTCAAATAATGGTAAAGAATGTATCATTTATATGAAAATTAGATGACAAATGCTGGTAGAATGGATTTTTTTCTTTTTCTTTTTTTTAGAAAGATAAGGTTTTAGCGCATTAAATAAAGCACTAAAACCAGTTCTTTATTCAGGAGGTCTTCCTGACTTTCACAGCTGAATTGGACTCGACTCACACCTTTGAGCGGCTAATAATGAAAATTAGAAGTAACAGCACTTACTTCAGATACCGGTGTTTTTCATTTGACTGGACCGTTCCTCATAAACTCAATGTGAGCTTCAATCATCTGGGAGACTGGCTGGATGTCTTATGAGCTGTTTGCACGCATCCGTCACCAAAGCTACCATGTTTGTAAACACAGCAAGTACATATTATATTGGCTTTCAAAGGACAGACATTATAGAATGAGGTCGCAGCTGTATACCTGAGCAAACTATCAGCGAGTCTTCATGATGAAAGGCTACATTATCCACTTAATTTTATGAAGAAAGACATTACTTAATTTATATATGTACTGTTACAAGAAAAATATTTCATGTCACTTTCTTTTGCCTGTCAGCTGTTGCCCTATTATTGTTTCCTTTATATTAATTTTTAAATTTTAATATATGATTTTAGTCTTTTTTGTTACTTTTACTGCATTTTCTAGGTTGCAATACATTTAAATTACATTTATGCATTTGACAGAAGCTTTTTAAAATATATTTATTGAATACATTGTTAGTTGATTTGGATAAATGCATCTGCCAAATGCATAAATGTAATGTAAATGTAAATACATTTTAAAAAATTAAAAAAATATATATATTAAAAAGTCAAAAGAATAATAAATATATTATAAAAAGCATTTAAATAAATAAATAAAATGACAAAAAAAATTGTATTTCAGAAATGAGATGGCAAGCATTGGAGGACTGTTGTTTGCTTTTTGCTTTTATAGTTAACCATAAAATACATATGAACAATAACAATAAATAGAAGTTTGGTATATAGTGACATTAAATTGCTGCAGTATTTTCTGTTTTATCAGTTACAGTGATTTAATTTCCAGTTTCCATCAGAAATAGCTTACACCCAAGGATGTTATTCTATCGCTACATTTTCTATTTTGTTTTCCAAGTCTTTCTGATAGAACACAGTATTTTTTATCATAATAAAACATGTGTAATTCAACAAGAACATTCATCCCAGGAAGTGTCACAAAGTTGCAGACGATAATTAGTTTATGAGTTTAAACTGGAAGAAATGGCTGTTGAGAAATAGCTACACCTGCTCAAACCTGACAGCGAGGGTTTACTCAGTCACAGCTGAAAAGCTTTAACCAGAATCCCAAACCCAAGTTCTTCGGTCTGCCACCTGCAACACATGTGTTCAACAGATCTGCCTTCCTGTGTTTTTTTGTGTTCATTTCCCAACTGGCGCTAGGTCAACATCTCATTCAGCACCTCGATGTGTTACAGTGTTTACAGTCCTTGTCCAAAGCCAACAGCTGATTTGTCTGCACTGTTTCCCCTTGCAGCATTATAGAGAGGCACCCAGCTGACAGCAAATGGTTTGCAGCGTTTTGTCTTTTTTTTTTTAAGCTGCTTTTTATGAGCCTTAAAATTCATGGATACTCTCAACAGATAACATCAGACAATATGAAGTATGTGATGTAATGGAGAGGAATGCTCTCAAAAAGCAATCAAATTTTTTTCACAGGACAGTCTCAGGTCATCTCCAAAACAATCTGCTCTATTATCATGACAATGGTCCAGCCTCCATTTTAGAGCAAAAACACCAATAGAAGAACCTAGCATGATGGATATCCAAACATAACCAATCTGAAACCAAACTGCCATATCATTAGAAAAATTAATAATAAAAAAAAAAATTAGATAGAGTCGAATAGGTGAAATGCATTTTTGACTTTTTACTATTGATTTCATTGATTCGTTCTTGGTATATTCCAGAACATGGAACTCTCCTGACTTAATTAAGTGTCGGGAAACGTTACTTTTCATAAATATTGCATTATAAAAACAAACATTACATTACATTAAATTGATATTTATATGTAAGTAACACATTTTCTCATTGTTAGCTGACTTAAGGGCCAAAACATGCAAGGCAGAGGAGAGGAATGAAAAGAAAAAAAAAACACTTAAAATCGCAAGATTTCTTCTTGTAGGCAACACAGTTTCACAAAAATTTCTGACCATTTTTGTGGTTAAGGGTTAGGAGTAAAGTTTAATACTTTTTTTTCACACAAATCTCATGAATTACATCACACGAATGTGTACGAAATTCCACACTTCTAAAATAGAAGTTTTCTCGAGAGATTGGGTTGAAAATATAATTCTTGTGTACAACCACCAGAAAACAAGGTCATCATTGTTTCACGCATTGATCAGCATGAAAATGACAAAGCCAAATTTTTATTTTAGCAAGTACACCTAGAATAAATTTTTCAGTAAAATAATATGATGTAAACATAACCAAAAATGAAAATTCTGTCATTAATTACTCACCTTAATGTTGTTCCAAACCCGTAAGACCTTCGTTCATCTTCAGAATACAAATTATGATATTTTTGATGAAATCCGAGAGCTTTCTGACCCTAACAAACCTACGAAAAAAAAGTATTCAACAATTTCTTCTCTTCCTTGTCAGTCTTCAACACTTGTACATGAGAGTACCATGATGCATGCGTCTGCATTCATCTGGTTGTAAACAAGGCGCTGCACATGCATGTCCTATGTCAGAACTCCGGCTCCTGCATCAACAGCACCACACGCATGTGTCGTGCTACTCTCGTGAACATGCATCAATTGACACGAAAGAGAAGAAATTGTTGAATAAAGTTATTTTTGTTTTCTTTTTGCAAAAAAGCACTCGGATTTCATCAGAAATATCTTAATCTGTGTTCTGAAGATGAAAAAATTTCTTACAGGTTTGGAACGACATGAGGGAGTAATAAATGACAGAATTTTCAGTTTTGGGTGAACTATCCCTTTAATTACATTACTTGTATTCGTAACTTTAAAGTTGTATCCCCAACATTGTCCATAATATCAATGCAGCGTATTGTCGTTTTCTACACTTTCGTTCATTATGCCATAAGTGCCACATGAGTTCCAAAGAAAACCATGTCTGGAAATCTAGGTTGTTCTTGGTAGATTCACAAAGAGCATCATTCAAGCTGGCCTATTGTAGTGTGTCCTGTTTTTTCTTGTCCTGGGAGAAAAAAAAACATCCCTTGAGCATATGGATGCCTGGTTTTCTAATCAGCAATGATAGAGTGGCTTTGATGGAGAAACTTGCCCTTTCTAAACCAGACTGCTGTTCCTTTTTTCCCCTCCTCAGGTCTGATGGAAATCCGATCTGTCAGTGTGGGAGTTGTCGCCATCAAATCTGTCAGCACCGGCCTGTACTTAGCTATGTCCAAAAAGGGAACGCTCTTTGGATCGGTAGGTACATCACACTGTTTGAGCATCTTATAGTATTAATATTTTGCAAATTACAGAAACAAAAATGTGTACATTTGGGTCATCCAGTACATTTCCTGGAATTAACATTGGGTCTTTTACCGGAACGTCCCAAATCTTTGGACACATGTTTTTGTGAAGTAAGTGCGTGCCACCAGACAGTTGTTTGTGGCTTGTTTAATGAAGACGCCCCATTGCATGGTGCGCTTTAACTGCTCTCTGAGAAATCTCACCCTGGCAATCTGTCACCCAGCCATGATAAGATGGCTTACAGATGGCTATATCTGTCCTCTGATCCCCAGAGTAAACATGACAAACCTTGGGAATCACTCGAGGCCTAAGCACCCTTCTTTTCTTACCCTTTTGAATGATTATTAGTCGCATTCACTCATTCCACAGTGATCTTATCGGACTGTAGGCTAAAGCTGCCTTGACCAAGACTCTTAAATGTTATTGTCATCATCCTTTTTGTCCCTTTTCAAGTTAATAGTTTTATCCAGCTGTGGCAGAGTGGCAGAGCTCTCTTGGCTTCGTCAGACAGCTTTTTGAACCCATGCGAGACGGTGACGGTTGATTTACAATGACAGGCTGGTAGAGATAAATACAAATGCGTAATGGGTACACAATAGGATGTTTGGAACATAACTCACTCCCAGATTTCTGATGCTGTTTTTCACCACATGGTTCAGTGACTCCTGTAAGACTGTATGGTTTAACATGCTAAACTATAAAAGGAAAATCATATATTCGGACTTAGCGATCCATATGTAATTATTTGAGAAAATGGCCAATGTAAAAACAAAATAGCTGATCAAGTTTGATTTTCTGCATTTTCACATCCGTAACAAGTATTTTGCTAGGAAAGGATGACGAATACGGAAAAAAAAATGGAAAAACGCATACGCAAATTTCAGACTCAGTGTACAATGGCCTTTAAAAAGGATGTCTTGTTTACTTGCTACTAAAAATGTTAGAAAATACAGCTACTATCAAGTCAAGAGTGGATCTTATCATTTGAGTCAGCTCTTAGCAGTTATTTATTTTAATTAAATAATTCTTAATGTTGCTAACAAAATTACTGTTGAATTTGTTTTTGAATTTTGTAAGCATATACGAAGACAATACACATAATGCTGTCATGTCAACTAAAATGTTACTTTCATCAATTACTTCTGATGCCATTTTAGTTATCTAGATGAAAACTGAATTTAAATGAATGTATTTGACAATGAAATACTGACTAAAATTAAAGAATATTTCTGTCAAAAGACAAGTATGTAAAAAAGAACACTGCATGTACTAAACTACTGTAAACGTTTTGAACAACACAGTTCGAGTAGTGACTCAAGCTGCACTCTTCATTTGACTCGTTTCAGGTCAGATACAGCCCCAGCTGCAAGTTCAAAGAGCGCATCGAAGAGAACGGCTATAACACCTACGCCTCCCTGCGCTGGAAGCACAGGGGGAGGCAGATGTTCGTTTCGCTGAATGGCCGAGGGAAACCCCGCAGAGGCCACAAAGCTAGACGGAGACACCCATCTACTCATTTCCTCCCTATGCTGGCCACATAGCTGGACTCTTCCACATGAGCAATGTTATGCCATCTGCATTTGATGGGGACTTATTAAATGTTATTAAGTTCTGTTTTTTTTTTTTTTCTTTTGAGTACTGTCGCACAGTACATTAACTTATTACTCTGTCTTCTGGCTCAGCTTAAGACCCAGTACAGTTTAAAGCAAGGGTGTTAATATGATGTATATACAGGTTACGTATTAATGTTATTGTTGAGTTATCTAGGCATTTACTGCATCTATCTGTTATCCTGTTATGGCAGATTTCTGACTGACATCACCAACCTAGTCTCATTGTAAAAAGCATACTGTACATACAATTCACTGCAGTTTCCAGCTGAAATGAACACTAGTGGCAGTAAAACGTGACACCCTTTTATTCCTTTTAACACAAATTATGATTATGAGGCATTTTGTCCATTATAAAAGACTGTGCTCTTCTCATCTTAAGACAAAGAAACTCTCAAAACTTTTACCATACTGTATGATTTATAACATTTTAATGTTTGCATCACATAACCAGCTCTACAATTAAAAAATTTGGTGTTAGTATTTTTTTTAACTTTATTTTAAAATAAATTAATACTTTTATTCGGCAAGGACACATGGTCGAATAGGTCAAAGGTGACAGTGAAGACATTTATAAGAAAATATTTCAATTTTAAACTAATCCTGTTCTTTTAAATATTGTTAATCAAAGAATCCTGAAAAAAAATGTATCATGGTTTTTACAAAAATATTAAGCAGCACAACTGTTTTCAACATTTATAATAATGAGAAATGTTTTTGGAGCACAAAATAAACATATTAAGATGATTTATGAAGGATCATGTGAAAATTCAACTTTGAATTCAGCAATAAATTAAATTTGAAAATATGCTCAAATAGAAAACAGTTCCTTTAAACGGTAATGGTTGTCAATATTACTGTTTTACAGTATTTTTGATCAAACAAATTCAGCCTTTGTGAGCATAAGACATGAAAAAAATATTATAAACGGCAGTGTGTATGTTCAAATATGTGAAACACGACACTCAACGGATGACCTCAAAGTGTAGTATAGAAACAAGATAAAATGTCATGGTTGTTTCGGTGTAGTTTTAATCTCACACTTGCTTTTTGCTCACACTGTTAGAAGGGTTTAGTGTAGGGGATATGTTTTCATTTCGCAGTCAATAGAGAATTAAGCTTTTAGCACCATTCACCTGACATTTAGTTTCTGACTTGCTGCGATATGTCTGCAGGAACCGGTTGTGGCTAGAAGGGACTCCGCTAAGACCGGAAGCTAACAATAAATTTAATTTTCTACCTATTAGATTGTGTTTTATTAACGTCTACACCTACCCCAACCCTCAACCTACCCCTTACAATAATGCAAAAACAGGAAATATTGTTGTACATTGTGCCAAAATTTATGCTATATTGATATGCGCATGCCCAGTAGATGAATCTGTATACCATTTAGCCTTAATCGTAGGAACCAGTGAATTGAGTCACGTTCATTTGTTCCGGTGAAAACTAAATGCACCATTTCACTTGGGAACTGCAATGATACACTTAAAAACCAATGCAATATAATTTTGAAATACTGCCACCATGCACATTTTTTAATTTTCATGAGACTGGGCTGGACATCACAGTTGGTGACTGGTCATTTTTTTCAAAAGCAACTACAGAAAGTGATTGTTTGAAAAAACAAAAACATCCAAAACAAACTGTTGCATCTTGAAATAAGAACTTGTCAGCTACAGTATCAGTGTGAAAGTCATTTAAGTACAGAAAAAAATGTGACTTTAAAAAATTGAAAAATCGCTAATTAATTTCTTGTAACTGGAATGGTGTAACAACAAGATTCTCACATATTACCCTGCCAAAATGCACTGTAAAGACCAATAATGCAAAATAGAAGAATATACAACATACAGATAGACAAAAAGCCAGATTAAATAGATTAAGTACTCAGATCAACTTTTAGCATAACAGACTTCCTGTAACGCTCTGAAAAGGTGTTTTATACCCATGTGTTCTTACTGTCACATTAACATGTTTTCATTTCACAACTTGTCATAAAATAGAACATTTAATATATTTCAACATTTTGAACTCTACTGTTCGGTTGTGATGTTATTGTCTATGTTTTGTCCTTCGCAACCACAGTCTGCTCCATGTATTGGTGAGAATCTGGCTCCCTCCGCGTGCCACCGACCACAACTGCATGTTCTGCCTACTAATGATCAGCATCACCTGGTGAGTGGTTAGCCGTGGCAAAAAGTCCAAAGATGCTGTCCAAAAAGGCGGAATTCTAGCTGCGCTAATGGAAGCTTCATCTGTTTGAGTCAAAACAGGGGTCTGCTTTCACCTGTTGCTGGCAGTCGCTAAAAAGCTCCGGAGACTTCTATGCCCATCTCGCCTGTTAGTCAAAAAGTAAAAGGATTTTATTCACTGTGTGAAATGTTGGTTGACATTTTGTGTAGTTATATGTGTTTGAACAAGGCGATGAAACTAATGGGGTATGCTGAAGTATGTGCGTATATATTATATTGCAAGAGTGCTGTGGTTTATTAGCCTCATTGATTCTCATCTTATTTGCAGGTTTAATGACAACACAAATTCTTAATGCTTCTACTTTTGACATAATTATCCAACAAAACTTCATGATGTGGTCACACTTGGGCTGCAAAGCTTGGAAGACTGTAGAAAAGCTCTATTCAGAAGGAAAATCACACAAAATAGAAGGCCAAGGCATCTAAAAGGGTTTTTAGCCTTAAACTGTTGCACAAAGAATATTTATCCTCTGGTTCTTATAAAACCTATGTTCAGAAACCAATATGCTCATCAATAACCTACAGTAGGTCAACTCTAGAGTCTTAAACAGCCACAAATGGTTCTTGATATGAGAATTCTTTGTTGGACCTACAATTTAAAAATAAAAGGACAATTAACTGCCACACTAGAGGAACGTTTAGGAGAACATGTAAGAATCCGCTTGAAGGTCCCTCAAAACTCAAATATCCCATTTTGTGCTCAAGGAACTTCATAATATATTTCAAGTACCTCAAAACCTTTCCCTTATGATGGGATTCCTGGAAGAGCCCTTGATGTCTTCAAAAGTCTTGGAGGAAGGTATGGGTTCCTACATGATCTTCCAAAACTGTCCTTTATTTTAAGCCCTGCGGATACATTTTAAGAACATGCTTTAAAAAAGAGAGGATTCACTTTAAGATACCATTTAGTATTAATGTACATGAGAGCAAAGCTGAATAGAGGCACCAGCCTATTATCATGCAGAAACACTATATTCTCTTTTAATCTATACTCTTCATTGCCTAAAGAGTAAATGCACTTTAGTTTTTCTTTTTTCTCTCTCTCCGTGCAACAGGCCAGGAATTCAGGCTGTAGCGCAGAGTGTCTGTTTATGCCATTTTTTTTTTTTTTTTGCTTGAAAGGCACAGAAAGAAACATAAAGAGGAGCCTGTAATTATCATTGTTGGTCTACTGTCCTGTCAGTTCGCTCGCCAGAGAGACCGGAGTGATCTTTTGGCAGCACTAGGACGAAAGATCAAAGCTATGGACCTTTGATCAATGCTAAAACTGCCCGCAAAACGTCTCTGTGGAAAATCAGGATGGAATGCCTGAGAAAATAGAGGACAAGACCATGGAAAGCTTGGTGAAGACATCTTCTGTCTTCTTCCATTTTTAGACAGTGGTGGCAGTTTGATTGGTCAGATTTCAAAGACAGTGAGCTGTCTTACATTTTATATATACATTATATTAATAATAAAATATTGTAAAATATTAATATATTATGATATTAATATAAAGTATCTAAAAAAATAGAAGCTTCTACCAGACAGTCGCAGAGGGAACATGTTAACCAACCCCTTGGCCAAGCTTCACCAAAAATGGTTTTCAACATGTTTTGTCAATACTCTACCCATCTGCCACCAATTATTTATTCAAATTGCACCATTACAGTCTTGTGATAAACAGCTCTATTTTCGTTCTCTCCTCTTTTCTTGCTCTCCTCTTCTCTTTCTTGATGTTTTTTCAATCTGTTCCATTTATAATCGACCTAAAGGCCAAAGAAAATATCTGCAGGATCAACATTTGCAACTAATAACCAGTGAACCTGTTCAGTGTTTTCAATGTAAATCAAGTTCACCTCACGAACGGCTCGCTGATTTAGAGACAGGAATGAACAGAATCTAAATTCTCCTCAATTTGTTGGGGCAACTCTCAGGGTTGCTTTGAAAGCGATCCAGTTTCGTAGGCAATTCGATATTTCTTTTCTGCATATCATTTTGTCCATCCTCTACTTACTTTGAGGCCAATATGTTCAGTAAATAAAAGCATGATGGCTTTTTCAAGTGTGTCAAAGAGCCTGGCGTTACAGCATTGCATCTGTGTGAGACAGTTTAGGATGGCAGTTAAAATGAGTTGTTGCATGACTCTCAGGCTGAAAAAACACAACTTTCAGAAACCCCTCATCCTTTTCCTCTTGCGGTCGCTCTCTTTCTCTCAACCTTGGCAGTCACGACAAGATTCATCACAGCGTCGATTGTCATCACGTCGAGGATTAGTGTGTGTTGTCTGAAGCGACTGGATGCACATGAATCCTGGAGTGGTGCGAGCGCCTCGTGGCCCTCATGAACCCCGCCATGCCACTGTCGCGGTATGTGCCGCCACCACAAAGTCTCCACAGACTTCTGCACCATTTTGGCATTCCCAGAATGCCTGCGGGCAAGCCAAACGCTGGCGAGTGGGTTGAACAGGCTGCCATGAGGAGGGGTTGCTGTCTATTGTTATAGGTTTTGGGCAGTTGAAACAGGCCTTATATTGGCTGCCATCCCAGTCAGCATCGTAAAGTTGTCTTTGGCTTTTGAGGGACTGGAAAAGGCGTAAGATGGGTTGGGGATCAAATAGTATTAATTTTCACATCAGTTTTTGTCTTTTGATGAAAATATCCTTTAAATTTAGTCAATATTTTGCCATGTCATATTCATTCATTTTAGCCAATTTTACTCTGACTAAAAAGGCATCCAATTTCAGTTGACAAGAATAGTATTTAGTAAAAATCAACTAAACAAATATTGATATTTTACATATTAATTTAAACTTGTCTCACATTTCACTTGTGAAAACCTGAGCTCCTAAAATAAAATAATAATTAGCTTACACTATTGTCACAGTGCACACACGAGGGAGGAACAGGAACACGCAGACAAGGACGTAAACTCAAATAATAGTCTTTAATTAGGACATCAAGGCAGGACAGGACAAGACAAGGCAGAGAGACAGGATACACCGGGAAGTCACAAGTAGACCAGACGAAATCAAACTCAAAAGACAGGACTAATATATAAGGGATAATCATAGACAATTAGACAAACACGGCTGGACAAGAATTAACTAATAACACTGGACGAGGACAGGAAACAAACCAAATATGGACACAGGAGGCGAGAACACATGACACACACAACAGAACCCTGACAACTATAGCCTACATTACTGTAATTCCTTATGCTTTATTGTCCTTGTTTTAGCACGTTGTTACGGAAAGAGTATATTCACGACGGGACTTACACAGACTAGCATGTGACTTAATTCAAGTTAATTTATGCATTTGCGTCTTTTTATTCATATATAAGTTTATGTTTACTATTGTTCATTCACTGATCGGCTTCACTTTACGCAACTCAAGTGGGTCAATTAAAAAAAAAATTAATATCCTGCTGTGTTATTTTTCTTGGAATGTTTTCATCAACAGTAACTGACGTGCTAACTAAAAGCATTTATCTTTACCTTGGGGGAAATAATAATGAAAACCGCCTCCTTAACGAACGTCTGTAACTGCCTGGACAGGATTAATACTGGGGGGAATCCTCAATCATGCTAAATCTCTGCCATTTGTCTATGTGTATGAGAGGTTCTTAGCTTAGATATTCTGTCTTCTGTCACCATCTGGACTGTGATATTTCTGAACAGCAAGTTGCATTTTCCCTCGCAAATGTTTAAAGTTAGGTTTTCATCAGTTTATTTTCCTCCAATCAAACACATTTCGTAAAATAAGCTTGTCTAGCATTGACCAGGCCATTTATTTTGGACACTTTCCTTTGAGTTAGTATGAGACACACTGAGTGCATTAGCCAATCAGGTTTCAGCTTCATCTGATGGCTGTATCAGATGCACATACTGGTTCCATCTGGTTTGTCTCCTGTTCATTTCCAGATATATTATTGACTGGACTAATAGCATTTAAAAATGCATCATATCGAGCAGACAGGGGTGTGTGCACATGCTGTCAGATATATAGTTGAGCCTTTGGCTTCAGAACAGATCATAGTTTGATCTGGGCTGGCCTCCACGTCTATCAAGTAATCATATTAAAATGCTTATATTTATGTAACCAGAATCATAACTATCCAAATAAATTTAAATAAAGGAAAGGAAGGAAATCAATACAAGAAGAAAATAAAAGGTTATCTGCACCCTAAATTTTATTTTCAGAAGCAGTTAATATCTTTACAGACACATTTTGTAACTTAACCACATAAAAAAAACAGTATGCTGTCCACTTAGATATCAAATAATATGAATCCATACTACACTAGATATAATGAAGTACAGTATATAAGTATTATTAAATATATTACTAGGCACATTTCTGCATCTATTTTATACAATTTAACACTCTTGTCACTTTCTGTGGCATTTTGCAGACCCGGACAATCTAAAACTTAAATCAGATGTGGTTATAGAGCCCTCTTCTGACAGAAAGAATGTATTGCAACATAAAGAACAAGCTATAAAATTGTGTCCCCTGTAGGATTATGTGTGGAAATGACAAAAATCCAGATTTTTTTTCAGAATATATTGGTGATTTGAAATAAATTATAGAATCACTAAATCAGTCTTAAATTTTAATTATTAAATATTTGTACTGTATTTATATGTGCTACCTATGTAGGAAAAAAGTGGCTCAGCGCATTGCAAAGTTGGCCAATAGAGTGAACTGACTTGCCTTAAAGGTACTTTGGGCTTCGCTTTTTTTCACAGACACCAGTGTCTATTGATGCTTGCTAGATAAGGTACAAACACAATATTAACAAGTTTCAAGTAAAGAAGTTTTCATGTCCAAAAGTTTCAGTTTTGGACATGAGTCCACAAGGCTTAACAAGAATTTATCTTCTTACTCTCAATGTTACTGACATCACAAGCTGAGTCTCCACCCACTCTTATATTTATACTCTAATTCTACTGCAAAACACTGACTGATTGTCTTCATCATGACCATCAACTCTCTGCTCCTGCTGACCTATCTGCTGCCAGACCTGACCTTCACTGGCGAGACTGATTTTTAAATGTTTAACTGGTATGTACTGAATAAGCTGACTTACAGCTCTGTCTTTTTTCTTAGCTCGTGTGAATGTGGGTATAGTGAATGGCACAGAAGCAAAACCCCACTCCAGATCTTACATGGTTTCTCTTCAGAAGAACTGGCACCATATCTGTGGAGGATTCCTCATCTCTGATGAGTTTGTGTTGACTGTACCAGGATTTCAGCAGTTCTTCCATGGATCAACATAATTGGAAATGTTAATTGACATGATAACACAAGAATATGTGTAGTGCTTAATCAAAAATATTTCCAAATCTTCTAATACATGTATCACATGTCAAGCACCAGTAAGGATCAAGTGGTCCTTGATATTACAATACAACATCATGAAACTGTCACATTATTACTTGCATGACATATACATGGCCATTATATATTGTGAATATAGTCAATGCTAAATGGTATGACTCACAGTAGTATTTTTGGCAAGGAAACTTTAAAATAGAAAAAGAAGCATTAGGGAGAATCAGTAAGTTATGAATAATTTTCTGACATTTTATGAATAATATGTAATCATTTAATCCATATAGAATAACTGTAGTCTGATTATGTAATGTAATGGTAGCCCTGCTTTTACAAAGACCACAAACATAGCACCTATCATGCTTAGATGGCTCATAATGGTTTATTTACATCCCATGTATATTAAAAGTTTGTCTTTTAAATATCACATGCATGTGTTAAATGTGACACCATGCATCCTCTTTTTACATATGTTTAATGCCCAGTGCTTTCGTCTGACACTTGGTTGAAACTCATGAGCTAAAAGGCAGATTTTGCTACAATGGGTGTGAAGTTTTACTACATCCATCTAAAGAGTGTAAACTGCCTCAGCTTTTGATCTGCATGCTATTTCAAGAAAAACAAAAATCTGAAACCTGAGAACAAGTTTATTTAGAAAAATATGTTTAAAAGTTACTATTTGTTTCGGAGAACATTCAAAGCTAACATTCCCATAATGTTTGAAAACTATTACAGTGTAACATTAAGAAAAGTAAAAAATCATAACTTAGGAACATTTGCAAAATGTTATTAGAACATATCTGTTAGCTGTGTATATATGAAATGCTCCTTCACAAAATTGGGCTGTGCGAGTCTCACTCACACAGTATTCTGTAAAAGACACAGTGTCTGTGAAGCATGTTTATATGCACTCATTGTGCCCTCTAGACTACAGGTATAGACTGTAGAAAAAAAGAAAAAAAACATGCTCATGACGGTTGAGGTTTAGTCAAACTGTTGAGTTGAATGATGGCGATGTAGTGATGCTGAAAACAGCCCAAAGACTAATTTATCAAATTAATATTAAAATAATATTAATGAAAGACGAAAGACGTTAATAACAAAAAAAAGCTGTCTTAAAGTGATGAACGAATGCGGCGAAGATATCCCGAGATTTGTTTCACATTATTTGGATGAGTTGCCGCCAGTGTCCTTTGATAGTATCGATGGCTCAAGTTTGCTTGGAAGAATGGAGCAGCTGAGTGCTGAGCTTTGTTCTATGAAACACGCACTGCAACTACATGTTAATGTGGGTGAAGATCTACGAGTTATTACGGTGGATATTAATCGAAGAGCGTGTGCTCTGGAGCAATCGACGGATTCGACACAAGACGGTGGTTCAGAGGTGTCGGCAGCTACGGTCAGAGCTACACGGATCGAGGGTACGGCACTCGGGGCCGCATTGGTGGGAACTTTGGAGACGGGCATTGGTGAAGGAGCTGCTGCGGTGGCGAGGTCATTATCTTTGAATGCTCAGAGAGTGGAAAGTGCTGTGATAATGGAGGGAGCCACTGGATTAACATCTTCCTCAGATTCTCCGAAGTGGAGTCGTGTAGTGAAAAAGGGTCGTCGACAAGGTTTTGAGAATCCTGCTGTCACTAAATCAAGGTCGCTTCCTGTTATTCTCAGGCAGAAAAAGAAGTCAGGTAATGTCATGTCTGTTGTTGGAACTGGAGCTGTGGGCAACATCAGAATGGTCAAGACCAAACTGGTGAGTGTTTTTGTCTCCAAGTTTACACCTGACTTAGATGCCTTGACTTTGTCTGAGTATTTGAAAGAAAAAAAACTTGGTCGTGATGTTGCTTGTCAGAAGATTGAAATTGTGCAAAGCAGATAGTTCATTTTAAGTATCTGCTGAATGTAATGAAGTCAGTGAAATGTATGACCCGCAGCTCTGGCCTGAAGGGGCTTTTGTTAGACGTTATTATGAGCCACGTAGAGTGGGAGTCATTGGATCTAATTCTGCACCAGTCGTTGGGGAAAGTGTGCACCCTCGGGTAGCATAAACAAGTATTGGTGCCACCATGGACATTCGGGTTGTGACATACAACTGTTGTGGTCTGCGTGTGGGCCAGAGTGATGGGGATAAAGCTCGCCGTTTGTGGACAGCCTTTTGGAGAACTGTGACATTTTATGCTTGCAAGAGACATTTTTAGCAATGCAGGATTTGGATAAATTGAATTCTCTTAATGATAACTTTAATGGTGCTGGTGAATCCACAACAGATCTTGGTATGGGTTTAATTAAAGGTAGGATATCTGGGGGTGTAGCCATACTGTGGAAAAAACCTTAGATTCACTGGTAAAGGTGGTTAGACTGGATGTTAATTGGTGTATTGCAATACAGATTACTTATCAAGATAAGAAATTTATTATTTTAAATGTGTATACACCTTACGAATGCCATCATAATGAAGATGAGTATTTAAATAGATTAGCTTTTATCAGTTCTTTTATTGAAAGTTCTATTATTTCCAGTGTGTATGTCATTGGCAGTGTTGGGGAAAGTTACTTTTAAAAGTAATGCATTACAATATTGCGTTACTCCCTAAAAAAGTAACTAATTACGTTACTTAGTTACTTTTTTAGGAAAGTAATGCGTTACATTACTTTTGTGTTACTTTTGCGTTACTTTTTAAATATGAGCAGGGCTTGATTGTTTTTAATACAAGAAGTTGTAATTATAGCAAATGTAAAAGCCCTTTCACACCAAAAAGTGTAATGAATAAACCTCAGTCTGAAGGAAAAGTAAATTCACGTGTGAAGAGTAGAGCGCAGGAGAAGAAGTTCAACACTCTTCAGCAATAAAAAAAAAAACAATGAAGCACAATTGTTAGTTTATCTTAAGTCATTTTTTCTTATCAGTATGATTGAACTGGATCATCAAAGGTCAGCAGCAAAGACATTGATTAATAAAATGGGATTAGATACATGTGTGTTGTTTAACATATTTAATTATTGCAGGTTTGTGTCATATTCTGTGTTTGCATTTCACTGTTTTAATTCATTTTGATGAATACTAAATCTGTTTTTTTTTGCGAGTGAGATGAATTAAAGCACATTCACATTTAGTCTAGAACTACAGTAACAGCATGTTCACACCAAGGTTATTATAGTTTTGAATTTTTAAATTCGTTTTATTTTAATATCGTTTTCAAATTTGCTATAAAATTCAGTTTAGTTTTTATTAGTTTCATTTATATTTTTGTTAGTTTTAGTTTAGTTTTTATTTTGTGAACACATTTTTATTTAGTTTTTATACAGTTTAGTTTCGGTTTTAATTTAAGTTTAGCAGAATCAACAGATCACTTCCAGAGCGAAGACTTAATTTAACTTATTGAGGCAAACGTTTAGCAACACAAAATTAACGCATGCTGAAAGTTACGATAATGTAATCTAATGGTGTGTTGAGATATTAATATGAAAATAAATGTAGCCTAATTTTGTTATATTAGATGTATTTTTTCTTATTTAACCATAATCATGGTATTGTCGTGTCTTGCTCACTTTTCCATGAACAGCCGCGCATAAATCATCTAATGAATTATGACTAATAAAATTCAATAATAACGACAATCGCAGTAAAGGCTCATATTTGAATATGTTCTTTTCTTTATTTATGAAGAATTATAAGCATGTGTATGATGTGATTTAGACTATGCATATTTGTTCTAAAGTTTGGCAGAGTGATCACGAGATGCTCGGCCAAGTTTTGTATTGTTTACAGAAAGGCACGTTCTTATCTTTATTTTCTGTTAATTATCACGTTGCTCTGCATGTCTGTTTTTCGTCAAAGCACCAACTTAGAATGCCTACCGTTGGTTTGATTGCTTGTGTTACACGAGAAAATGAATAAGTTTGCCTACCTGATGTTGTAGATTAATGCGTGTGCGGTTCGGGTCGCGACTCGCGGTCTTTATGTCAAACGGTTCTGGTCTGGTACAGAAATAAATGAGTGCTGCTGTGGGATAACGGGTCAGGTGTTCTGTTAAGTACTGCTGGTGCACGTTTAGCAAACAGGACCGGTGCAGGACTCTGCTTTAAACTGCTTTGCGTCTCTCCGTCAGATAACCCAACGCAATCTCACGGCAATTCGTACTTATTTTACGAGGTGGCTAATTCGTACGAATTCGTACGACCTCACTCGTACGATTTAGTACGATTTAGTACGATTTGTCTAAACCCCAGTGACGGTTAGGTTTAGGGGCGGGGTTAGGTGTAGGTCATTCTACAAATTCATACGATTTCACAACTCGTAAAATACGTACGATTTAGCAAAAAACGTATGAATTGGTACGAGTGAGGTCGTACGAATTCGTACGAATTAGCCACCTCATAAAATAAGTACGAATTGCCGTGAGACTGGGCTGGATAACCCCATGTGTGTGATGCGCCATTTACAGGTATTTCCCTAAACTGTCACACAACTCAAATATTTCTCCGCCAAGGGGTGAGAACGTAATGATTATGAAAACGATTGTTAATTTTTGTTAATTATTTTATTTCAGTTAGTTTTTCAATAACTATCAGTCAACAAATGGGAAAAAAGTAACTCGCGTTACTTTTTTGAAAAAGTAACTCAGATATTTTCTTGTAAATTAAAAAGTAATGCGTTACTTTACTAGTTACTTGAAAAAAGTAATATTATTACGTAACTCGCGTTACTTGTAATGCGTTACCCCCAACACTGGTCATTGGGGACATGAATGCGGACATTTCAGACAGTAATTCAGTATTTTCTAGTCATATTGTTCAGTTTTGTCAAGATAATAATCTAATTTTGTCAAGTGAATTGTGTTTGCCTGTAGATAGCTATACCTATGTTAGTGAGGCTTGGAATACTACATTATGGTTGGACCATTGTATTAGTACAGCAGATGCACATGCCTCGCTGAGGGATATGAGTATCTTATATGATACAGTATCAACTGATCATATACCTGTGTCTGTTGTGATAAATGTTGACTACTTCATAGTGATGTCTAATAATGAAAGTAATATCAATGCAGCAAAAATGGATTGGTCAGCACTTACTAAGGAGGACCTTTTAGCCTATTATGTAAGTACAGATAAATGCCTGAGTGATATTCATTTACCGAGGGATGCAATGATGTGTAGTGATGTTAACTGTAAAGATGTAAATCATCAGAGGGATATCTGCTCAATGTATAATGATATAGTTAATTTCTTGCATGGTTGTAGTAAGCCATTTTATAAATCGAAGGGTATAATGAATAAGACTAGGCCTGGATGGAGTAAATATGTAGGGAAGCTTATAAATTATGGGTTATGGCAGGTAGACCCAGGCAAGGGCCGGAGCTTGAGCATAAGAAGTCTACAAATGCAAGATATAAGTATGCTATTCGTTTTATCTGTAAAAATGAGCAAATTTTAAGGGCTGATTCCATGGCTATGAAGCTCCTAAATCATAATATTACTGATTTTTGGAAATAAGTCAGAACTCTTAATAGTTGCAGAGTATCTCTTCCTTGTACTTTAGATGGCGTTTCTGGGGCAGAGAATATTGCAGAATTATGGAGACAACATTATTGTAGTCTTTTTAATTGCATTCAAAATGAATTATATAATGTGGGCGATTACCAAGTTAATGATCCAATAGTGATTATGTCACGTGAGGTGGATCACGCTATAAGCAAATTGCCTCAAAACAAAGCTAGTGGCCTAGATAATATTTCTGCTGAACATCTTAAATATGGAAGTAAGAGGATAGCCCCTTTATTAGCTGTTTGTTTAACTGGCTTTTTGATTCACAGTGTGTTACCAGATTCAATGTTGTCTGTTTTATTAGTACCAGTTATTAAAAACAAAGCTGGAATGGTGGGTAACCTAGATAATTATAGACTTATAGCTTTAGCTAGTATCTTGTCTAAAGTGCTGGAAAAAATCTTGTTGGATAGGTTAAATGTGTTTATTAATTCTACAGACAACCAGTTTGGATTTAAGGCAAAACATGGTACTGATCTTTGCATTTATGCATTAAAGGAAATAGTAAATAAGTATAGAGATAAAAATTCATCAGTTTTTATGTGTTTCATTGATGCATCTAAAGCTTTTGATCGGGTTAACCATGCTAAGCTATTTTTTAAAATGAGACAAAGAGGGGTGCCAGAATACATTGTGAGAATCTTGGCCTATTGGTATGCCCAGGGGCGCCGCTATGGATTCTGGGCCCCCTGGACAGCATTTTTCACTCGGGCCCTCCTGCCGAGGGGGGGGGGGGGGGGGTGTTTGGGGTTATATATTATAAAAATCGCCATTGCCTTCCGTACCAGTCTTTTTTTCCCCTTCTCCCAAATCAGATTATACTGTTTCAGCTATTAAGATCGTTCAGTATGTAATGGCAAAGTGATAATATTTCGTTTTGTTTTTTTATAAAGTTAATTTAGAAAAACGTTTGGAGCATTTTTTTTGTTCGTTAAATACGTTTTTTCTTTCTTAAAGTAACGACCAAGCGGCCAGCGGCAGACAGTGAGCTGATCATAGCCTATGTTTGATCAATTTAGCTTCTCAAATCATCACGACTTGCCTAAAATAAAATTTATAGATATACTAAAACAGTTCAAGCATATAACAATGTTTTAACGTTAAACCGATAAATGTGCGCTGCATCCAGAGTGACATGGAGGCACCAGTGCAATCAATTGCATTTTATTCAACTGAAACAACTTGCAGTAATTTTTGCTCATAAAAGTAAGAGTAATACATCATTCGGAACTGTAAAGGGTCTACTTTACAAAGCTTTTTATAAAATATCATTCTTCCCATTTTCTCAGTTGGTCGCACGAGCACATCATTTGGTAGCAATTTTATTTTTATTTTTTGATACAACATTTGATTAATCAATACATGCTGATGAACTTTTATCATAGTTTATAGTTATATGGTAACAAAAGTGTTCAACATTCAACCCTTTTTCATCAGTATTATTTGTGATTTATATTTTGTGACAGGAATTCCTTTTTTTGCTTCACTTTCACGATCTTGGTGTCATGCTTTACAAGAAAAGATAATTGTCTGTTTTGCTTATATCTATACACCTTTCACTTTTTAAGACTAAAACAAAAGATGGATTCATTGTTATTCTTAATTAAAAAGCACAACAACAATAAAACAGTATGTTACAATGACAAACTTACATAACATTTATTAACAAAAACGAATAAGAGGAGGCATAGGACACATCACATGCTGTATTATACCGACTAATACATAACAGAATGTTTAGCAAACACTGAGGAATCAAATATAAAAAATAAGGAAAGCCTCCATAGTGTAACGTGAGGTAAACAGCAAAGATAACAAGCTTTTCAAAATGAAAACAAAAAGTCAAACTAAACTGTCTGTCGCTGACAGGACTTGCATGTTTTCTCTACAAGAATACCAACATGTTCACCTTCTCTGGTGTAAGAAGCAGTCTTTTACTTTAGTTTGAAAACCAAATCCTCCGTTGTGCTCCATCTGCTGCGCACACCTTCGCTGGTGCTGATGCACCCCTGCTGCACACACTGCTTCTGCTCTGCTTACGCGGGCGGTGTGTGACACAAAGTGCGACCACGTCAAATTTTTACTCGCACACTCTCAAAAAAATGGTCGCAGTCTAGAGCCCTGAATATATACAATTATTTTATAAAATAAAGAAAACAATGATGTGCCGTCTCGTCTTGAACAGGAGCACTTCACAAAAATGAACCGAAAGTCAGTGAATACATGCCTCACAGACATGATAAATATATCTATAGAAAGCTTTAAATTACTGCTTAACGAAATAAATCAAATCGAAAATAAGAACTCTCTCATTATAATCCGTGAAGATGCACTTCTCTCTAAAGGCGCGTCTAATGAGGAGATGGCGAGTCAGGATCTATTAGGAACTATTATAACATCTCAAATAACTGAAATAAATACAATATTTGCATAATTCTTAATGAGTTTGATTGACAGCAGTGTAAGCCAATTGTTATCCAGGCTGTTTCGGGGATGTCCCGCATGTAAATTCGTGCGTGTTCACTCATTCAGTTGGACTGTAATTTGCAGCTGTGTTAGAAAATGTTAGAAAAAGAGCAGCAATGCATAATTCTTTAAAAAAAATACTTTTAAAAACTCGCACTGACGAGGGAGAGAGTCCGTCCATCAGCCCGCAAGTAACGGTAAGACTTTCAGTTCCACGCGCGAACCGGTTCATTCTGTGAAGCCCAGAACACACTACTGTCAGCTCGATTATTATGAATGTCATTTGAGCTCAGTCAGTGTTTTCAGTCGGTGTTCAAAGTCATTTGGTATGCTATGCAGTGTTTAAAGAATTCAAGACCAGCTGTTGCCAGTGGTCCTCACAAAGATTAGATTATTTTTTTATTTATTGAAAGGTGCTGTATGTAGGATTGAACAGGTTTTGCAGTCCAAATTCAAAACCTTTAATTTTTTAAATATACATTTTGTGGCTGACGCCGCGATTTACTGCACCTGTTTCCTTATTTGTAGGCCTATTAATTTAAATAACGAATTAACAAATAAAATAAAAAATGACATTTCTGAATAAAATAATTTTATACACTTTAGCTATATCATATCTAATTTGGCATTTTCAATTAACATAGGCCTGTACATTCTTCGTATTAGCCTATTAGGCCTATTATTATTATTAAGTTACTTTTATTATTAAATTAATATTACAATTAATTTGCCCCGCAATAATTTCATAGCGCATCACCGCATAACTGACGAGGATAAAGATTAGGCTACTCCTCATTGAAAATGTTTTTAAAAAGGTCTTTCAAAACAGGTTTATTATACAATGAATCATAGGCCTATAATTAAAATTATTAACACTGCAATCATCAATGAAAAAGCTTTATTTCAAGCACCGACTTTTAAAAAACAACCTGTTTAACACGAAATACGTTTCTTCTCTTTTTATTTTTCCCACTAGCCTATGTTCGGGCCGCAAGAGAAATATTATGGGAGTAAATTAAATCATTTAGCTATATAGGTTACCATTATCATCAGCATATGAAGTATTCCTCTCTCGTCGTCTCTGAAAGAATATGCGCAGTTAATGCAGCGTCGGATGCCAAAAGCACCATCAGTTTTTACTTTAATTTAGTGAATCGACTGAGATTAAGAGGTTCACCGCATAACTCTTGCGCAAAGTTTGCATGTTGCTTGTGTGATATCCACTGACTTGCCTTCCTGGTTTAAAACAAATATTTAAAATATTGAGACGTATAACCAGCCCCTCAACCCACCCACCCACCGTTGAGTTCGCGGTTGGGGGCCGCAGATTTGCACACTGGACTCCGTCCATTAGTTAGTGCCCGCCCGCTCACTTTTACCCAGGCCCCTCAAAAAATACAATTTTGGCTATGCCACTGGTTTATGGCAAGCTTTATTGCGTGTATTTGAACGCAGAACTCTTCAGCTGCGCTGACAGCTCTCTGCTGCTGCAGGACTCTAAACACTGTCGAGCCGCTCTTGACAGCCGCGGCAGCACGGTCTCCTGTTGTTTCCACCAGCGCGGCAATTTTTTTGGCTGAAATGCAGGGCTCTAGCGTTCCCCTTGGTAGAAATCACGTTTCTCCCTCGGGGGGCCCCCTCCCATCGTGGGCCCTTAGAATCGTCCTAACTTTCCCCCCCTTTACGGCGCCCCTGGGTATGCCCACCAGTTGATGCGAGTAAAATGGGGCAATAAGGTCTCTGCCCCTTTTGGGGTTAGTAACGGTGTGAGACAAGGAGGGATTTTGTCCCCAATTTTGTTTAATCTTTATATGGATGAGCTGTCTGAATGTCTGTAAAACTGGCTGTATGATTGGGAATACTTTAGTGAATCATATTATGTATGCAGATGATCTTGTGGTGTTTAGTCCTAGCAGTGCTGGTCTTCAACAGCTTTTAAACTTGTGTTCTGATTATGGTCTTGAACATGATATTTTATATAATCCTGATAAGAGTGTGGTTATGATTTGCAGAACTAAGGAGGATAAAAGTATACATTTTCCAGTTTTTAAGTTATCTAAGATGAGTCTCACTGTGTGTGCAAAAGTAAAATACCTTGGACATATTATCACTGAACGCATGATGGATGATGAGGATATTGAAAGGCAACGGCGTATGATGTATATGCAGGCAAATATACTCTTACGTAAATTGAGTTTCTGTTCAGATGAGGTGAAGGTGTCACTTTTTAAAAAAAAATATTGTACAACACTTTATACTGCCCATTTGTGGTGTAATTACAGAGCATCTAGTTTACAGAAGCTGCAAGTAGCTTATAATGATGAAATGAGAATCTTACTAAGAAGACCTAGATGGCATAGTGCAAGTGAAATGTTTGTGTGTGCTTGAGTAATCACTTTTAAAGCACTGTTACGAAATCTTATGTATAGATTTATCTGTCGGTTTAATGCTTCTAAAAATGAAATTATTGTGGGTTTATCAAATATAAGGGTTAGTACTACCCGGTATCAGTCAAAGCTGTGGAGACACTGGTACTAGGGCTGCAACAAACGATTATTTTGATAATCGATTAATCTAACGATTATTAGAACGATTGATCGACTAATCGTCGATTATTTCACTGGTTAATCTGTAGACTTTGATTGATTATTCAGTTTTTGCAATTAGTTAGAATATTAAGTTATACATATTCTAACATAAATAAAGGTCACTTCAGCTTTAGAAAAGCATATTATGTAATTACAATTATTACACAATTAATTGGTAACACTTTACATTAAGGTTCTTTAGTTAACATGACTGCACTGTATTTTATGTATAATCATTTTCTATTCGTAACGGTTTAAATTCATTTTAAATACATTTTTATATAATTTCCTTGTTTTTATTGTTGTGATTATTATTTTTTTAATTCCTTCTTTTTATTGTTGTGGTTATTATTTTTAATGTTTATTTCACTTCCTTTTATGTAAAGCACTTTTGTGTTTATGAATTTTTTTTTTGTGTATGAAATGTGCTATATAAATAAACTTGCCTTGCCTAACATGAATTAAAAATGAACAATACTTCTACAGCATTTGTTAATCTTAATGTTAATTTCAGCATTTACTAATGCATTATTAAAATCACAAGTTGTTTTTTTTACATCGATAAATGCATTGTGAACTAACATGAACAACTGTATTTTTATTAACCAACATTAACAAAGATTAATATTTAAATGTAATAAATGTATTGTTCATTCATGTTAATTAATACATTAACTAATGTTAACAAATGATACCTTATTGTAATGTTACCAATTCATTATAAAAATAGATGTATTTGGCACACAAAATGAGATGACAGACAGAGACACTCTCTCACCATTTAATTAGCTACATGAAAAAGTAACTGAATGACACATCATTCTGCCTAACATCTCCTTTTGTAAGTCATATAGATAAGAAACAAAATAAAGGTAAGTGATAAGATGCTTTGGATAAACTATTTTATTCACAACATAATGTCTTAAAATACCTTATAGGGTTATGATAATCAAAACAGCCCTGAGCTAGATCAAGCTTTGATCTCTGCAAACCAAACTGTCACTTTAATGAAATTATTATTTTTTCCCACTAATAAAAATATTTGATCATTAGCTAGCTCACACTGGAGAGCTGCTTTATAACAGAAAATCAAGTTGTAATTCTAACTGAAAGCGACACTGACTTTCATGTTTTTCATGTTTAATACCGTAAAGCTGCTTCAATTAAGGCTATCTATTGCATAAAGTACTTTATAAATAAACATAATGTGGCCGAACTCTACTGGAGTAATGTTACGTTACTGAACTGCAGAGCTCATGCAAACATCCACATCGTTGTAATCAGATGCATTTTTAACTGTTGCTTTCACACTGCTGTCAGTTTTTGTTGTTTATTTCGTTACTGGGAGGAAAGCGCGCAATATATATTTACATATTCATCCAAATGCCGCTCAAGTTTGGATGCATTTGCTCTGAAGTGCTGTGTGTGTGTTCTTCTCTTGATCTGCATCCAGGAGGGCTGAACTAGAGTCTTGCGCTACAGCGCCACACTGGTCAAACCGCTGTATTGCAGGCTCTTACATTAGGTCATATGAGATCAAACGACTACTCGACAACAAAAATATTTGTTGACAAATTTTTTTTGTCGACGTTGTCGATAATGTCGACTAATCGTTGCAGCCCTAACTGGTACTGCTGTATTTTGTAACTCTTTATGGTTGCGATGGATCCTATGGGTTGTATATGTTGTTTATTGTCTTTTTTAAAAATCTGGACCTTGACTGTAATAAAAGTTTGATTGATTGATTGAAGGATTAGCTAAACATTACTGTAGCCTAATGTCTTTCTTTTCATCTCATGCAGTAAAAGAAAATAAAATGCTCAATTTGCATGCTGCTTCTTTGACCTCAAGGCTCTGTGCATTGTTTGCAAGTTAATGGCTTCAAATTAATCAAATGGCACAAATCTTTGTGGTTTGACGACTGAAGCCTTCGACCGAAGCCTCATGAAGCCAGAAGTATTATCAAATATTTCTATCTACTGATTACCATACTGAGTTACTGTTACCACAAACTGAAAGTAACAAGCTACAGGAAGCTCAGTTTCTCCTCCCCCCTTATTATGATATTTATACAAAAAAAGCCAGCAAGAATTCATTGATTCACTGATTGTCTTCATCATGACCATCATCTCTCTGCTCCTGCTGGACTCTCTGCTGCCACACCTAACCTTCACTGGTGAGACTGATCAAACGAATTATTAATAACACAAGTTTTATAGCACATACAGTAAGACAGTGAGTAGGAACAATAATAACTAACACTATCTCTCTCTCTCAGCTCGTGTAAATGTGGGTATAGTGAACGGCAGGGAACCAAAACCCCACTCCAGACCTTACATGGTGTCTGTTCAAACAAAGGAGAATCATACCTGCGGTGGATTCCTCATCTCTGATGACTGCTGCACATTGCCGAAACAAGTAAGACAAGTAGTAACTTAGCTAATTATATATATTAGATAATATAACATTTTATTTTGATCCACTTTAGACATTCTACTAATGAGTTAGTTGATGTGTAATTGCAAAGTTACTTCAGAACATACTTATGAATATTACAGACTTTGAAAAAAGTTATTGATAAATAAAACCTGTCTTTTTAACAGTGCTCCAGTTGTGACGGTTGTGCTAGGCGCACATGACCTACGAAAAAAGAACGAGAATTCAGTCCGATTCAAAGTGGATTCATACCATCAACATCCAGACTACACTGATAAATCCTTTCATAATGACATCCTGCTTTTGAAGGTAACAACCCACACTTATTTAGCTGACTTTAGTAAACTTTCATACACTGTAAAAAATTGCTGTAGTTTCTACAGCAAAATTTTACAGAATATTACTGTTTAAACATTATACAAGATGTAGCTGTAATTCGCAATGCATTATGGGTCAAATAAGGTTTTACAGTTGTTAACAGTATATTTCCATGTCAACTGTAATTCATTTACAAGAAGCAGGTGTTGTCACTGTAGCTCCTGCTTTTTACACTAACTTACTGTAGTGTGGCATTATGGGATTGCGCGCGCATCATTCAAATCTGAAATCCAGCTGAGTGGAGCAGTGCCAGAACGATTGAAGATTAGAGGCTTTATTCATAATTCCTGGTAAGTTCACTTAATTTTACTTAAGAAATATATCCTTTTATATTTATTTAAGTTAATGTATACGTGATATCATGTCACAATTGCCTGCTATCACGACATTTAGACAAGCGGCCTTGGTAACTTATGTGCAGTAAGCTGGAAATTGCTATCATTGCATAGTTAAGCTAAATGCTGCATTTTTTCTCATTTTGGCAGTTTAATTTTCTTATTTAGAGTATTTAAAGTAGTATTTACCTAACTTTTAGCTTAAAGCCCAATGCAAACGAGTGTCATAGTAACTATCTGTCAAAATAACTGACGAACAGCAAAATATGTGAAATTGCATTTGTTTATATGTGTTCAACTGTCCCATATTGACGTGATGCCTTACTAATTAGAAACTACATGTAAATTAGAAATTGTGTCTATGCCACTGTAGTTGTACTCGACATTAAAGCTCGTCTGGGCCATTTTTTTAAGTGAAAGACATCTTTACATGCCGGACTGGACAAGTTACTTTAGCCTGATTAAAATTTGAGTGAAAAAAATAACTAAGGAAGCATCAAAACGCGAGACTGATTCTGATTATATTACATTCAACATCAAAACAAACCAGCTTAACGGCACACATAAACTCACGGAAGAAACATGAGGTAAATGTTCAAACTGTTGAGTTTATTTATAACATATATCGTTAAGTAGCATAACAAGTGAGCTGTTTTGATGATTATCACCATTGCATATACATAGTTCAATAAACAATTAAGTTAGTTAACATTAAGTTACTTACTTTTTAGACACAATATTGACTATTGTTCTATTTCACCAACGAAACTCGTTCCTAACTAAGTTCATAAAGCAAAACTCAGCTTGTTTTTACTGAATGATTCAGCATTTTGAACAGATCGGTACAATGAATGAATCACTCAATTGACTCACTCATTAAGTTATTTGCTGCCACCTAATGGCGATTTAGTTCCACGTTTAAAAAGTATCATTGCATTTTTCCAACATTTCTTATTTGTATTTTCAAAAAGTAATGTAAAACATTAATGTCATAACACAGTTGTAATTTTGCATTGCATTAATTTGATTGGTGGTACAGTTCTACAATGTATTATTATAATTTAATCTATTGATAAAATGTAAGAGTTTGTTTATTTTAAAATAGATGCCTTTTTGAGTGTTCATTTTGGTCTCATTTATGTAAATGCATTTAAAGAAATCACAAGATAATTTTCTATATTTCTTGTAGGTGCAAAGAATAGCAGCTGATGTGGAGAAATGTTTGATGCTTCAAGACTCTCTGAAGCTGATTACATTAGGTAATGTATTAATTCTTATTAATTCTGTAAATCATTTGATAAACTTGTATTTTAGATTACATTTTATATTGAAATACTGCATTGTAGGTTACATTATTGCTTATATTTATTCATTTCAGGTGCACCCAGTGGCTTTTGACTATTCGAGGGTCAGATGGTTGTGAATTCATACCTCAACTTTGTGGCTGGATTTGCAGTCTTATTACAACTTCAGTCTGGCGTCCCAGGAGCAGGCATTTTGTCAAGGCACAGAAAAGTATGAAAGACATCGTCAAAATAGTCCATGTGATATCAGTGGTTCAACCGTAATTTTACGAAGCGACGAGAATACTTTGTGCACAAAGAAAACCAAAATAATGACTTTATTCAACAATTAATCTCCTCTGCGTTAGCATAGAGCCATTTTGGAGAATATCCGCTGGACGCAAACTGCGTACGCTGTTCTGTGTCAGCTGGGTCACACGGATACGCTGTTTTCGTTCAAATCAAAGCGTAAACAAACGTAGAAAGCGTATCCGTGTGACCCAGATGACACAGAACAGCATACGCAGTTTACATCCATTGGATATTCTCCAAAATGGCTCTATGCTGACGCAGAGGAGATTAATTGTTGAATAAAGTCATTATTTTGGTTTTCTTTGTGCACAAAAAGTATTCTCGTCGCTTTGTAAAATTACGGTTAAACCACTGATGTCACATGGACTATTTTGACGATGTCTTTCATATTTTTCTGTGCCTTGACAATATTATTTACTCAGCAGGTAGTGGGACAGTCACAAGCCTCCTGGTTTTCATCCAAAATATCTTAAATTGTGTTCCAAAGACGAACAAAGCTTTTACAGGTTTGGAACGACATGAGGGTAAGTGATTAATGACAAAATTTTCATTTTGGGGTGGAGTAACCCTTTAAGTACTGGTAAATGCTGATTGTATTGTATAAGTGGCATTTTTACATTTATTTTATTGAGCTAGTTTCATTCAATACTGAACTTTATCCTAAAGCTTCTGCTTGTTTTTATGTGCAGATGTTTTGTTGGAATCACAACACTCACTGGATACAAGACGGATACATAAAGGCAAAACAAGTGGAAAGGTCTCAGAGAGGGACAACCCTCGTGTGTGCTCATCTCAGAAAGTTGATGGACTTTCAGTATGTATTTATTAAATTGTCTTTTGCAGGAATATTCTTAATTTAATAGAACATAAACTCAAACAACAGAATTTGTGGTATAATGTTGATTGCAGCATTTTATTTTAATCCTTTTCATTAAAAAAAATAGTTTACCAAAATTATACAAATTCTGTTGATTGACCTTGAAGTTAATGTTCTACTCAGAATATGGCTTTTTTAACACGTATTTGTAGTTAGTTTGTGATGCTATGTTATTTTTATGATAAGATTTTAACTGTTGAAAGACTGAAAATGTTATTTTACCAGTAAAAGCCTTGCGATGTCTTTCTGCCAGTTTTAATAAATACTTATTTGCAACATCTTTGACTTGGTTTTTATTCACTTGTAAATGTATTAAGATAGTGCTCATTATAATGCATTTATATCAGTATTTTACAGTTTACTGTTAACATTTTTATTTATTGCATTTTCACTGTTAAATTACTACAACATCATTTTGGATGTAGGGGTATTTACAGGATTTTATTGGCAACTTTTGTTGCCAGGTAAATACTGTAATTTCATGAAATTCCAAAAAAATGCTGTAAAATATATTTACAGGATTTTATTGGCAATTTTGTTGCCAGGTAAATACTGTACTTTAGTGAAATTACAAAATATTGCTGTAAAATAAACTACAAGTTTAATTCAATGTTACTGTAAAAAATACTACACATTACTGTATTTCACATACGGCAATTAACTGTAATTTGCTTTGCAGTATTATACTGTAATCCATTTTACAGCAATTAACATCATTTTTACAGGATTTTATTGGCAACTTTTTTGCCAGTAACATCCTGTAAATTCTACAGTACATTTTTTACAGTGTATAACAGGCAGTATATTACAGAAGATAATCACATTTTTATTAATGATGTTGAGTGTTTTTTTGTTGTTGTTGTTTTTTTTACAGTTAGAAAAAAAATGTACAACTGAATGACAATATCAAGTGGATATCCATACCAGCGGAAGAAAGTGATATCGAAGCAGGTTCTGTTTGCAGTGTCGCAGGCTGGGGACTTTTAGAAACTAATGGCAAGAGAAGCAATCATCTCATGGAGACAAACGTGAAGGTCATGAATAATATAGAATGTGAAAGCAAATGGGGGAAGGAAGACTTTTCAGCTTCACAGATGGTGTGTGTATATGGAGATGGAGGAAGCTGTGATGTATGTAAAAAATATTTGATTCACCAGATCTTATTGTTTAAAAAAGAGTTAGTTATGAATTATGACAGCATGTGACTGAAGTGTTGATCTGTTTCTTAACAGGGGGATTCAGGAGGTCCTTTGGTTTGTGGAGACACTGCAGTTGGTGTCACATCTTTCGGTGATCCTGATCTCTGCAATTCACCAAAGCTACCTGAAGTTTCTATTAAGATTTCAGCATATCTTCCATGGATAAAGAACATAACTGGAGATGTCAATTGAATCTTGCAGATAAAATGGGGTGATTTTATGGGGGGGGGGGGGGGGGTGTTGAGTTAATGTCCCCACTAAATCTTATTTTAATAAACATAATATACATTGATATAGTGTGTAAAGATTTAAATTAATAAGAAATGGTATTTTAACCCTTGTGCATCAATAAAAAAAGTTACACTTAGGTCCATAGTGGACAAAAATGTCCATGTCAAAAAAACGGTCATAAAAATTGGAAGCTTGGGAACACAAACTTATGTTTGGTCTCATTTTAAAGAAGACCCATGGCAGATTATTGTTAAAGTTAAAAAAGTGAAAACAAACAAAAGTGAAACAGGTTTAAGTTTATGAAAATGATTTATGAACAATATTTTATTTTTTATTTTATGAATATTTTATATATGAAACTTGTTGAACTCTAAACCTGCTAGAAAATCAAAGCCATAAATCTAAACAAGTTGTGTTCCAAATTTGAGATTGATATCTCAAAAAAATTAGCTTTCAGTAAGATTTTGTTTGGACGCAGTACCAAATTTTCCCCATTAGATGCCAGCAAAACTCCGCTGGTGTACACAGTGATTGGATTTGTGATTTGCAGTAGAGTTTTTCTCTCTCAAATTTTACAAGAACACACATGCACATACACACATTTTTTTTATGACACACATACAAACCACACTCAGACATCCATACCAACACACCCACACAATTATAGCTGCATTATTTATCCAATTGGCTCTATAATATGCAGAAGCAGAAAACAGGAATAAAGTGAGTATTTGCTTTATAGACCCTTTATAGACCAAACCTGAAAAAATGGCACCATCTGGTAAAAAATAGTAAAAAATGAAATGCCAACAGAATGAAAGCCTATTAACAAAAAAGGCATCATTTTACAGTTAAACGGCACTGCGATTAAAAATAGCAGTTTTAATGGGGACATTTTTGTCCAAACTGTGCTGAGTGGTTCACTTTTTTGTACCTAGTGTAAAATAGATTTATTAAAGGAAATGAGGGTGGAATATTAAAATTCCAATAAAAAATACACACCTGAGCCAAAATTTATGCAGCTACCATTAACACAGGCAAAATTATATATATATAAAAAAACTAAAATGGACAAATATGTCCATAAGTGTGCACAAGGGTGTACTTTTAAACTTTCTATTCAAATAAAATCCTTAAAAATGTATCAATTTCCACAAAAACATTAATTATCATAATGGTTTTTAACATTGATAATAATAACAAACATTTCTTGAGCAGCAAACCAGCATATTAGAATGATATGGTGACTTAAGACTGGTGTCACAACGCTGTGTTGTAATACACATGAACACGATGAGGAAGGTTACAGACAGGCTTTAATAATTGAAACAGGGTAAATCCAAGAGAGAAAAAGGCAGTTCAAAACAACTTTGGAAAGATGAGACACAACAATGTCAAAGAGATCGGAATTTAAGTAGGGGAGATAATGACACACACCTGAACATGATGATGAAATCAAATGAACAAACTTGACAACCAATTAACAAGGGCAGAAATGACAAAAAACAAACAAACAAAAAAACAGTAATGCTGCCTTTATGGGCTATCAGAAACTTCCTACTTCCCACTTCTGAAGTTGTAATTATGAGTTTGTTGTGTTTAAGTGCTTTGTTGTCGGAAAGAACAGAAATCATGGTGGACAGCCTACTGTATTCATTCTTGCCTGTTTCTTAGGGAAATTTTATTAAAGCCAAAAAGTAGATTAGAAGATATTTAGTCAATATCCAACAAGTTTTTAATAAAGTGTAGCATCCAATTCATTGGTAGTCATACAAACATACACAGCGCTATCTAGATATTCAGCTGGCTGACGATTCCTGAATTTCGGTATTTTTCCTGCATTCAATATACATTAAATGGTTATTAATACGTGAATATTAGGGGTGGCACGGTACACAGATGTCACGGTTCGGTACGTACCTCGGTTCGGGGGTCACGGTTCGATAAGATTTCGGTACAACATGAAAAAAAAAAGAAATCTACTATGCTCGGTTTCTTTTCATTTATTTTGAACAGACACTAGTGCAAATAAAAAAAAATCCATCTAGATGTGAAAATACTACATATTATTACATGTTATATATATAAAATCCGTTTTGTTTTCACAAATAAAACCAGACCTTTATACAGTGATTATTAATAAGACAGTAAGTGTTTAAAGTTGATTCTGCTAGTATAAGGACAAAGTTGAAGTGATCGCGTCTCTCACACACACACACACACACACACACACACACACACACACACACACACACACACACACACACACACACACACACACTCTCACACTCGCACTCACACACTCGCACACACACACACACACACACACACACTCACACATGTTCGTTTTTGTGAAAAGTGGGGACATCCCATAGGCGTAATGGTTTTTATACTGTACAAACTGTATGTGCTATTGCCCTACACCTACCCTATACCTAAACTTAGCCCTCACAGGAGACTGTGCATTTCAACTTTCCCCCAAAAAAACTCACTCTGTATGATTTATAAGCGTTTTGAAAAGTGGGGACATGGGTCAATGTCCTGAAAAGTCACCTTCACCTTGTAATACCTGTGTCATACCTGTGTCATTATACAAATCTATGTCCTGATTTGTCACAAAAACGCGTGCACACACACACACACACGTTTGTTTTTTGGTTTACGGGGACTCTCCATAGGCGTAATGGTTTTTATACTGTACAATCTGTATGTGCTATTGCCCTACACCAACCCTACACCTAAACTTAGCCCTCACAGGAGACTGTGTGCATTTTTAAATTTTCAAAAAAACACCATTTAGTATGTTTTTTAAGCCTTTTGATTTACGGGGACATAGGCAGTGTCCTCATAAAACACCTTCAAATTGTAATACCGCTGTCATACCCATGTCATTATACAAATTTTGTCCCCGTAAACCACAAAAACCAGTACACACTCTCCCACACACACACACACACACACACACACACACACACACACACACACACACACGCACATCAGTTCCAGCATTACTAACTTGACAGTCAGTTGGTAGCCTACTTTATCAAAATAAAATACAGCGAACCAAACATCAGTGGGGCCCCCTCTGTGTCACCGTTGGCATTCAATGTTTTTCTGCTGGTGGTTATCAAACAGCGTTGCATTGCTGCGGGCGCCTTCTGGATTGGGGGGGAATTGCCTGTATTCTTAGTAAGGCATCATGCACTGAACCGAGATGCCTGTACCTTGACGGTTCGGGACGAATACATGTATCGTGCCACCCCTAGTGAATATACATGTTTGTAATGGCAGGAGAAAGGCAAGGCAAGTTTATTTATATAGCACTTCATACACAGTGGTAATTCAAAGTGCTTTACATAAAAGGAAGTGAAATAGTCATTAAAATAATAATCACAACAATAAACACAAGGAATTAAAATAATAATAATCACAACAATAAAAAGAAAATGATATAAAAATTGATTTAAAAAGAATTTAAAACAGTTAAGAATAGAAAATGATTATAGATAGTGCAATCAGTTCGGACGTAGCACAGTGCTCATTCAACAAATGCACAGCTAAACAGATGAGTTTTGAGTCTAGATTTAAATGTGGCTAATGTTTTAGCACATCTGATCTCTTCTGGAAGCTGGTTCCAACTGCGGGCGGCATAATAGCTATAAGCGGACCCCCCTTGTTTTGTGTGAACCCTTGGTATTTCTAACTGACTCGATCCTAATGATCTGAGTGGTCTGTTAGGTTTATATTCAGTGAGCATATCTGCAATGTATTTAGGTCCTAGGCCATTGAGTGATTTATAAACGAGTAAAATACTTTAAAATCAATCCTAAATGTAACTGGAAGCCAGTGTAAAGACCTGAGGACTGGCGTGATATGCTCAGATTTTCTGGTTCTAGTCAGAATCCTGGCAGCAGCGTTCTGGATGAGCTACAGCTGTCTAATGGTCTTCTTTTGAAGGCCGGTGAGGAGACCATTACAATAATCCACCCTGCTGGTGATAAAGGCATGAACAAGTTTCTCCAAGTCGTGACTGGAAACAAAACATCTAATTCTTGCAATGTTTTTGAGATGATAGTATGCTGATTTAGTTACTGCTTTGACATGACTACTGAAACTAAGGTCTGTCTCCAAAATCACACCAGGATTTTTGACTTGATTGTTGTTTGACCCCTAGAGTCAAGGTATTCATTCACCTTGAGAACTTCATCTTTGTTTCCAAATGCAATGACTTCAGTTTTCTCCTTGTTTAACTGAAGAAATTTCTGGCACATCCAACTGTTAATTTCATCAATGCATTGGCAGAGGGAGTCAATGGGGCTATAGTCATTTGGAGATAAGGCTAGGTAAACCTGGGTTTCCTTTTCGGGAACTCGAGCTGCGTCACCACGCTTTGGGAACGCCTTGTGCGTGACCGGCTCTGAATCTGCTGTGTAATCTGACCAATGGAAGGGCGCGACGTCACAGGTGGGTGACGTCAGAGACCAGGAAGCATAAAAGCACCTGCGGCAAAGCCGGCGACAGCCTTCTGTCATTCAGAACCGCGCTCTCTGTGTGTCTGGTCTACTCTGTTTGTCTGTTGCACTTTTCAAGAAATACATAAACCTGCATACGATAAGACATTACACTGACTGCATTTACACTGCACTATGTCAATGAGTAGTTATAAGGGCGAGGGCAAGTCACGCTTGTTCTAGCCGTGTGTGTCTCCCTGCAAGCGTTTCATCACTGCTGGAGACACACACAAGCAGTGCGTGGCTTGCTTGGGAGCGGAGCACGCAGCGGCTGCATTCAATGAGGGAGCTGATTGCCCCCATTGAAAGCGCTTGCCGCTGCGTACGCTCCGCTCCGCTCCCGAAAATCTCTGTTTGTGGACGGGATTTTCACGAGTGAGCCCCGCGGTTTGGGTCCCGCTGCTGCCGAGGCAGGGTGGCGTCTGCACTCGTGGGGCTCACAGTTCGATCTGGAGCAGGAAATGGAGACAGGTGAGTCCCTGTCTCCGTCCACTGCCTCCAGATCGAGCGCCCGCTCCGGGAGAGTTCGCAGTGAGAGAAGAGCAGCTTCTTCCCGCGAAGCGGGCTCGACGCTCGACCACTCTTCCTCCGAGGAGGGGGAGACAGTGAGCGTCGATGAACCGCCCCAATCTCTGCAGTATGAGGAGCTGCTGGAGGTGGTGACTCGCGCTCTCGATAAACTTCTTATTGATTGGCCAGCCGAGCAGCAGACCGAGTCGCGTGGAAGCAAGCTCGACGAGCGTTTCTTACGCGCTCGGCCGCCACCTCCGCATCGGAGCCTGCCCTTTTTTCCCGATCTGCATACTGAGGTTTGTAGATCGTGGGGAAGACCGTACTCGTCCCGCCTCTTCATTCCAGCATCGAACTATTATGGGAATGTCGTGGGTTTGGATGAGTGCGGTTATAGGGCGATGCCGAAGGTAGAACAGATGCTTGCAAGTTATCTGTCTCCTCACGTGGCATCGTCCTTAAAGGCTCCGGCCCTGCCCACAAAGCCTTTGCGTACAACATCTACGCTCGTGGGCAGGGGGTACTTGGCGGCAGGTCAAGCAGGTGCGTGTCTGCACACAATGTCTGTGTTACAAGCGTACCAAGCTGATCTGCTAAATGAGCTCGATGAGCGCGAGCAGGTGAGCTCCGATGATATCGCGGAGCTCAGGAGGACCGCTGATTTGTCTCTCCGCGCCACTAAGGAGACCGCCCGTGCCATTGGGCGCTCTATGGCTGCTATGGTAGCAGCGGAGAGACATCTGTGGCTGACCTTGTCAGATATGAAGAACAAAGACAGAACAAAGACAGGGCTGCTGGGCAGCAGCCCTCGACGAGTACCGGCTCCTCATACAGGGAGGCTCAAAAGGAGAGCGCTGCCTCTCGCGCTCCCCCGCGGCGGAGCCAGAAGCAGCGCTACTCGTCTGGGACTTCAAGGTTGAAGCCGGATCTGAGATCCGTGCTTACGGCTAGGAGGTCCCAGAAGAAGAAGAAGTCCTGACACATGGGGGTGCAGGACTTCTGAGGGCAGGCCCCTCTGGGGAAGAAAGGACTCCTTACTAGATTATTTAGCAGATTGGAAACTACTGCCAAATGTCTCAATGGGTCCTGCAGACTGTAAAAAAAGGGGTATCGAATTCAGTTCGCTTTTCCACCACCGCGTTTCAGCGGCGTGACTCCCACACTGGTGGGCCCCGAGCAGGCTCTGGTTATGGAACAAGAAGTGAAAGCCCTATTAAGGAAGGAGGCCATCGAGGTGGTCCCTCCTCACGAGAGGGAATCCGGGTTTTACAGCCGGTATTTCATAGTTCCCAAGAAGGATGGCGGATTGCGTCTGATCAGAGATCTGCGTCAACTGAACCACTCAGTCAGTCAGCTGAAGTTCAAGATACTCACGCTGAGGCAAGTTTTGTCGCAAATCAGGTCCAAGGACTGGTTTGTCACGATAGATCTAAAAGACGCATACTTCCACGTATCCATCCATCCGTGTCACAGGAAGTTCCTAAGGTTCGCTTTTGGGGGCAAAGCATACCAATATCGGGTTCTTCCTTTCGGTCTAGCACTCTCACCCCGCACGTTTACAAAAGTAGTGGATGCAGTACTAGCTCCATTGAGGCTGCAGGGCATCCGATACTAAATTATATCGACGACTGGCTGATTCTAGCTCAGTCGGAGATGGAGGCGGCGAGACATCGAGATGTCATCCTCGCTCATATGAAACAGTCGGGGTTGAGACTAAACGCCAAAGAAAGTGTGCTTTCTCCGGTTCAGAGGACCACTTATTTAGGCGTGGTGTGGAATTCGACCATTTTGCAGGAACGAATGTCTCCTGCTCGGATCGAGTAGTTCACGTCAGTCAAGAGAGTGAGAGAAGGCCAGTCACTCACTGTCAAGCAGTTTCAGAGATTGCTGGGTCTGATGGCAGCTGCGTCCAATGTGATACCATTTGGCCTGCTGTACATGAGACCCCTGCAGTGGTGGCTCAAGACCAAGGGATTTTCCCCGAGGGGAAATCCACTTTGCATGATCAGGGTCTCTCGACGGTGTGTGCGAGCCCTAGACATGTGGAGAAAACCTTGGTTCTTAAATCTGGGCCCGGTGCTGGGAGCTCCGTGTCGCCAGTTATCGTTAGCGACGGATGCGTCTCTCACCGGTTGGGGAGCAGTCATGAGTGGCCGCTCAGCCCGCGGTCTGTGGAGTGGTCGCCATCTCATATGGCACATCTATTGTCTAGAGATGTTAGCGGTCTTTTGAGTTTTCCTCCCAGACCTGAGAGGTCACCATGTGTTGGTGCGCAACAACAACACAGCGGTGGTCTCTTACATCATTCACCAGGGGGTCTGCGCTCTCGCCCGTTATACAAACTGGCACACCAGATCCTCTTGTGGTCCCAGGACAAGTTCCTCTTACTGAGAGCACTATTTATTCCTGGGTACCTGAATGTGGGACCAGACGTACTGTCGAGACAGGGGCCGAGGCCCGGGGAATGGATGCTTCACCCCGAGGTGGTGAAGCAGATATGGAGAATGTTTTATCAGGTAGAGGTGGACCTCTTCGCAACTGAATGCGCAATGTCCCCTCTTGTTCTCTCTAATTCCTCCAGCTCCCCTAGGACTGGACGCTATAGTACAGACATGGCCGAGGCTGCGTCTGTACGCCTTTCCCCCAATCGCTCTGCTCCCAGGAGTTCTGATGAGAGTACGCCGAGACGGTGTTCGCCTACTGTTAGTAGCCCCGTGCTGGCCGGGCCGAGTATGGTTCTCGGACCTGATTTCCCTCCTAGACGGCTCTCCTTGGGAGGTTCCCATCAGGAGGGATCTCCTCTCACAAGCAGGGGGTGCCATTCTGCACCCCCGCCCGGAGTTATGGAAAATGTGGGTGTGACCCCTGAGGGGGCACAGCTCATAGCTTCTGGTCTCCCAGCTGAGGTGGTAGAGACCATTCTCCAATCTAGAGCTCCCTCTACTAGGAAAGTGTACACCCTGAAGTGGAAGTTCTTCACTTCATGGTGCAGAGCTCGCCAGCAAGACCCTGTTAACTGCCCAGTGGTACAGTTCTTGAGTATCTGCAGGCTAGACTCTCTGCAGGGGTATCCCACTCCACAGTGAAGGTGCATGTGGCGGCATTATCGGCTTACCACTCACCGCTCGATGGAAACACAGTGGGCAAACACCCCCTGGTGATACGCTTCCTCCGTGGTGCGCTGAGGATGAGGCCGCCAGTGCGTTCTCGCGTCCCCACGTGGGACCTGGCGGTGGTGATAGAGGCTCGGTGTAAACCACTTTTGAGCCCATAGAGGAGATTTCAGATCGTTATCTTTTCCTCAAGACTACGTGTCTTGTTAGCGATCACTTCTCTGAAGAGAGTGGGTGACCTTCAGGCCCTATCAGTGGCCCCTTCCTATCTTGACTTTGTGCCCGGACTGGCGAAAGCATTTCTGTACCCTCGAGCGGGTTACACCCCTAAGGTCCCCACTACTGCACCACGGCCAGTAGTACTGCAGGCCTTCCATCCTCCTCCCTTTTCGGGATTCAGATCAGGTGAAGCTTAACTGTATGTGTCCTGTGCGAGCACTTGACACATACGTCCACAGAGCTACCCAGTGGAGAAGGTCAGACCAATTGCTGGTGTGCGTTGGGCCGCCCAGGAGAGGTCTCCCTGCTACTAAGCATACTATCAGCCGGTGGATTGTCGAGACAATCACGGCCTGTTACGAGTCCTCTGGCCTCCCCTCGCCTTTGGGGGTCAAGGCACACTCCACTAGAGGTATGGCAGCCTCCAGGGCCTTTTCTGCAGGTGTCCCTGTTTCGGACATCTGCAATGCTGCGGGTTGGTCCACCCCGTCCACCTTTGTCCGGTTCTACGGCCTAGTCATCGGTACTACCCCAGGTTCTTCGGTTCTCTCGTCCTAGTCGTTTCTGTTGAGACATACACACAGGGCAGGGATTTGTAAGTCTGGCGGAGTGGGCATCTCGTTCCCAAAGCGTGGTGACGCAGCTCGAGTTCCCGAAAAGGAACGTCTCCAGGTTACGTATGTAACCATGGTTCCTTGAGGGAACGAGACGCTGCGTCACGTTGCCATACTTCCGGCATCCTTGCCAGCGCAGTTCTTCATGACTTGAGGCTGTCGCCGGCTTTGCCGCAGGTGCTTTTATGCTTCCTGGTCTCTGACGTCACCCACCTGTGACGTCGCGCCCTTCCATTGGTCAGATTACACAGCAGATTCAGAGCCGGTCACGCACAAGGCGTTCCCAAAGCGTGGTGACGCAGCGTCTCGTTCCCTCAAGGAACCATGGTTACATACGTAACCTGGAGACGATCATCAGCATATCTGTGATAGGCAATTTGGTTCTTTCTCATTATTTGACTTAGTGACTAAAGCAATGTAGATATGAGAAAAACAAATAAAACTTTACGGTACTACTGCTATGTTTCTCTCCTCCGCCATATTTAAAGTTTATGGCTCGCCAAACTTGGAAACTCGGTATTGTAATATAATTAGCATGATTATTGTATTGTATTTACGATAATTCCGATAGCACGTGAAGGCAGGATGTGTGACAACTGGAGTAATAAATTAATCTTTACCATTACAGACAGTACCGCTGCTCCCTATAGGCAGAGTACAGTTTGCTTAGGGCACCAACTCCCAGGGGGGCACTGTTATGGGGTTGACGAGACGTGAGGATCCATTTGCAAGGCTTTATTATTAAACATGGTCGAATTCAGGCAGGGTCAGTACACAGCAAACAGGTATGGCAGGGGCAAAACACAGAGCAGTCCGTAGAGCAAGCGTGGGTCGATGATCGGCGAACAGTATCCAGAGGGCTAGGCAGAGAGAATAATCCAGGAGCACGGGCAGGAATCAAAACACAAGAAATCTAACAAGAAACACTGGGAACGCTTTGAATGCAGCTAGGCTAAACAATACTCGGCAGTGAGCAAGAGAAAGTCCAGAGTTTATATAGTGTGTGTGATTGGGTGATGGTGATGCAAGATTGTTCTCAGGTGTGTGCGTGATCAGTGCAAACAGCTGTGTTGGTGCAGTGAATGATGGGAAATGCAGTCCTTGAGTGATCTGTAACTGACTGTGTGGTGTGGAAGTCCATGTGATGGGTGAGTGACCTCTAGTGGTGAATGACCAGAAGTTCATGACCAGGATTTGTGACATAGCCCCCCCCCCAAGGAGCGGCTTCCAGATGCTCCTAAATAATCCTAGGAGGGAGGTGGAGCGGAGGCGGAACAGGGGGAGGGACGGAGGGCCAGGTCCATGTGGAAGTGGAATGGTTGTGGAACATGGCAAAGTTGGCAGAGCAGGAAGCCAGGGCGGAGCGGATGGAACTGGAGCCCACCAGGGCGGAGCAGACGGACCTGGAGCCCACCAGGGGGGAGCAGACGGACCTGGAGCCCACCAGGGCGGAGCAGACGGACCTGGAGCCCACCAGGGCGGAGCAGACGGACCTGGAGCCCACCAGGGCGGAGCAGACGGGACTGGAGCCCACCAGGGTGGAGCGGACGGACCTGGAGCCCACCAGTGCGGAGCAGACGCCCCCCAGGGCGGAGCAGGCGTGACAGGAGCCCACCAGGGCGGAGCGGACGGACCCGGAGCCCACCAGGGCGGAGCGGACGGGACTGGAGCCCCCCAGGGCGGAGCAGGCGTGATAGGAGCCCCCCAGGGCGGAGCAGGCAGGACCAGAGACCACCAGACCGGAATAGGACCGTAGACCAGGCAGGAAACCATGACTGAGTCTGAGATCTGGGGGAAAACAGAGACAGACAACACAGAGAGAGCAGAGACAGACAACACAGGGAGAGTAGAGACAGACAACACAGGGAGAGCCTTCTTGGTTTCAGGGGCCGTGGCTGAGCAGGTCTGGGAATCACCGGCGGCCTCCATAGCCGTGCCAAGGCAGGACAAGGAATCACAGGCGGCCTTCACAGCCGTGACTGGGCAGGACATGGAATCACAGGCGGCCTCTATAGCCGTGACTGGGCAGGGCAAGAGTTCACAGACGGCCTCCTTAGCCGTGACAGGACAGGGCGAGAGTTCACAGACGGCCTCCTTAGCCGTGACAGGACAGGGCGAGAGTTCACAGACGGCCTCCTTAGCCGTGACAGGGCTGGACAAGGATTCGTAGGAGGGTACCACTGACACCTCTGGAGGTTCTGCAGCAGACGCTGCCACCTCTGGAGGTTCTACCGTGGTAACACCTGAAAGCAGGAGGAGTTCAGTGACAGTCTCTTTGATAGTAACATGACAGGCTGGGAGTACATTATTGGGTGCCACCACCATACCAGGAACTGAAACAAGCATCGCCGCTTCAGGAGGTTCTGCAGCATGTGCTGCCACCTCTGAAGAAGCTGCAGCGAGTGCCACTACCCCAAGAGGTTCCGCAGCCTCAGCCGCCACCTCTGGAGACATTGCAGTGGACGTCGCTACCTCAGGCAGTCCAGTGGTGGTGTACGCAGCCCAAATGCAACATAAAGCGATCCCTATCATGGGAAGCGCTTCAGACAGGGAAATCAGTTCAGGGACCGGAGGGCCAAAGTGAGTGGGTTTGGGTATACCAGCAGTGCGTACAGACACCAGCGGTGCATCCCTTACGCTGGATATCAAACAGGGAACTCGAAGGACTGACCTTAAGTCTCTGGGGGGAATAGGCTCTGGCTGAGGAGCTGAGGCGTGAAGAGGCTCTGGCTGAGGAGCTGAGACGTGAAGAGGCTCTGGCTGAGGAGCTGAAACGTGAAGAGGCTCTGGCTGAGGAGCTGAGACGTGGCGTGACTCTGGCTGGTTAGCTGTGAGTTGGGTGAGTTCATGATGATCCACAGTGGTTTGGTGTGACTGGATGCTGAGCCGAGACATGGTGTGACTCTGGCTGGAGAGCTGAGATGTGGTGTGACTCTGGCTGGAGCGTTGAGGCACGAAGAGACTCTGGCTGGAGTGCTGTGCTTTGGGTGGACTCACGACGATCAACTGTGGCTTGGCTTGACTCGACTCGTGACGATCAACTGGGGTTTGGCTTGACTCGTGACGATCAACTGTGGCTTGGCTTGACTCGTGACGGTCAACTGTGGCTTGGCTTGACTCACGAAGATCACTTGTGGCTTGGCTTGACTCACGAAGATCACTTGTGGCTTGGCTTGACTCACGAAGATCACTTGTGGCTTGGCTTGACTCACGAAGATCACTTGTGGCTTGGCTTGACTCGTGACGATCACTTGTGGCTTGGCTTGACTCGTGACGATCACTTGTGGCTTGGCTTGACTCACGAAGATCACTTGTGGCTTGGCTTGACTCGTGACGATCACTTGTGGCTTGGCTTGACTCGTGACGAACAACTGTAGCTTGACTTGACCTTTTGACATAGGCTGTGACTTGACTTGGTTCTTTAACATAGGCTGTGGCTTGACTTGGTTCTTTAACATCAGCGGCGACTTGACTTGGCTTTTTAACATAGGCTGTGGCTTGACTTGGCTCTTTAACATCAGCTGGGACTTGACTTGGCTCTTTAACATCAGCTGGGACTTGACTTGGCCCTTTAACATAGGCTGTGGCTTGACTTGGTTCTTTAACATCAGCGGCGACTTGACTTGGCTTTTTAACATAGGCTGTGGCTTGACTTGGCTCTTTAACATCAGCGGCGACTTGACTTGGCTCTTTAACATCAGCTGGGACTTGACTTGGCTCTTTAACATCAGCTGGGACTTGACTTGGCTCTTTAACATCAGCTGGGACTTGACTTGGCTCTTTAACATCAGCCGGGACTTGACTTGGCTCGTGACTGGCAGCAATAACGCTACGGGGTGTTGTTGTGGCCGCCATTTTGTGAGCGTGCTCTAGCGCGGCTGTGATCACACACTTGGGTGCGGTGTCTCGTTCCTCTGCGACCCCCACAGTGAAGGCTGAACCGTCCGTCAACAAAGCATAGTCCAGAAACTGACTGAGCGATGAACGGGGACCCTCACGGATTAGCTGTGATTTCAGCGGTTGATTAATGCCCTCACAAAAGAAGTCTATGAGTACACAGTCCGGCAGATCAGAAAAATGGGCGAGGTCTAAGTAGTCTTGTATATAGTCCTCGAGCGGTCGCGAGCCCTGCTCGAGGTTTAACAACATCCGTGCAATGTCCATACCTGGCCAATATCCACATGAAAAGCCGCTGGATCCTTTTGTGGCCGAGTATTCTGTTATGGGGTTGACGAGACGTGAGACGAGAGGATCCATTTGCAAGGCTTTATTATTAAACATGGTCGAATTCAGGCAGGGTCAGTACACAGCAAACAGGTATGGCAGGGGCAAAACACAGAGCAGTCCGTAGAGCAAGCGTGGGTCGATGATCGGCGAACAGTATCCAGAGGGCTAGGGAGAGAGAATAATTCAGGAGCACGGGCAGGAATCAAAACACAAGAAATCTAACTAGAAACACTGGGAACGCTTTGAATGCAGCTAGGCTAAACAATACTCGGCAGTGAGCAAGAGAAAGTCCAGAGTTTATATAGTGTGTGTGATTGGGTGATGGTGATGCGAGATTGTTCTCAGGTGTTGGTGCAGTGAATGATGGGAAATGCAGTCCTTGAGTGATCTGTAACTGACTGTGTGGTGTGAAAGTCCATGTGATGGGTGAGTGACCTCTAGTGGTGAATGACCAGAAGTTCATGACCAGGATTTGTGACAGGCACCATCCCAGTTGCTCAAAAAAAAAAAAACTTTTGTTTTATAGTATTATTAAAATTAACATATAAATATATATATATATTTGTTAATGTTTAGATTTTTATTTATGTATATCATTATAAAAAAACTGCATTTTATAGTGAACACAGTAGGCAGCAGGCTAAGCACAGGTGAGATGCCATTCCCGCGCTCGTGACCGCTCGCACCATATGTTTGCGGCTGACTGCAAATGATCATAATTGATAGACAACTATACCCGGGAAATGACATCAGCAATCCGGTGCCAAGATGAACAAAAGATGAAGCCCGTGCATTACTTCCAGGTACATTCTTAATCCTGTGAAATTTTGGCTGTCGACATTAATAACGTGTTTTAATGTCGGCAATAATTTAACCACAACAACGCATCTAATATTCACTCTTGAGTTTCCATGTTCCCTTACAAAAATTAGCCATGGTTTTACTACGAATTAAACCAAAAATCATGGTTATTGTAGCCATGGTAACCACAAATTAACCATGTTTTTTTTACTTCAAATAATAGTTTACAATTAGGATAATATTTTTTTGTGGTTATAAAAACAGACCTAAGCCAACGACAGCCTTTAAAATTACTTAAAAATGTATTATATAAAAACAATGAGGCAATAATGTTTAATTAATAATAATATGGTTTCATTGAATAATGCTGTTAAAATAGCCTATATTATGTAATACAAAATAAACACATTACATATTATTACAAATGCCTGTAAAGGACACCAAAGGCCTGGAAACTTCTGCTGTTACACTTACAGTACGATCAAATCCTTGTGTAATATTGACCAAACATTTAGGCTAATTCAAATATCCACTTAATCTTTCATTTTTGGCCACCTTTTTGCTATAGATGACACAGCCTCTATAATTTCTTAAACAAAAACATGTTGACAACCCAACCCTTACAAAAATTAACCATGGTTGTATCATAATAAAACTGCTTAATTTTCTTTTGCGTGATTTCTGAATGCTTGAGACTATAAAATCAATCAAACAATTGTATTAATAAAATCATAGCCAGCCAAAGGTAACTGTCTAGAGCTACACTTGTATTTGTAAGTTGTAAATAATATAAGTACAATTTATTTATTAACTTTTATATTTTATTAAAGTTCTATTTTAACCCCTATATGTGTTTTAATATTATTATTATTTTTACTTGCATAATATTTGACGGAGGGGGCACAACAATATAATTTTGCTTAGGGCACTCATTTGGCCAGCAGCGGCCCTGATTACAGAAACAAATTACATTTTAAAATATATTAAAATACACAACAGTTGTTTTAAATAGTAATAATATTTCCCAGTGTCACTTTTTTACTGCTTTATTTATAATTATGATTTTTTTTTTATCAAATACATACAGCCTTGGTTTGCATAAAACTTATAAAATAAACATTTAGTGCAAGAAGTCATAAATTAAAAGAGCAGTTTAAATAAGAAAAAAAACATCTAAATGAACATTGCAATTGGTGGGAAAGTTGCTATTTTACACAGCACTAGGTTCATTCTGAGTATTTCTTGCTGATAAGACCTCTCGCTTTTTAGAACTAATTTTAACTTGATAATAGATTCTGATAAAATGTTATGATAAAAAAAGTGGTTTCCTGACATCTTGTGCCACTCAAGTTTACCACAGTTTGGTATTCTGATATAGATTTTCTGCCAGATGTGTTGTTTTTTTAAATAAAAGTATTAAGGTATGTTAATTCTCTTCAGTTAATTTAAAAACACTCTTGCCTTGATCACAGGTGTCGAAAATTTTACAGTATGTAAGAACAGTAAATTGATCCAAGTTAATTCAAATAGCTGATAAAAACAATAAACAAATCAAATAAAATAAAACAATAAAACAGTAATCCACATGACACCAGTCCATCAATTATTTTATTGTGAAATGAAAAGTATATTCAGCTAGTACTTCATGTCAAAAGGCTGATGACCCCTGCTGTACTTCTACAAAGACCACAAACATAAAACCTATCATACTAAAATGCCTCTCAACTGTTTCCTGTCTAGTTTCCTTTTCAAATACCTCTTGAAGCGTTAAACATGACACCATGCATCTTTTTACAGATGCAACCACTTGTGGTTGGAGTTTATCAGCTAAATGGCAGATCTAATGGCTGTGAACTTTACAACATGCATCCTTAGGGTTGTCAGATTGCTTCAGATTTTGCACTGCATGCTATTTTCAGTCTGAAAACTGTAATCTGAAACTTAATCAGAAAATTATCTAGAAAAAAAAATGCAATGTGCTATGGAAAATACAAAATGCAATGGAAGTATGTAGGAAACACATTAGACTGAATATGCAAAATAAAATTAGACTCACTTGTCAGGGTCATGTAACCTACAGTACTGTTGCATGCGCAAACTCTTTCATGTACTTGGATTGAATAAAGATAAGTCTCTCAATCGCTCAGTATATATAAAACAGCGTTCTTCATGGTCTGATAATTGGAAACAAGGAGGCTAGACAAGAGGAGCACATGGCCAACACAAATAAAGACAGAGTCATGTGCTCAAACACAAACAAATACAAGCAAAGACACATTAAACAAAGACAAGACAGAACATGAAAACATGAAAGTCCCGCGCTGGTTAGGAAACAGTGGGCAGGATGGGGCGGGTGGGAACAGGACCAGGCAAAAAACTTCAAGGCTGACCAGGGCCGACTTTGGGGAACCATAACTAGGAAAGACAGAGGATGCTTGAATGGAGGCACCTTTAGATACAAGGACCAACCTAACTGGTCTGGACTTCCAACCGGGCTCAGATTCTCAAAACTACATCTTCTTCTGGAGTGGGCTTGGAAACAGCTTCCTATAGAGCAGGCTCGGAAACAGCTCTAAAAGCAGCGGGCTTGGGAACAACTCCCTCTAAAGAAGGCTCGGGAACAGCTCTCTCAGGAGAGGGCTTGGAAACTGCTCTCACAGGAGCGGGCTCTGGGAATTCACCCTCAGGAATTTTAAACTCTGTGCCCACAACATATTTGGCAGGAATTACTTCTGTGTACATGACAAGAATGGCAAGAGATTCTGAGAAGGCCTCTGTGGTCGTGACAGCAGGCAGCTCAGGAATGACCACTGTTGCTGTGACAGCAGGCATGGACAACAGCCCAGAGAAGGTCTCTGTGAACATGACAGGACTGGCAGAAACTGTCCCTGAGGGCATGACATGACTGGCAAGTACAGTACACTTTTTCGAAGTGGCTTAGAAAAATTCACTGGACTAGATTCTTCTCAAACTTTTGGACTTGGGACTTGAGAAGGAAGGACAGTGGACAGCACAGCACAGGCCCTTCTCTTCCTCCGCTTTCGACAGATAGATACTGTGTGCTTGACTGCCTCTGTAGTATCTGCAGCTAACTTGGCCAATTCAGGCGGCATTGCACCGAAGGTGAGGAGGGGGTAAAGTTAAGTGAACACAGTCTAAACAATATGCAAGGGGAAAGTTTAAAAACAGGCAGGCAGAGATAGTGGCCGCTGAGTACAGCCCAGGATAACAGTGGGCTGGTGAGCAATAATGGCAGGGCAGAGCGAGACCAATGGAGAGCAGAGATGACCTGGCAGGAACACTTAGCACAGGAGCCTAAACACTCATGAAGTGTGTTCAGCTAGAAGCGGCGCTGCGCAGAATGATCAGTGTGTGACATCAAAGTACCGCGAGAGCGATAAGAGAGCAGATGGATCCTATGCATTCGAATCACTCTCGCGGTACTTTGATGTCAAATACAAGAGACACAGCAACACAAGACAAGACAGATGACAGTGACCAATGTGAAGCAAAAACTAGAAAAACTACTATTAGAGTAGGAAGCTTAAAAAAAACAGAAAACAGAGAAAACTATATCTAGGAAAACCAAAGGTACTAGTAAAAGTAAAGGCTAAAAGCAAATAACTAAGACAAGATAGTGGATAACTAAATACTAAAATAAACAAGGAACTAAAGATAAGCAGAGAACACCAGAAAAGAGTACTAAACCAAAGCAAGTATACTCAGGGATAATAGACTGAACAAGGTAAGATCTACAAGTAGCTTCCTAAACAAAACACTACAGACTCTTAGCAACAAGGAAGTGTCACAAATCCGGTCTATGAATTTCCGTTCACTCAGCACCAGAGGTCACCCACTCACCACATGGACTCTCACACTACACAGACTGTTACACTATATCCTGGACTACATTTCCCATTATCCATTGCACTGATTACACACACACAGCTGAATGCACTGATTACACACACACACAGCTGAATCCAATCAGACACGCTTCATAAGCCTTGGACTTCCTCTTTCAGATCGCTGAGTATTGTTTAGCTTATATCTTCTAGCGATAGCTACACTACGGAGCCATTCCAAGTTTCCAGTTCCAGTCTAAGTCTAGCCATTTTGTTTTGCCTTGTTGTCTGTTTCCTGATCATTCAATTCAATTCAATTCAATTCAAGTTTATTTGTATAGCGCTTTTTACGATACAATCGTTGCAAAGCGCTTTACAGGAAATTAAGTTTCTACAATATATTTATACATTGTAGAAACTTAATATATTAACTTATGGCAAAATTTGTTAATTCTTGCATTTTGTTGGGGGATCAGAGGTTGGCATCCTCTGAGGTCCTCCGAGGGGTCGGCATCATCTCTTCTCAGGTGTTTGGTCATCTCAGATCATTTAATGGCTGGATCCAGACTGAAGCTTGTGTAACTCCTAGTTACCACGGGATGTTAATGGCAGAAACAGAGAAACAAAGAGACATAATTAGCGTAGCTGTTGTTCCATTCAAGCAAAAATTATTTGTTCAACCCAAGCTAAAGAATAATAATGTGCGTTTTGATCAGATATAACTGCAGTACAAGATTATGAGATGCATTATATGAATGCATTATGTGAATGCTTGGCTAAAGAGATGTCTTTAATCTAGATTTAAACAGAGAGAGTGTGTCTGAACCCCGAACGTTATCAGGAAGGCTATTCCAGATCATCTGCCTGTGTATCTTGGATTAACCCTTTGCCTGCCATTTTGGACTCTGTTTGTACCTCGCCTGGACTATTGCTCATGTTATTGGATTACCCCTCATGACAAGCCCTCTGGATATTGTTTGTCGATCGTAGACCCACGCTAGCCCTAGGAATATTCTTTGCCTTTTCTTTGATTTACCGATGTTATCTGACCCTTGCCTGTTTCTTGACCTCGCCTTTGTAAATAAAGCCTTGCATATGGATCTGCACGTCTCACGTCTAGTTTGCCCTGTAACAGGAAGAACACAGCAGCACAATGGCTGCATCTGAAAACTTAGGCAGCTGACTTCAGTCAAGTCAGCGGACGCAGACGGCCGAAGTATACTTTGGCCTTTATGAGGCAATGACTTAGCAGGCAGCATTTTTGCACGAAGGCACCTCATGAAACTGTTTTCGGACAGGCTTCTGAGGCAGCGTAACGGTTTAATGATCTACAACAAAAAAAGAATTGGTTTTGGTGATAACTAAACAAATATTTAATTACTAATTTCTCGCTAGAAATAACATCAAAAGTGTAAAAAGTTAATCAGAAATATACATTTACAAAGAAACTAACCACCAAACGCAACTTTCAGATGCCATCTTTATTTTTTTTAGCTCAACCGTCATGGAATGGAACGCACAGGATTGTGGGATATCAAAGGCAGGGAAGGATACATCTATGCTGCCTTCAAAAATCGATCCGATGAAGGTATCTCATGAGACAGGAAGTGAAGCTAACGTTGGATTCAGACATGCCTTGATGCCTTCCTACCTTGGAATATTGCCTCCGAAGGCAGCATTTTTCAGTTTTAGGATGCAGCCAATGTATAACAAACTGGCCAAACATGAGGGAGAAAGAGCACAGTATAAAGCAGGGGGTCACCAAGTTCGGTCCTGGAGGGCCGGTGTCCCTGCAGAGTTTAGCTTCAACCCTAATTAAACACACCTGAAGCAGCTAATCAAGCTCTTACTAGGTATACTTCAAACTTCAAGGCAGGTGTGTTGAGGCAAGTTGGAGCTAAACTCTGCAGGACACCGGCCCTCCAGGATCAAGTTTGATGACCCCTGGTATGAAGGGAGCTGAGAACATTAGGAACAGGTGACAACACTCAGACAAACGAGGACTCAACAAGGACTAAGGGGGCATGGTAATTGGAGGCAAGGAGGCTGGGTGAGAGGAGCACATGTCCTGTAAATTTCCAACCTGCTTGCAACCATGCAGTAATAGAAAAACATGTTTTACATGCTGTTTCTTTGAGATAAAGACTCTGTGCATTGTCTGCAAGTTAATTGGCTTCAAATTAATCAAATGGCACAAATCCTTGTGGAATGCCAATTGAAGCCTTCGACCGAAGCCTCATCAAGCCACAAGTATTATCAAATATTTCTATCTACTGATTACCATACTGAGTTACTGTTACCACAAACTGAAAGTAACAAGTTACAGGAAGCTCAGTTTCTCCTCCCTTCTTTATATTATATTTATATCGAATATAGCCAGCGATAACTCATTGATTCACTGATTGTCTTCATCATGACCATCATCTCTCTGCTCCTGCTGGCCTCTCTGCTGCCACACCTGACCTTCACTGGTGAGACTGATCAAATGAAATATTAATAACAAGTTTTATAGCACATATTCAGTAAGACAGTGAGTAGGAACAATAATAACTAACACTATCTCTCTCTCTCAGCTCGTGCAAATGTGGGAATAGTGAACGGCAGAGAAGCAAAACCCCACTCCAGGCCTTACATGGTGTCTGTTCAAAAAAAGGAGACTCATACCTGCGGTGGATTCCTCATCTCTGATAGATTTGTCATGACAGCTGCACATTGCCAAGACAAATAATAATTTAGCTAATTGTATATATATATATTTTTTGTTATCAACATTTTTTTTTTTTTCACACACAACACAACATAATATCCAAAATAAAACCAAACAAAACAGCAGACAAATACTCAACATCTCAAGGTTCAATCAAAAGGGAGGGAGAGAGGGAAGAACAACAAGAACACAAAAGTCACTCCTTAATATAGTCACGTATATTCAACAAAAAACACTGCCAAGTCTCAATGGTTGAATGCCTGGCCCCACCGACTCGCGCCGTTGTACATTCACATGAGACAATTTGCAGGAGGCTACGGATCCAATATGCCTCTCTACACATGTGTGGTGTAAACCAGTTCTAAATTATTGTCTTCTTCACAGCTGTAAAACCAGCAAACAACATTCTCTTTTGCATTGAACTAATACAGAGACCAGAATCATCATTAAGAAGACATAAACTTGGGTTAACAGACCAATCAATTCGCAGTAATGATGATAAAACCAGGTTTACATGTGTCCATAGACTGATGACGACAGGACATTGACAAAACATATGCAGAAAAGTGCCCTATGATGTAGTGTTACATATATGGCAGTTCAAATTTGATTGCAGTTTCATTTTAAATCTTTTGTAAGGAGTTATGTATGCTCTATGAATGACTTTGAAGTGAATAAGACGATGAGCCAGATTTTTAGATGTTAAACTGAGATTAGACCACACTCTCTCCCAGTCGACAGATAAATTAAGGTCAGATAATTCCCTATTCCAAATAGTTTTATTTGAAAGAGGTTTTGTAATACAATCAATAATTTTATTATATATTAAGGAAACAGATGGCCGACCAGCAGATGGTGCAATCCAGTCCCGCATAGGATGAGCGGAAATGGAAGAAGACCAAGTAATGCCATACGCTTTGAGAGCAGAATGTAATTGAAGAAAAACAAAATATGCAGATGCTGGTAGACAAAATTTGGCTCTCAATGCCTGAAATGAACAGAGGCCCTGGTTATCATATATATCACCGCACGTGTTTACACCTAAAGAGGACCAAGAGGGTTGGACAAATGGACGATTTCCACATACAAAGTTAAAATTGTGCCATAAAGGTGGACTGCTACAGAATTTGAAGGGTCCACCTATCCGACGTTCAACCGTTTTCCAGATTTTAATAGAGTTAGCCACAACCGGACCAAATTTATAATTATCCCCTTTTTTCCTGTGCCAGTAAATAAAATATCTTGAAGTATATTTGGTTTAACCTTGTCAGCTTCAATCACCCTCCATGAAACTGTAGATTGAGGATCAACCCAATTATTAAGGGCCTTAAGCTTGAACGACGAATAATATAATTCAAAATTTGGTACAGCCAGTCCTCCTGCGCTATTAGGATGTTGTAATGTGGTAAGTTTAATTCTGGGACATTTATCATTCCAGATAAACTTAGAAATTATGGAGTTGATCTCCTTAAAGTAACCTGGAGGGGGAGAAAGTGGTAACATAGAGAAAAAAATAAATAAATCGAGGTAACAAATTCATCTTAACAGTGGAGATTCTTCCTTGGAGAGAGACTTTAAGATTCTTCCATCTTTGAATGTCATTTTTGACCTTAACTAAAATGTTATTAAAATTGTCCCTGGCAATCTTATGAATGTTTTTATATATGGTAATGCCCAAATAGATGAAAGATTCCTTAGGGATAAATGAGGGAATAGAAAAATTAACCTTAACATTGTTAATTGGCATTAAAGCAGATTTGCTCCAATTTATTTTATATTCTGATAGGCTACTAAAATTATCAAATTCCTTAATTACACTAGAGACTGAAACATCAAAGTGGTCTAAATATAGAATAATATCATCAGCGTATAATGAAATACTATGATTATGGTCATGAATCTTAATCGATACTTCAGATTTCCTGATAGCTTGTGCTAAGGGTTCAAGAGATAGACAAAACAATAAGGGGGAAAGTGTGTGACACTGTCACACAGGACACGTTTTAACCTGCTCAGTATATTCTAATGATTTTATGTATATTTGAGTTTTAATAGGTTTTCAGGTTGTCTTAGCCATTTTATTCCTCTTAACCATTTTAATGTGTGTATGTCTTTAAATGAGTCTGGGGCTGCCTGTCATGTGACTGATCACTTGACAGGAAATAGGAAGTGGGACAGCATAAAGGAGGCAGCATGCAAAACAATGGGGGTTCATTGACCAAAGGCTGGATTGTGGAGTTACCTTTGAGGACTTTCCCTTCCAGAAGCTCACTTTATTGGATTATCACTCTCTTTGGATTGTATATACACCGGTGGACACTTATCACATTCACATTGGGACTTACAGCACGCTGGAATTCTTAAGGACTGTTTTAATGGTATGGAACAGAAAGACGCTGTGCTTTTAACAGCCTAGGATTTCTAGTTGTATTGTGTTGTTTTAGCTTCCTTGTGAACATTGTAAATACATATTTGATTTTCACTTTTAACATTGTTGTCTGACTTATCTTTTTAAACACTCAAAGCCCTCACACAGTTTAATCTGACCCCATTTTAAATCTATGTAGATCGACCAAAAAGGCCGATCGTTACATATGGTGGCCCGTACGGGAACGTTTAAAGATTTTAACGCTGTGTTGAGAAGAGTGTTTTAAGATGACAACAAACCACTCAATGCTGCTTCTTTTAATTAGGGATGCATGATATTTATCGGACAGATAAATTATCGACCGATATGGGTGAAAATGACGTCATTTTTATTGCTCCGATAAATAAATGAAATCCGATAATTAGATCCGATAAAGTAGCTTGCTGGTAAATCAATCAGTCAGTCTGATTTATCTGAGATTCATCTGCTTTCCGAGTGCAAGTGACTCTCAGCTTGTGTCGCGCTCATTACGTCATCATCTGTGAACATGTCTTCGCCTGTCTGGAAGTTTTTCTCGGTGGCAGATGAGGACAATGCCATTGCTATTTGCAATGTATGTTCAGCAAAGATTCTGAGAGGAGGAAAAAAGGCATCACGTTTTAACACAACAAATCTTATATCTCACTTGAAAGGTCGTCATCGCGGCAAAGCTGTATTAAGGGACTTTAAGCAGCCTCCACTGTTGGAACGGCAATGGTATTCCAACATCATATTGCGCGTTCGCGACTTCAACTGCTACTTCGTGGCGTTCTACTGTAACCGTCTACTACGAGAGAACAGCTGCTTTGCCTGCATTCGCAGCTGTTGCTTAAAGTCCCTATATAACTTCCTCATCCTCATGCACTAAAAATGTTGAATAGATTAATTTCTTTATGCATGAAATACTTGAATATAAATTTGTTGTTAATGAGTTGACCGTTCGCAAAACCCGCCCACCCTTAGTTACTGTTGCTATGCCCGACATACAATGCCGCTCTCACACTAGCAGATACACATGTTCTCACGCAGTGAAAAATACATCAGAGCAAAGAGGAAACTGACAAAACACCGACAGATGTCGTGACAGATCACTGTATTGCCTCAGTTCAAAAACGTGAACCGATCGTCTTTTCATATTTACCTAAAGCACGAAATGAACATGAATAAACATCAGAAAGTGTTTTATTTCAACTGCAGAACACACCATTTTTCAAGTTTAAATCCACAGAAGTTAATGTGCTCTTCTGTCTGAGTTGTGGTTAAGGCTAGAAGGGATACAGCTGCGGCTACTGGGCTATATGCGTATTTACATATTTTCCAAGCCGACAATATAACGTGAAACCTATTAAAATGGTTTTAAAAAGCACATAGCGCCGTAGTTTCATCACTTTACAGTGTCGCAGGGACGGTCTTTTTGCAGTAAAGTATCTGTCATAGTTTAATGAGGAAGATGACATGAAGAGATCCGAGGTTATAGCTGCATTGTAAACAGATGAGCGCACATGTGCATATGAAGCTCCCGATCAGGGCTAAGTTCACGGGATTTTGTCCACAGAATGATAAGAGCACACATTTTAACATATTATCTTATTATTTCACACTCAGCATTTAACTTTAGCGCTGCAAGCCATGCGTACAGTGCCGGTGTCCTGACATTTTATCCTACCCATCAGATTTTCCTACCGGGGCTTACTGCGCATGCGCACATCAATATTTCGTCCTTTTTCTCACTCTGAACAACAATATTTAATGCAGCTGCATTACTGTAAGGGGAAGGTTTAGGGTTGGAGTAGGTTACCATTACCGTGGCAGCCATCAACAGCACAGCTTAACCCTCAGCACATTTATATATTGAGTTATTGAAAAAGTTTTAATTCAGTCGATCTTTTTTTACCACGTTTTAACATGGATTTCTATGGAGACAGGCCGTAGCTGTCAGGTAAGATGGCGGATAGCAGCAGTGGCGTATAATCTCTTCGTTCTGATTGGTTAGATCGCCTGTCAATCAAGTTCTTTGCAAAGCAGATAAGCCATAGTTCTGTTAAACCATTTCTGTTACTAATTATTGTGGTGCCTTACACAAAAGGTGTTTTTTTTTTTTTTACAAAAAAATAACATTTGAAGAGTCAGGACTGATGTTTGCTATTATAGTTAGGCCAGAGCTACTAAAATATTAGTTTCATATGTGCATCTTAAAGATTTTGTATTCTCCTGGGTGCACAAACTGCAGATTATTTGAAAATTATAATATAATTATAAATATAATAATTATATATATAATATAAAAATATGAATTTATCGGTATCGGTCATGAGAAGGACTTAATTATCGGGTATCGGTTCAAATTTTTCATATCGTGCATCCCTACTTTTAATACATCTGCTGGTTTTAATGATGAACGGGTTTTACATCACTGTGAGTGTGTACAGCTTCGCGCTGAGGTGATTGCTCTTAAAAACATTGTTTTAAAACTGGAGAAGGATTTTAAAGACTCTGTTGAAAGTAATTTTAACCGTGAAGTGTGTTTTAGAGAGGCTGTGGATTTTAAATTTGGAAAAGTGGAGGAATCTATCAAGGATGCCGTGGCGACACTAGAGAGAGAGGTCATCGACTGTTTTAAGAGGAGAGACAAGAAATGGGCGAAACAGCTGGACCAAACGAAAGATCCAGAAGCCGCCATCTCCCCTCCCACTGCGACGACCAGCCCAGTGACTCCCACGTCAACCCCTGGCTTTCCTCCGGCCAACCATCCCAGCACATCTACCACTTCACGGACAACCAACAGAGCAACCGATGGAGAATTCTGCGCCACCACTCCAACTGGGCCAGACTTCGACCACATCTTCTCCATCCTCCCCTTCTCCGGAGAGCAACTCGGCAGCGCACAGGGTGAGGACGGCACTCTCCAGAGACTTTCCATCTCCCCCTCCACTCCACTGACCAACAGGATCGAAGTGCGGGAACACCAGGCTTTGCTGTACCGGCGGATCCAGAAGGGGGACGACATCTACACGATCCAGCTAGTCGTCCCGAAGACCCTGGTCTGCCAGACGGTACAGCACTTCCACCAGAGGACAGCAGAGAAACACCATGGGCGTCTAAAGACCCTCCTGCAGATCCTGGAAGTTGCCTGGTGGCCCTCAATCCGCAGCGACATCTGGGCGTTCCTCCGGGACTGCAAGTCGTGTGGTGTGGAGGCCAAGAAGTGTGCTGGCATCAACCTTAGCAACAAACCACCTCATCATCCACCTCATCCCCGTTCATCAGCATCAATCACATCATCCACCAAAGAGACCCGCAAACCGGATAGGAGGAAACGCCAGGGGGGCTGGCGGACCAGCTGGCGGAGCGGCACCACCTACCCAAGAACACCCAGGCTGGTATTGGATTCTATCTCTCTCTAGTGTTCCCATAGATTCCTCCGGCGGACTAGTGCCTGTGTGGGAGGGCCTAGTTTTATCTAACTTATTACAAAGACATTTTAAGACACACATTTTAGAGGATACCCACTACATGGACTATGGCTGACAGTACCTTTAAGGGACTAGTCTCTTCCCCGGGAGCCGTAGGCTAAGGGGGGGGGGGGGGACTATGTGACACTGTCACACAGGACACATGTTTTAACCTGCTCAGTATATTCTAATGATTTTATGTATATTTGAGTTTTAATAGGTTTTCAGGTTGTCTTAGCCATTTTATTCCTCTTAACCATTTTAATGTGTGTATGTCTTTAAATGAGTCTGGGGCTGCCTGTCATGTGACTGATCACTTGACAGGAAATAGGAAGTGGGACAGCATAAAGGAGGCAGCATGCAAAACAATGGGGGTTCATTGACCAAAGGCTGGATTGTGGAGTTACCTTTGAGGACTTTCCCTTCCAGAAGCTCACTTTATTGGATTATCACTCTCTTTGGATTGTATATACACCGGTGGACACTTATCACATTCACATTGGGACTTACAGCACGCTGGAATTCTTAAGGACTGTTTTAATGGTATGGAACAGAAAGACGCCGTGCTTTTAACAGCCTAGGATTTGTAGTTTTATTGTGTTGTTTTAGCTTCCTTGTGAACATTGTAAATACATATTTGATTTTCACTTTTAACATTGTTGTTTGACTTATCTTTTTAAACACTCAAAGCCCTCACACAGTTTAATCTGACCCCATTTTAAATCTATGTAGATCGACCAAAAAGGCCGATCGTTACAAGTGGACACCCCTGCCTCGTTCCCCGCTGTAAAGGGAATGAGGGGGAAATAATATTACCAGTTATGACTGATGCTGCAGGTGAGTGGTATAATGTCTTAATCATAGAATCGAAGTGTTCACCGAAGCCGAAACATTGCAGAACTACCCACATACAATGCTGCGTTCAAGTCCTCCTCGGATGTTCGTACTTACGAGTTGACAAGTCGTTATTACGACATCGGGTGCGTTCAAGTCACTTTGGTCGGAACAAGATGGCGATTTAACTTTTCTACATTAAAATTCAATAATTTTTTTAACTCTACATCTATAAAATGATGAATGAAGAATGTGCATCATTGTGTGTTTTCTTTTTTCTGTTTTTATTTAATTTATGAAGGTGATGTAAACTGAATTATATATTGTATTATAATTATACAATAATATAACATTTTATATAGCTTATGTAACTTATATAGTTTTATTGTACATTACAAAAAATAATAATTTTATTCATTTCAACAACTTTACCGACGCTGCATATCTTTAGTCTTTGGCTGCGTCCATTGCATCCGACACGCCTCCAACTCTCACTGACACACCCCCAACTCGGAAACTCGGGGCTTAAAGAAAATTTCGAGTTTCCCACTGGTTAGAACGACTTTGTGGTGGCGTTCATGTGCGTTCAACTCGTAAATACCATGTATCCGACATGACTTGAACGCACCATAATTCCACTCTAGCCTGTCAAAGGCTTTTTCTGCATCAAGTGAAAAGACCGCACAAGGTGTTGGGTGGGAGTCCGCAAAGTCAAGAATATGAAGGAGTCGACGCATATTGTCAGATGCATTGCGCCCCTTGATGAAACCAGTTTGGTCCTCCTTGATCAGACTGTGAATTACCTTCTCCATGCGAGAAGCAAAAACTTTAGCATAGATTTTTAGATCACATGGGATAAACGAAATTGGTCTGTAGCTGGAACAATCTAATGGATCTTTCCCTTTTTTAAGAAGTAATGAAATCAGTGATGTTTTTTTTATCTCTATGAAATACCCCATGTTCAATTGCAAAATTAAATGAGTTAAGCATAAGTATCCCTACCAAATCCCAAATTTCTAAATATAATTCAGGGGGGAGACCATCTAGACCCGGCGATTTGCCCTTTTGAAGGCTTTTTAGAGAGACGTGAAGTTCCTCCAAACTTAATGGGGCCTCCAAAGATTCTTTATCCATCTGTGAGATCCGAGGCAGTTCCAATTTATCTAAATACTGCTTACAAAATGGTTCATCAAAATCTGTTTCGGCTTTACACAGATTTGTGTAAAAACCTTTAAATATGTCATTAATTGCCACAGGGTTCGTGGTGATTGATCATCCGATGATTTTATTATGCCTTAGACTCGCATTCTTTCAACCTAAGGGCCAATAAATGACTAGGTCTCTCTGATTCAAAATAATATTTTTGTCTAGTCCTATGTAAAATAAATTCTGCCTTTGAGTGTGAAAGTAAATCATATTCTTCTTTTAAAGAGGACAGCTGTGTAGCCTATTGCTCAGTAAAATGTTGTTTTTGTAGGTTTTGTAATGATTGGATTTTATTTTCTAATTGTGTAAACTGGTGAGTTTTCGCTTTGGCAAGAGTAGAAGAGAAATATATACAGAAACCTCATATAGCACATATAGCGTTTCCCACAGTATTTGAGGATCCACATCAGAGGGCATATTAATTTCAAGAAAGTCCTTAATATATTCTTTTAGAGAGGTAATGAAAGTGATTACTTAATAATGATATGTTAAAGCGCCATCTAGGGGACTTGGCTTTAACATCGAAAAGAGGAACACTGCACAACATAGCAGAATGATCAGATAATGAAATTGGTAATAAAGAGATGGAGGAATTAGATGAAATTAAAGATGGGCTGAGAAATATGTAGTCTATCCTAGAGAAAGTCTTGTCTATTAGAAAAAAAGTGAAGTCCTTAGCTTTAGTATTCTGAATTCTCCATAGATTGATTAAATTGAGCTCAGTGATAAATTTATTCAATAATTTAGAGGATGGATTGGCTGTTGTATCAGATTGAGACTTATCTAAAGCAGGATTTATGACAGCATTAAAATCACCACCCACCACTAGAGGGCAATCAATCTCCTCAAGTAAAGTTTTGGAAATCTGTGTAAGGAATGCACTGTCTGTCTCGTTCGGACCATAAATAGAGACCAATGCTAACCTATTATTATATATTTTGCATCGGATAAAAACAAATCTACCCTTCTCATCACTACCAAGGTGTTCAATCATTAAATTTAACTTCCTGTTAACAAGGATAAGCACCCCCTTAGTTTTATTTTGAGCGCAGGAAAAAGCTATTAATTTGTAATACTTATTCTGGAAATGTGCCACGTCAGATTGTTTTAAATGTGTCTCTTGTATTAAGGCACAGGAAATAGATTTACGGTGTAAATATTCTAACACACGGGTTCGTTTAACAGCAGAATTTAAACCATTCACATTCAGTGATAAAATATTTAAAGTATGCATTGAATATTCATAATCCCAAGATTGTACACAATAAATGCAAAAAAAACCCCCAAAAAACAGAAGCACTTCCATTCTGTAAATAACACGTAAACACTGATGTGCATTTTAGATACCAAACCTCCTATATGAAAAATCCCTTCAGAAATAAGGTAAAATAGATAAAAGTATAAATGTCTGCTGTAAAAAACAAAAACAACATAAAAATATGAACAACCGACAACCATAAACAAGGAACAACTCAGACCGCACATTACCGAGAATATAGGTCTGACTGAGCAACAAAAAACAGTGATAGGTCGTGATCGATCCACTCCAACGCAAGACATGTCTCCCAAAAGGCTCACACAGCCAAAAAATATATTTTTTTATTAATTAAACCTACTCTCCATTAGTCCCCTCCAAAAAAGAAAAATGGAGTGTCAGTCTTACCAGCAAAGAGATCGTTGTACCGGATAAATAAGGACAATATCCCAGTAGGAGAGAAGAAAACGTAAACAATAGGTTTAGCAAGCGTCCATGTTCATCCTGCCATCATCCCCTCCTGGGCAGCTAGGACCAAGTCCATCCCGGCCGTCACGCCCCTCCCGTCGAGCTGGAGAAACAGCGGCCGCTGCTCACCCGTCGTCCCCCAGCAGAGCTGCGGCATACGACTTCTGCTGAGTCATGGAGCTGATAAAATCCTCCGCTTTCTGAGGGGAATCGTAGCTGCACTGTTCCCCGTTGTGCCGTAGCTTAATTACCGCCGGATAGATGAGGAAGGGCTGGAGACCAAGTGCTGTCATCTTCTTCAAAACCGGACCAAATGCCTTTCTCCTGATCACTGCAGCCGGACTAATGTCAGGAAAAAATAGCAGTGTGACATTGTTCTGTGCGCACTTCACCGGATAAGCCTGCAGAGCACCCTTCAGGACATCCGATCTGTCATGCCATCTCAGCACACGGAAGATGAGAGTGCGTGGCCGATCGGAGCCCCCTCCCTCCGTCATACACACGATGCGCCCGATCAATCTCAATGTCACGGCCCCTCAAGGAAGGAATACACTTGGAAAGATTAGCTCTGAGGAAACCAGCTGCATCTGGACCCTCCATCCCTTCTGGTCGCCCCACCAGTCTAACGTTGTTCCTCCTACACCTGTCCTCCATATCTGTCATCTTCTCGGTGAGTCGCTCCAGCTGATCCTTTAAGTCCATGACTGTTCTCTTATCTTCCCGCGCCGCTGCCTGAACAGAATCAACGCGGTCACGTGTCTGTTTCGTCTCGGTAGCTATGGCCTCAAACTCCTCTCTTGGCTCTTTAACAGACTTATTGGTCGCTTGTATGTCCTCATGCAGTTCGCGCAATTCTGGAATCAGCACAGAGTCCATCGCATCTCTCACTGCCGAATTCACAACCGAATTCAAAGTGCTTTGGTGTTCTTTAAATGCTAGTTCAATGCGGTTAGCAATAGCATTGTCCAGGTCTTCACTGGAGATGGCTGAACCTCTGAATTTTTTCTTCATTGGCGATTGCTCAATCTCTCTTTTCTGATCTCCTTTGTCTGCCTTAGTACTCATGATGGGTCCAATGCAGAGTGATTCAAATTTTACTGACAGGATCGTAAAATATGTGGCAAAGTGAGAGGAGCGAAAACCTAAGCCTGCATCATCGTCGAGGGGTCACGTGATCCTCCCTAATTGTATATTTTTGATAATATAAAGTAAAGAGTAAAGTAACTTCATTTTGAGTCCACTTTTTAGACATTATATAAGTAACTTTGCAACTGCTAGTCATTAGCTTATTAGTAGACGGTCTACTTTATCTGCTAACAGTTTATTTAAGTAACTGCAAGAATATCAACTTGTTCTGCTAACCATAACCCTAGTCTAACTGCTAAAACTCTCATGAGAGTTACTGTAGTTGACATAGGCCCTATAGTTGCAAAGTTGTAGAATGTCTAAAGTGGACTACTTTTAATATTATTATAAGTTAATAATTATATTTTAGATAATATAATGAATTCTTAATTGATATAAATATTTAACTTGCTTAAAATAACTAAATACAAGATATATTATAATTAATTTAATATTATAATTTAGGTAATATATTACTAATTGATTAAATTAATTGAATAATTTAAAATAAATAAAAAAATACATAATTATTTACTCTTCCTCAATACAATACACATATAATAATTGAATATTATTATTAAGCCAGCTATTGTATAAAACTACGTAAATAATATTTACATTTCATGAAAATGACTAGTACAACCATATACTGTACTGTAAAATATTCATAAGGACTTTGGATACCGAATCAGTACACTTCCAGAACATACTTATGAATATAGCAGACTGTGAAAAAAGTTGCTAAATAAAACTTGTCTTTTTAACAGTGCTCCAGTTCTGACGGTTGTGCTAGGTGCACATGACCAACGAAAAAAGAACGAGAATTCAGTCCGATTCAAAGTGGATTCATACCATCAGCATCCAAAATACACTGGCAAATCCTTTCATAACGACATCATGCTTTTGAAGGTAACAAACTGCACTTATTTTAGTTGACTTCAGTGAACTTTTCATTCAGACTAACTTTTCATTCATAATTCTTAATAATGATGCTGCCGTTTTTGGTTTACAGTTAGAAAAAAATGTACAACGAAACAACAATATCAAGTGGATATCCATACCAGCGGAAGAAGGCGATATCGAAGCAGGTTCTGTTTGCAGTGTCGCAGGCTGGGGACTTTTAGAAACTAATGGCAAGGAAAGCAATCATCTCATGGAGACAAACGTGAAGGTCATGAATAACAAGAAATGTGCAAGTAAATGGGGGAAGGAACACTTTTCAGCTTCACAGATGATGTGTGTATATGGAGATGGAGGAAGCTGAGGTATATAAAAATAAAATTTGGTTCACCAAATCTTATTGTGTGAATTGTTTTCAGTGAAGTTACAAATTACGACAGCATGTGACTGAAGTGTTGATCTGTTTCTTAACAGGGGGATTCAGGAGGTCCTTTGGTTTGTGGAGACACTGCAGTTGGTGTCACTTCCTTTGGTGACCCTTATCTCTGCAATCCACCTGAGCTACCTGAAGCTTATATTATGATTTCAGCATACATTCCATGGATAAAGAACATAATTGGAAATGTCAATTGAAACTTACAGATAAAATGGGGTGATTTTTTTTTTTTTTGGTTGAGTTGATTTTCTTCCCAATTGGTATTTTAATAGAAATAACATTCATTGATATACTGTCTAGAGATTTTAATTAATCAAAAATGGTATTTTAAACCAGATATGAAGCTGCTGACAGACAGTTTGATATTTGAAGACAACTATTATAAACCTTTACAGAATGCTATTTAAAATAAAGGCAAAAGTACATGTCCACTGACTATGCAAGAAATGTTTGGGGTCAGTAAGAGATCTATTTATAAAAAATCCATAAATGTATCGGTTTCCACAAAATTATTAAGTATCACAATATTTTTTAACACTGACAATAATAAAAATTGCAGCAAATCAGCATATTAGAATGATTTCTGAATGACCATGTGACACTGAAGCCTGGAGTAATGGCTGCTGAAAATTCTTCTTTGCCATCACAGGAATAAATTACAGTTTAAAATGTATTGCCGGTACAATACAAAACAGTTATTTTAAATTGTAATAATATTTCACAGTATCACTTAATATGTCATTACTGTATCATTTACTGTATCTTTGAATAAATACATACAGCATAAAACTTTTAAAAAATCTTACAAACATTTGAACAGTAATACAAACATATTTAGCGCAAAAAGCCATAAATTATAATACTGTTTGTAGGAATTTATGAACAAAACACATTAAAAATGAACATTGCAATCAGTGGGAAAGTTGCTATTTTACACTAGGTTCATTCTGAGTATTTCTTCCTAATAAGAAATCTCTCTCTCTCTCTCTCTTTTTTACTCATTTTAAGATGATAGTACATTTGATAAAACATTCTGATAACAGCGGTTTCCTGTTGAAATCATGCGCCGCCCATGTTTACCACATGTTAGGCTGGTAGTTTGATTATAGATTTTCTGCCAGATGTGTTGTTTTTAATACAATCATTAAGGTATGTTAACTGTCTTCAGTTAATTTAAAAACACTCTTGCCTTGATCACAGGTGAGAATACTTTGTTTTCCCCATTTACTGTTTTTATCACCGGACAGAGAGATGTGGCTGAAGCTTATGAGCTCAACTGCAGTTCTGATTGCATGACTGTTATTGTCCAACCACATCCACCCTGGCCATGTTGACATTTCTCAGAGCAAACTATCTTTTGATGTCATCAAACTGAGTAAAAATGTATTTGGAATCAACTGAATAATTGCGTAGGCTATTTAGTTGCATGTACTATAAAACAACTCTCAATTTTCATCTACATTTTCAGTAAAAACTTGATCTGACATGGAATGAGATAGAAATACTGGACCACAGAAGTAGTAAATAAATATATTAATGTATTTTTTTATATATATAGTTCTAGTTAAATTAAGCCTTGCAGTTATTCAATGTTAATGTTGTTTGTCTACAGCTCACTTGAATTTGTTCTAGATCATTAGTTGTGACATCATGATGCTCTGGAAGCTGGTTTGAGAAATAGTTACCACAAACCCAGTGTCTCCACCCACACTTTTGTTTATAGAGTGTATTGTCAGTGATTACTCACTGATTGTCTTCATGATGACCATCATCTCTCTGCTCCTGCTGACATCTCTGCTGCCAAACCTGACCTTCACTGGTGAGACTGACTGATCTACTGAATTGATTAATCTGCTGAATAATATCTTTAACAGCACTTTCTTGCTTTCTCAGCTCGTGTCAATATGGGTATAGTGAATGGCACAGAAGCAAAACCCCACTCCAGACCTTACATGGTTTCTGTTCAAAAGAACTGGCTACATGTCTGCGGTGGATTCCTCATCTCTGATGAGTTTGTCTTGACTGCCGCACATTGTCGAAAAAAGTAGAGTGTATTGTTTGGAAATGTCCATTATGGAATTTGACATTCTATAGTCTAAAAGACAAAACTGAATGTTGATATGCTAAAATATATTTGATTTTAACAGTTCAGATACTCTGACAGTCGTGGTTGGTGCACATGACCTAAAAAATAAGACTGAAGGTTCTGTCTGCATCGGAGTGAAGTCCTACCACCAGCATCCAAACTTTACTGAGGAACCTGTCATGAAAGACATTATGCTTTTGAGGGTAACTATCTGCACTAATTTCAGTTTAAAATCACATCTAAGGCAAAAAATATCTACATGACACATTTTTCTAAATATTAACAAATAAATATCTGGGCTATATTATTTGTAATCAAGATAAAATATAGGCTACAGTCGGTCATTGTTATAGCAAAATAAACTGGACAGCTGTATATTATCTTTTTACACACCTACAAATTGTTTTATAATCTTACCTGTCCCGTGTATCATCTTAAAGCTTCTGCGATCATAAAGAATGATGGACCGCTGCTGAATCCCATAATCGACCAATCAGATTCAAGTATTGCAAAGCACTGTCATAGCTAAATTACTGTCTTTGTAAAATATCTTCCTTTTTAATATAAATATAATATAAAGTATTTATATAAATGATTGCATTTCTAAAGCTTTGCAAATGTAAATGTTTTTATTTGCATATTTTGCATACATCTATAAAGTACTTTCAGTGTAGGCTTTCTAATCGTGCAGAAAATATATTCAAAGTGGATCAGAAAACAAACCAGACAGACATACTTACATCAACTTAAGGGAAATGATCCAAAAATAGTTTGTGTATATGTTTGTATACGTATATGTACAGTATATGTAAATAATTTGAAAAACTGCTGTTCAGTATTATTAAATATTTCTGTTATGTTTTGTACTACAGCTAGAGAAAAACGTCACACAAAATGAGAAAGTCAACTGGATATCTATACCAATAAAAGAAGAGAAGCGTTGCAGGCTGGGGAAGGCTGGATATTAATGGCTCCCTTAGCAATCGTCTCATGGAAACACGTGAATATTATGAATAACACGAAATGTGAAAATAAATGGGGAAAAGATTACTATTCAGCTTCACAGATGACGTGTACATATGGCAATGGAGGAAGTTGCACCGTAAGTAAAAGATCATCTGTCATATTGATTGATATAAGGCCCCAAATTGGTGAGCTTAATTTGTGTGTTTACATTGTTAACAGGGGGATTCAGGAGGTCCTTTGGTTTGTGGGGAAACTGCTGTTGGTGTCACATCTTTTGGTGATCCTGATCTCTGTAATTCCCCTGAGCTACCTGAAGTTTATATGAAGGTTTCAGCATATCTGCTATGGATACTAAAATATATTGGAAATGTTTATTGACTTTTTTGATTTTGGTTTCAGTTGTTTCAATAAATGTGGAGTTGTCGTATGGCAAATACGAAGGCCTATTTTAATCACTTTTTTTAAAAAAGGATGGTAGATGCTGATAGACATTTCCTGCAGACAAGATGTTTTTACCACATTGATTCAGGAGATAGTATGGTTCCTGCTCATAAGATATAGGGTAAAAACATTGTAAAAATGCTCACTTTACTGCTAAAGACTTTGGGAAGACCTGATAGAAGGAACTAAGTATTTAAAGGTTTGACTTGAATATGCTGGAAGTATTTTTAACACATAAAAATGGTGACCCAACCCTGTGATGTTACATGCTGTGGTATTGCAAGATGGCAGCATCCTACATTCGTGTTTGTTATATATTTTTTAATTAAAGTGGAAATCAGTTTACTACATAATGTAATCTTGACTATTTCATTTAGTTCAAACTGTCAAGTTGAATGAGGATGGCCATGGGTCGCAGAAGCGGGGGCCCGCCCGGGCTTGGGCCAGGTTAATTTTGAGGTCTGGTATTATATAACATATATACATAGGCTATAGGCTCATATATGTATGCATGGTTAATCAATGAAAGATTGCGATCTCGATTAAACATGCGCAATCTTATTCACATAGGCATATACAATCACATAGGAATATTTAAATATGCTTTCGCGCAGCTGTGGATTCAGAGAGAGCAGCGCTTATCTTGTCTTTGTCTGTAACAGCTTCACAAACAGTCAGCTACATTTATGTGTTGCAATTTGCAAACATTAAATAATAATGAAAGTATTGGAATAAAAGTTTATAGTCCGGATATAGCCGCAATCAAAATGAGTACCTGACCTTTGGAGCTAATGATATGCTTTTAAAAAGATAGTATGTGTTACATCATGCCAGTGGGAGCTGACCAGTGACTGGTAAAATGTATTTGCTGTCTGAATCATTCATTCAAGAGATTCGTCCAAAAACCCTGGACGAAACAAATCTTAATTCATTTATTTCAAGTGATGTTTTTTTTTACATAATGAATTCATTTAAATGAATAAATATTTTTAAATAGACTAATTTATAAATTTAATATAATCATTTTGTCAGAAACTCAAGTAAATTAGCCTATACATATTATTTTGTTTGGTTGTCTAATGTTTTGTTTTCAGAATCGTGGGAGAACTGTGATCTATATTCTATGTATTCTATATTCTATTCTATATATAGTACAGTTTCTAATATTCCAGACTTTATGTAGTACAGTTACAAGGATTTGGTACAATTATAATGCATTATAATGCGCTTCTCATTCAAAGTGCTTCTCACCCCCCCACAGGCCCCCCTTTCTTTTGCTTCATTTCGCGATCCATGGATCGATTCATTCCGCGATTTCAATGCTGAAAACAGCCCAAAGACTAATTTATCATCACTTATATTGCATTAACGTTGTTCATGCATTAAGAGCTGTTTCTTTGAGCTCAAGGCACTGTCTGCAAGTTAATGGCTTCAAATTAATCAAATGGCACAAATATTTGTGGAATGACAATTGAAGCCTTCGATCGAAGCCTCATCAAGTCACAAGGTATTATCAGAGCTAATTTTCAGAGTTACAGATACACAAAATGAAAGAAATAAGTTATGGGAACTCTTTGTCTCCACCTACATTTATATTATATGTATACTGTATATATATCCAGTGAAAGCTCACTGAGTCAGATTGTCTTAATCATGATCGTCATCTCTCTGCTCCTGCTGGCCTCTCTGCTGCCACAACTGACCTGCATTGGTAAGACTGATAAAAAAAAAAAAAAAATTCTATTAAGCCACGTTTTATGACATATATAAGACAGTGAGGAGCAAATAAAATAACCAACACTATATATCTCTTTCTCAACTTGTGCAAATGTGCGTATAGTGAATGGCAGTGGTGGTCAGTAACGAAGTAAAAGTAATTCGTTACTGTACTTAAGTAAATTTTTCAAGTATCTGTACTTTACTGGAGTAGTTTTATTTTGAGTAACTTTTACTTTTACTTCACTACATTCCAAAGCATAAGATCGTACTTTTTACTTCACTACATTTCATAAAACATATCGTTACTCCTTATAATACATCACGTGCTCCGAGACGCAGAAGCGGTGGTTTATTCATGAAGAAACTGATTATTTTCAATGAATCTGTAAAATCGGTTCGCAAATCACAACAAACGATTCATTCACGAATTGGAATGATCCGATTGCAGCTGTTCTCGATTCGACAACTCACTGATTCAAATGAACCGTTTAGAGCGAGTCTTCAGTGAACTGAACTCACAAGTAAAGAACCGGGCGCGTGTGCGCAACTAATGCTGCGAAAAGTAAGTTACTAATGTCGAATTTTAGGATTAATTATTGAAACTGAAAATCATATTTAGGTCAAAACTGTCAGTTGTTTGTGAACTAAATCTGCTGTAAAGGGTGATCTATTTAAGCCCTCTGAAATGCTTGAATGCAGACAGATCAATGTCAGTGTCTCTATGTTTTAGGTCAAAAAACGAAACATTAAAATAACACAAATTAAATAAAATAACTCATGCACGTTCATATTCCCCGCTGCTGTAACGTTAGCAGTTTTATTAAAATGCTACGCATTTAGCCCTATGTGATGTCTGTTTTTATATTGTTTATCAACAGTATAATTTTTTATATTGTTTAGATCATCTAGCCCAGTAGACAGATGTGAATGTTTATTCATAACCATACTGAACATAAGTAAATATTGTTACCTGATGCTAACTGTCTAGCTAACAAGCTTGCTGGTGCTAAGTTGAGGAAATTTTTAGATATAAAGTCCAAATATTTTTATTCAACCAACTAGATAGATTCCAAAGAAACAGTAAAAAGAAAGGATGTGATGTTCAGAACATGGTAACTACAGTAATGATCAAAGTGGGAAGTGATGCCCTCTGGGGGCATTTGGCCAGGGGTGTTTTTACACCACAGACAAGGTTTGAGAAGAAAAAAATCATTATGAAAATATAATTATATTTTCCTTAAAATGTTCTTCCTAACTTCAGGCCAAATTCATATATAACTGACAAGAAGTTTTAAAACACTTTTTTTCTTATTGGTGAAAAATAGATGATCAAATCTGTTTTCTCTCAGGTACATCGCAGTGTAAGCTTCACAGTGAACATTACAACAAAATATATATCTTGACTCCATATAGTGGTTATTTTGGGAAAATCCCAGGTATTTTGGGCAGTAGGATTATAAAAATATGTGCTAATATAAAATTAAATAAAGTAGTCTATATAAAATTGGAAAATAAATCTATCTATCAGTACTTTTTTACTTAAGTACATAAAAAATCGAGTACTTTTGTACTTTCACTCGAGTAAAATTGAAAAAGCAGTACTTTTACTTTTACTGGAGTAATATTTTATTATACGTATCTGTACTTTTACTCAAGTACTTGATCTGTATACTTTGTCCATCACTGGTGAATGGCAGGGAAGCAAAACCCCACTCCAGACCTTACATGGTGTCTGTTCAAACAAAGGAGCATCATATCTGCGTTGGAGTCCTCATCTCTGATAGATTTGTCATGACTGCTGCACATTGCCGAAACAAGTAAGACCTTGTTTAATCCACAATCTTGTGTTACCTAATTATATAATTGATATAATATAATAATTAATATATAAATACTAAATAAATCATTATTCATTATTGCTCAATACAATAGGCTACTTTACTTAATAATTTAATATTATTTTTAAGCCAGCTAATTATATAAAAATGCATCAATAATTTTTAATTTATCTATTATTAATTAATTTATTATTTAATACAATGATTGTAACATTATTAATAAGTTAGCTAATTATATATTTTAGGTAATATAAGGTAACACTTTATTTTGATAGTCCATTTTAGACATTCTACTGACTATAAGTTATTCTGTTATTCTACAAACCTTAACCTGAATCTAACAATTACTAATACTCTAATGATTGTTAGTTGATATGTAGTTGCAAAAAATGTTTAAACTGGACTATCGAAATAAAGTGTAACTTAATAGAATAAACACTAAATACATTATTATTACTTGTTGATCAATAAAATAATTATATTAATATTATTATAAATTAACAATTATATATTTTAGATAATATATTGCTAATTAGTCAAATTAATTAAATATTTAAAACAAAACAATACTAAAAACATTATTTATTTGTGCTGAATGCAATACATATATTATAATAATATAATTAATAATTTTATATTATTATTATTAAGCCAGCTAATTATATAAAAACTAAAAAAATAATATTTTAATACTAAATTAATTAAAATGACTATAATCATACAGTAAAACATTCATCATGACTTTGGCTACTAAATCAGCACACTTCCAGAACATACTTATGAGGAAAAAAAAAAGTTACTGCTAAATAAAACTTCTTTCTTAATTTTTTTTAAGTGCTCCAGTTCTGATGGTTGTGCTAGGAGCACATGACCTACGAAAAAAGAATGAGAATTCAGTCCGATTCACAGTGGATTTATACCATCAGCATCCAAAATAAACCATGGAATCCTTTCATTATGACATCCTGCTTTTGAAGGTAACAACCCATACTTATTTTAGCTGACTTATTAAACTTTCATGCAGAAGAACAGTCAATATATTGGAAGGTAATCAAATCTTTTTATTAATGATGTGGCCATTTTTGGTTTACAGTTAGAAAAAAAACTGTACAACTAAACAACAATATCAAGTGGATATCCTGTCAGCACAAAAGGATCCAGATGCAGAAGGCAAGACAAAACAAAGAATATTTATTCAATAAACGAACTCAGGCAGTCTGTGCTCGCCAGCCAGAAAAGACATTCACAGTACTGGGAAAAAAATAGAAAAAACAAAACTGGAACTCAGTAGCTGACTTGACTTGAGCGAAAGGATGTGCGGTCCCGGTCGGAGTGGCGAGCAGCAACTTCCATAGAAGGCAGTACAGTCCGGAGGGCTGTGCCCGAAGGCAAATGGACCACAGACAGCCGACTACAGAGAGGCCGTGCAGAGGTAAAGTCGGACACTCGACAGGACTCGACTTAAACCAGACAAAACACAGTCCTAGACAAAAGCACAGAGATCTGGCAGAAGATCAAAGAGAGCTGGCAGAATGGCTGCAAAGCATAATAATCAGACAAAGTAGTCTAGCAACACAGGTAGAAATAGAGGAACAAATCAGTGTTAAAAGGAAACAGGTGCCGTCCCAATCAGCGTGAGCGCTGATTGTGAACGCGAACAGCTGAGTCTAAGAGGCAAAGCGAGAAATAGAGAAGAAAAGGAAACTGGAATCAAACCCAGCTCATGACATATCCATACCAGCGGAAGAAGGCGATATCGAAGCAGGTTCTGTTTGCAGTGTCGCAGGCTGGGGACTTTTAGAAACTAATGGCAAGAGAAGCAATCATCTCATGGAGACAAATGTGACGGTCATGAATAACAAGAAATGTGAAAGTAAATGGGGGAAGGAAGACTTTTTAGCTTCACAGATGATGTGTGTATATGGAGATGGAGGAAGCTGTGATGTATGTAAAAATAATATTTGATTCACCAAATCTTATTGTTTAAACAAGTGTTAGTTATAAATTATGACAGTATGTGACTGAAGTGTTGATCTGTTTCTTAACAGGGGGATTCAGGAGGTCCTTTGGTTTGTGGAGACACTGCAGTTGGTGTTGCATCTTTTGGTGACCTTGATCTCTACAATTCACTTGAGCTACCTGAAATTTATATTAAGATTTCAGCATATATTCCATGGATAAAATCAATAATTTGTTGAGTTGATTTCCCCTCTAAATCTTCTTTCAATAAACATAATATACATTGATATTTTAAACCAGATGTGATACTGCAGACAGTTGATTGATTTAAGACAATCACGATAAACATTTACAGAATGCTATTGACATAAGACTAAAGTACATGCCCACTGACCATGCAAGAAAGAAAAATATTTCTAATTAAAGAAAATATACACCACTCTTCAAAAGTTTGGGGTCAGTAAGAGATGCTGCTCTTTTAAACTGCCAATTCATAAAAAATCCTTAAAAAATGTATCAGTTTCTACAAGTATAACAATGATTTTCAACATTGTTAATAATAAATGTTTCTTGAGCAGAAAATCAGCATATTAGAATGATTTCTGAAGCATCATGTGACACTGAAGACTGGAGTAATTACGCTAAAAATGTAACCTTGCATAACAGGAATAATTTCCATTTGAAAATACATTAAATGTAATACACATTTAATACTCTAGTTACACTGGAGATCACGCCGCCGTTTGCGGCCTACTCAAGCCTGCTGGCGCCAGCCCCAGAGTTGCTGGATACGGCTCTACCCCCTGAGTTCTTGGCTCATGTCCTCACCCCAGAGCCCGTTCCTCGCCAGCGCACCCCAGAGCCCGTTCCTCGCCAGCGCACCCCAGAGCCCGCTCCTCGCCAGCGCACCCCAGAGCCCGCTCCTGCCGAGCGCCCTCAAGTGTCCGTGCCTGCCGAGCGTCCTCAAGTGTCCGCGCCTGCCGAGTGCCCTCAAGTGTCCGTGCCTGCCGAGCACCCTCAAGTTTCCGCGCTTGCCGAACGCCCTCAAATGTCCGCGCTTCCAGAGCACCCCCAAGTGCCAGCTCCCCTCCAGTGCCCGCTCCTCGCAGGAGCCTCTCTGCACCTCCGCTGGTCCCATCCAGCTCTCCTGCGCCTCCGCTGGTCCCGTCCAGCTCTCCTGCGTCTCCGCTGGTCCCGTCCAGCTCCGCGAAAGTGTCAGGGTTCTGGACTCTTTGTTCTTTGTTTTTCCCCTGTCCCTCCTGAGTTTCCTTATTTGGTTATTTTCCTGTTCTTGTTAAGTTCATTGATTACTCCACACCTGTTTTAGTTTTCCTAAATTACTTCCCATGTGTTTATAAGTCCTGAGTTCTCCCTGTGTCTTTGTCTGTTCACTCGTCATTTTACACTGTGTTGCCCATCTGGCTTTGTTTGAATTCCTGATTTATATAAACGAAGAACTTTTGATTCTGCATTCCGTCTCCTGTGTCCTTCCCACCACACACGACTGTGACATATACATATAACTGTATTATAGGTTTGGTAATGTTGCTAGAGCACACGGATGCTAAAAGTTTTCTTTGAATCTGATAAATATTGAATTTCAAAATCAAATGCTAAGCTGCATAATTGTACATAATTTTCATTTCTTACGTGTGGTTGACCCGGTAAATATGGAAGTGGCAATGGATTCTATTTACACTAAGCAAATTATTTATTACAGTATTGTCTTTGCAATAAAATTTGTTAGATGCTATTTATACTATTTAGTGCAAGTGGCAAATATTTGCACCTCAGTATTGTAGTATATTATTAAACAGTGCAATAATAACATATTGAGTGTAAATTATAATTTTTGTTCAAAGGATTAAATGGATGCCACCTTGGGACAATAAAGCCCTCCCTACACCTACCCCTAACCCTAACCGATAAACAACCTTGAGGCACATTATTTTCCAATTTTCCATTATTTCCTTAATTTTATTGAAAATCAATGCCTTTCCGATCTGATATGTGATGCGGAAAGGGAAACGAATTCGGCAAAAGGCGGAGTCAAATTTGGGTCCATTACTTCAAAAAGTCACTGCTACACAAAAGTCACTTAAAATATAATTTTAAAGCTTCTGCTAAGGAAAACAAATAGTCCATTACAACGTACAGAACAATTATCCTAGCAACAAGTCGAACGGTAATGCAATTACAGTAATAATAACAAAAAACAAAACAAAACAAAACAAGATGGCATCCATTGCATTTCTTTGAAGCAAAAGAGTGTGAATCCGCGCTGTGAATACATGAAAGAAGCACGACAGACATGTCTTAGTGATGGATGATCAGCCAATCAGATTCAAGTATTACAGAGTGCAGCATCATATGTAGCTAAATGGCTGTCATTGGTAATTTATCTTCCTATTTTTTTTTTTTATTGTTAAGAAGTGGTTAGCCTACAGGTCTCAAAATATCCAGTAACATTTATAAATACATTTAAGGATTTATACAGATGTTTGAATTTCTAAAGCTTCGCTAACGTAAATGTTTTTTGTTTGTTTTTTTGTATACTGTACACCAAACATCAATATTGTACATTTCAGCCTACTATCCAATCGTGCAAAATTCAAGCTGGACCAGAAAACAAACCAGACAGACAAACTTAAATCAACTTCAAGGAAATAATCTAAAAATAGGTTGCGTATATATGTTCAATAAAATAAATAATTAGAAAAACTGCTGTTCAGAGTTACTAAATATTTCTGTTTTTTTGACTCAGAAAAAAGTCAAGTGGATATCTTTATAATAAAAAAGAAGATGAGATTGAAGTGCATTCTGTCTGCAGCTGTCACGGTCGGTCTCCTGGCTCACCACCAGATGCCGCCAAACACATACACACCATATGGACTTTATCTTGGACTCATTTTCCCATCATGCTCATTGATTACACCCTCACCTGTTTCCAATAACCTGAACACTATTTAAGCCACACTCACCCAGAATTCTGGGCTGAGTATTGTTAGATCCGTCTGCATATAGTACCAAGCGGTTTCCCTGTTTCCAGGTTGCTTATCCTGCCTTGTCGTATTCCTGACCATTGCCGGTTGTTCTCGTTTTTGATTGTTTGCTTTTTGCCCTGACCTTTTTGCCTGTTACCTTTATTTCCTGTTTACCTTTCCCATTTGGATACTTTTCTGCTGGTATATGACCTCTGCCTATGTGACTTTTTATTATAGTAAAACTGCATTTGGATCCGCACACCTGTTTCAATCTTATTGTTACAGCAGCGTTGCAGACTGTGGAAGGCTGGATAATGGCTCCCTTAGAAATCGTCTCATGGAAACACACGTGAAGATCCTGAATAACAAAATGTGAAAATAAGTGGGGAGAAGACGACTATTCAGCTTCACAGTACATATGGCAATGGAGGAAGTTGCACCGTAAGTAAAAAATCATGTCATATTAATTGATATAAGGCCCCAAATGGTGAGCTTAATGTTTGTGTTTATATTGTTAACACGGGGATTCAGGAGGTCCTTTGGTTTGTGGGGAAACTGCTGTTAGTGTTACATCTTTTGGAGATCCTGATCTCTGTAATTCCCCTGAGCTACCTGAAGTTCATATGAAGGTTTCAGCATATTGTTTGCTTTTTGATTGTTTGCTTTTTGCCCTGACCTTTTTGCCTGTTACATTTATTTCCCGTTTACCTTGCCCATTTGGATACTGTTCTGCTGGTATATGACCTCTGCCTATGTGACTACTCTTTATTATATTAAAACTGCATTTGGATCTGCACACCTATCTCCTGCACACCTGCACACTATTGCTCATGTTATTGGATTACCCCTCATGACAAGCCCTCTGGATATTGTTTGTCGATCGTAGACCCACGCTAGTCCTAGGAATATTCTTTGCCTTGTCTGTGATTTACCGGTGTTATCTGACCCTTGCCTGTTTCTTGACCTCGCCTTTGTAAATAAAGCCTTGCATATGGATCTGCACGTCTCACGTCTCGTTTGCCCTGTAACAGGAAGAACACAGCAGCACAATGGCTGCATCTGAAAACTTAGGCACCTGACTTCAGTCAAGTCAGCGAAAGCGGACAGCCGAAGTATACTTTGGCCTTTATGAGGCAATGACTTAGCAGGCAGCATTTTTGCACGAAGGCACCTCATGAAACCGTTTTCGGACAGGCTTCTGGGGCAGCGTAACGGTTTAATGATCTACAACAAAATGGAATGAGTTTTGGTGATAACTAAACAAATATTTAATTACTAATTTCTCACTAGAAATAACATAGTTAGAAATATACATTTACACACAAACTAACCACCAAACGCAACTTTCAGATGCCATCTTTATTTATTTTTTTTAGCTCAACCGTCATGCATTTTTCAGTTTTCGGATGCAGACAATGTATAACAAACTGGCCAAACATGAGGGAGAAACAGCACAGTATAAAGGGAGCTGAAAACATGAGGAACAGGTGACAACACTCAGACAAACGAGGACTCAACAAGGACTAAGGGGGCATGGTAATTGGAGGCAAGGAGGCTGGGTGAGAGGAGCACATGTCCTGTAAATTTCCAACCTGCTTGCAACCATGCAGTAATAGAAAAACATGTTTTACATGCTGTTTCTTTGAGCTAAAGACTGTGCATTGTCTGCAAGTTTATTGGCTTCAAATTAATCAAATGGCACAAATCCTTGTGGAATGCCAATTGAAGCCTTCGACCGAAGCCTCATCAAGCCACAAGTATTATCAAATATTTCTATCTACTGATTACCATACTGAGTTACTGTTACCACAAACTGAAAGTAACAAGTTACAGGAAGCTCAGTTTCTCCTCCTTCCTTTTTATCATATTTATATCGAATATAGCCAGCGAGAACTCATTGATTCACTGATTGTCTTCATCATGACCATCATCTCTCTGCTCCTGCTGGCCTCTCTGCTGCCACACCTGACCTTCACTGGTGAGACTGATCAAATTAAATATAGCACATATTCAGTAAGACCGTGAGTAGGAACAATAATAACTAACACTATCTCTCTCTCTCAGCTCGTGCAAATGTGGGAATAGTGAATGGCAGAGAAGCAAAACCCCACTCCAGACCTTACATGGTGTCTGTTCAAACAAAGGAGAATCATACCTGCGGTGGATTCCTCATCTCTGATATATTTGTCATGACCGCTGCACATTGCCGAGACCAGTAAGACAAATATTAATTTAGCTAATTATATATTTTTGATAATATAAAGTAATGAGTAAAGTAACTTCATTTTGAGTCCACTTTTTAGACATTATATGAGTAACTTTGCAACTGCTAGTCATTAGCTTATTAGTAGACGGTCTACTTTATCTGCTAACAGTTTATTTAAGTAACTGCAAGAATATCAACTTGTTCTGCTAACCATAACCCTAGTCTAACTGCTAAAACTCTAATGAGAGTTACTGTAGTTGACCTAGGCCCTATAGTTGCAAAGTTGTAGAATGTCTAAAGTGGACTACTTTTAATATTATTATAAGTTAATAATTATATTTTAGATAATATAATAAATTCTTAATTAATATAAATATTTAAACTGCTTAAAATAACCAAATACAAGATATATTATAATTTAGGTAATATATTACTAATTGATTAAATTCAATTGAATAATTTTAAATAAATAAATACATAATTATTTACTATTCCTCAATACAATACACATATAATAATATTAATAATTGAATATTATTGTTAAGCCAGCTATTGTATAAAAATACGTAAATAATATTTACATTTCATGAAAATGACTAGTACAACCATATACTGTATTGTAAAATATTCATAAGGACTTTGGCTACCGAATCAGCACACTTCCAGAACATACTTATGAATATAGCAGACTGTGAAAAAAGTTACTGCTAAATAAAACTTGTCTTTTTAACAGTGCTCCAGTTCTGACGGTTGTGCTAGGTGCACATGACCTACGAAAAAAGAATGAGAATTCAGTCCGATTCAAAGTGGATTCATACCATCAGCATCCAAAATACACCGGCAAATCCTTTCATAATGACATCATGCTTTTGAAGGTAACAAACTGCACTTATTTTAGTTGACTTCAGTGAACTTTTCATTCAGAACAACAGCCAATAAGATAATCATATTTTTATTAATGATGCTGCCGTTTTTGGTTTACAGTTAGAAAAAAATGTACAACGAAACAACAATATCAAGTGGATATCCATACCAGCGGAAGAAGGCGATATCGAAGCAGGTTCTGTTTGCAGTGTCGCAGGCTGGGGACTTTTAGAAACTAATGGCAAGGAAAGCAATCATCTCATGGAGACAAACGTGAAGGTCATGAATAACAAGAAATGTGAAAGTAAATGGGGGAAGGAACACTTTTCAGCTTCACAGATGATGTGTGTATATGGAGATGGAGGAAGCTGTGAGGTATATAAAATTTGATTCACCAAATCTTATTGTGTGAATTGGTTTCAGTGAAGTTAAAAATTATGACAGCATGTGACTGAAGTGTTGATCTGTTTCTTAACAGGGGGATTCAGGAGGTCCTTTGGTTTGTGGAGACACTGCAGTTGGTGTCACTTCCTTTGGTGACCCTTATCTCTGCAATTCACCTGAGCTACCTGAAGTTTATACTAAGATTTCAGCATATATTCCATGGATAAAGAACATAATTGGAAATGTCAATTGAAACTTACAGATAAAATGGGGTGATTTTTGTTTTTTTTGGTTGAGTTGATTTTCTTCCCAATTCGTATTTTAATAAAAATAACATGCATTGATATACGGCAGACATGTTCACAAGTCTCTGAGGTCCAAGTCACGTCTCAAGTCTTTTTGTGGAGTCCAAGTCATGTCTCAAGTCTTTGTTCTATTTATTAGCAACAGTTCTTTCAGATAGTTATTGAGGCTAAATCAGTTTTGAAATACTGATTTCACGATATGATTTTCTCAACAACAACAAAAAAAACTTGAACAAAATTTAAGACAAATTAGAAATGAAAAGGTGTCCATTTATTAATTGTCAGATAAAATGCAGCACATTTCTTTGTAAAATTGAAATGTCAAACAACAAAACAAAATTTAAAAACAAACCCCAATTAATCAAATTAATTACACAAATTAAATAAATCTCATATAAACAAACTAAGGCTTTGTGCTCTTTTTCAATTTAAAATGAGAGGCAGCCACTGTATTTTAAACAACACAATCCAAGCAAAGAGGCTGCATACAGGTACATCTCATGTACACCCTATTATTGTGGTTTCAAAGAACAAGAGATACCCAGAATTTATACTGTATGGATGGTCATTTATTGAAACTCAAATGTAAATATTTTGAGATACTGATTTTTGACTTTCATTAGCTGTAAGCTCTAATCATCAAAATTAAAACAAAAAATACCTTTGAAGTGTTTTACTTTACATGTAATGAATCTAAAATATTTGAAAGTTTCAGTTTTTGAAATAAGTTACTAGAAAAAAATAACTTTTTCACCATATTCTAATTTTCTGAGATGTACCTGTACATCCAGCATGAGCAGTTTCTAATCTAAATTGGATTGTTTAATTTTGAAATTTGAAGCAAATACAAAATGGTCTGACTTTAGTTTTGTGAAACTATTCTACATAAACCATCTGTACTACAAAACCACACAGGCTGAATTAATGCAGATTCACTCTCTGCCAGCGGGTGGCGCTTCAACATCAATTAAACTTCGTTTCCTTGGCTGCCGCTGTAAACAAAGCAGAGCTGCGGTTATGAACACTAATATGCATTACACGGAGGCAAGATGAAAAGAAAATACCATCTAAACTTTTTTTAAGAGAGCCAGTTTCCCTCAGAGATGCATTCATATAAACTCCTATACCAAATGACTCGTTTTTTACGAGTCTCACGAGTCACGAGTCCAAGTCAAGTCTCGTGTCTTTATTTATGCGACTTAAAGGAGCAGTGTGTAGTTTTTAGCGGCATCTAGCGGTTGAGTTTGTGAATTGCAACCAACGGCTCAGTCCACCGCTCACCCCTCCCTTTAGAGAAGCTACGGTGGCCGATACAGGGCTAAGATGCCGTCGTCTGAGACCGCAGAGAGCAATGAGGTTTCTTTATAAAGGTAAATTAAGGAATTATATTTACTTAATTATTCAATAAACGATGTCATTGCGTATATTACAGTTACTTGTTCATCATTGTGTCAGTGTTTTTTTCGCGAGAACAACATAGTGACGATACGCGCTCTGTAGAGCAGTTTGTCTGTTAAGGGCTTCTGTAGAAACATGATGGCGACTTCCATGTGAGGGGACCCACAGTATATGTAGTTATAAATCGCTCATTCTAAGGTAATAAAAACATAACAGTTCATTAAGTAAGGTCTTTATACTCTGAAAACGTAGTTATGGATATTATATTGCATTTCTGTCTATGCTAAATATTACACAGTGCACCTTTAAGTGCGACTCGAGTCCAAGTCTCTGACTCGAGTTTCCATCTCTGATATACTGTCTAGAGATTTTAATTAATCAGAAATGGTATTTTAAACCAGATATGAAGCTGCAGAAAGACAGTTTGATATTTGAAGACAACCATCATAAACATTTACAGAATGCTTTTGAAAATAAAGGCAAAAGTACATGTCCACTGACTATGCAAGAAAAGGTTTGGGGTCAGTAAGAGATGCTGTACTTTTAAACTGTTTATTTATAAATGAAAATTCTTCTTTGCCATCACATTAATAAATTACAGTTTAAAATGTATTATCGGTACAATACAAAACAGTTATTTTAAACTGTAATAATATTTCACAGTTTCACTTAATATGTCATTACTGTATAATTTACTGTATCTTTGAATAAATACATACAGCATAAAACTTAAAAAAAAACCTTACAAACATTTGAACCATAATACAAACATATTTAGTGCAAAAAGCCATAAATTATAATACTGTTTGTAGGAATTTATGAACAAAACACATTAAAAATGAACATTGCAATCAGTGGGAAAGTTGCTATTTTACACACTAGGTTCATTCTGAGTATTTCTTCCTAATAAGAAATCTCTCTCTCTCTCTTTTTTACTCATTTTAAGATGATAGTACATTTGATAAAACATTCTGATAACAGCGGTTTCCTGTTGAAATCATGCGCCGCCCATGTTTACCACATGTTAGGCTGGTAGTTTGATTATAGATTTTCTGCCAGATGTGTTGTTTTTAATACAATCATTAAGGTATGTTAACTGTCTTCAGTTAATTTAAAAACACTCTTGCCTTGATCACAGGTGAGAATACTTTATGTTTTCCCCATTTACTGTTTTTATCACCGGACAGAGAGATGTGGCTGAAGCTTATGAGCTCAACTGCAGTTCTGATTGCATGACTGTTATTGTCCAACCACATCCACCCTGGCCATGTTGACATTTCTCAGAGCAAACTATCTTTTGATGTCATCAAACTGAGTAAAAATGTATTTGGAATCAACTGAATAATTGCGTAGGCTATTTAGTTGCATGTACTATAAAACAACTCTCAATTTTCATCTACATTTTCAGTAAAAACTTGATCTGACATGGAATGAGATAGAAATACTGGACCACAGAAGTAGTAAATAAATATATTAATGTATTTTTTTTATATAGTTCTAGTTAAATTAAGCCTTGCAGTTATTCAATGTTAATGTTGTTTGTCTACAGCTCACTTGAATTTGTTCTAGATCATTAGATGTGACATCATGATGCTCTGGAAGCTGGTTTGAGAAATAGTTACCACAAACCCAGTGTCTCCACCCACACTTTTGTTTATAGAGTGTATTGTCAGTGATTACTCACTGATTGTCTTCATGATGACCATCATCTCTCTGCTCCTGCTGACATCTCTGCTGCCAAACCTGACCTTCACTGGTGAGACTGACTGAATTGATTAATCTGCTGAATAATATCTTTAACAGCACTTTCTTGCTTTCTCAGCTCGTGTCAATATGGGTATAGTGAATGGCACAGAAGCAAAACCCCACTCCAGACCTTACATGGTTTCTGTTCAAAAGAACTGGCTACATGTCTGCGGTGGATTCCTCATCTCTGATGAGTTTGTCTTGACTGCCGCACATTGTCGAAAAAAGTAGTGTATTGTTTGGAAATGTCCATTATGGAATTTGACATTCTATAGTCTAAAAGACAAAACTGAATGTTAATATGTTAAAATATATTTGATTTTTAACAGTTCAGATACTCTGACAGTCGTGGTTGGTGCACATGACCTAAAAAATAAGACTGAAGGTTCTGTCTGCATCGGAGTGAAGTCCTACCACCAGCATCCAAACTTTACTGAGGAACCTGTCATGAATGACATTATGCTTTTGAGGGTAACTATCTGCACTAATTTCAGTTTAAAATCACATCTGATAAGGCAAAAAATATCTACATGACACATTTTTCTAAATATTAACAAATAAATATCTGGGCTATATTATTTGTAAGCAAGATAAAATATAGGCTACAGTCGGTCATCGTTATAGAAAAATAAACTGGACAGCTGTATATTATCTTTTTACACACCTACAAATTGTTTTATAATCTTACCTGTCCCATATATCATCTTAAAGCTTCTGCGATCATAAAGAATGATGGACTGCTGCTGAATCCCATAATCGACCAATCAGATTCAAGTATTGCAAAGCACTGTCATAGCTAAATTACTGTCATTGTAAAATATCTTCCTTTTTAATATAAATATAATATAAAGGATTTATATAAATGATTGTATTTCTACAGCTTTGCAAATGTAAATGTTTTTATTTGCATACTTTGCATACATCTATAATGTACTTTCAGTGTAGGCTTTCTAATCGTGCAGAAAATATATTCAAAGTGGATCAGAAAACAAACCAGACAGACATACTTACATCAACTTAAGGGAAATGATCCAAAAATAGTTTGTGTATATGTTTGTATACGTATATGTAAATAATTTGCAAAACTGCTGTTCAGTATTATTAAATATTTCTGTTATGTTTTGTACTACAGCTAGAGAAAAAAGTCACACAAAATGAGAAAGTCAACTGGATATCTATACCAATAAAAGAAGAGGAGATTGAAGTGCATTCTGTCTGCAGCGTTGCAGGCTGGGGAAGGCTGGATATTAATGGCTCCCTTAGCAATCGTCTCATGGAAACACATGTGAAGATCATGAATAACACAAAATGTGAAAATAAGTGGGGAGAAGATGACTATTCAGCTTCACAGATGATGTGTACATATGGCAATGGAGGAAGTTGCACCGTAAGTAAAAGATCATCTGTCATATTGATTGATATAAGGCCCCAAAATGGTGAGCTTAATTTGTGTGTTTACATTGTTAACAGGGGGATTCAGGAGGTCCTTTGGTTTGTGGGGAAACTGCTGTTGGTGTCACATCTTTTGGTGATCCTGATCTCTGTAATTCCCCTGAGCTACCTGAAGTTTATATGAAGGTTTCAGCATATCTGCCATGGATACAAAAATATATTGGAAAGGTTTATTGACTTGTTTGATTTTGGTTTCAGTTGTTGTTTCAATAAATGTGTCGTTGTCGTATGTCAATCACCTATGAGTGGTTATTTATTTACCCAGCCCTTGGAGACTGCAAATACGAAGGCCTATTTTAATCACTTTTTTTTTTTTTTTTTAAAGTATGGTACATACTGATAGACATTTCCTGCAGACAAGATGTTTTTACCACATTGATTCAGAAGATAGTATGGTTCCTGCTCATAAGACATAGGGTAAAAACATTGTAAAAATGCTCACTTTACTGCTAAAGACTTTGGGAAGACCTGATAGAAGGAATTAAGCATTTAAAGGTTTGTATTTTTAACACATAAAAATGGTGACCCAACCCTGTGATGTTACATGCTGTGGTATTGCAAGATGGCAGCATCCTACATTATTCATGTTTATGTATTTTTTAATTAAAGTGGAAATCAGTTTACTACATAATGTAATCTTGACTTTTTCATTTAGTTCAAACTGTCAAGTTGAATGAGGATGACATAGCCATGGGTCACAGAAGGGGGGGGGGGCGCCCGGGCCTGGGCCAGGTTAATTTTGAGGTCTGGTATTATATAACATATATACATAGGCTTTAGGCTCATATATGTATGCATGATTAATCAATAAAAGATTGCGATATCGATTAAACATGCGCATTCTTTTTCCTAAATGATGATAGTTCAGCTATGTCTATTAAACCTTTGGAATTACAATCACATTGGAATATTTAAATATGCTTTCGCGCAGCTGTGGATTCAGAGAGAGCAGCGCTTATCTTGTCTTTGTCTGTAACAGCTTCACAAACAGTCAGCTACATTTCTGTGTTGCAATTTGCAAACATTAAATAATAATGAAAGTATTGGAATAAAAGTTTATAGTCCGGATATAGCCGCAATCAAAATGAGTACCTGAGCTTTGGAGCTAATGTTATGCTTTAAAAAAGATAGTATGTGTTACATCATGCCAGTGGGAGCCGACCAGTGACTGGTAAAATGTATTTGCTGTCTGAATCATTCATTCAAGAGATTCGTTCAAAAACCCTGGACGAAACAAATCTTAATTCATTTATTTCAAGTGATGTTTTTTACATAATGAATTCATTTAAATTAATAAATATTTTTAAATAGACTAATTTATCAATTTAATATAAACATTTTGTCAGAAACTCAAGTAAATTAGCCTATACATATTATTTTGTTTGGTTGTCTAATGTTTTGTTTTCAGAATCGTGGGAGAACTGTGATCTATATTCTATGTATTCTATATATAGTACAGTTTCTAATATTCCAGACTTTATGTAGTACAGTTACAAGGATTTGGTTCCAATATAATGCATTATAATGCGCTTCTCATTCAAAGTGCTTTTCACCCCCCCACAGCCCCACAAAAGTTACTCCTTTAAATAATCACGTATAATCAGTAAAAAACACTGCCAAGCCTCAATGGTTGAAGGCCTGGCCCCACCGACTCGCGCCGTTGTACATTAGGGCTGAAACAAACGATTATTTTGATAATCGATTAATCTAACGATTATTAGAACGATTAATCGACTAATCGTTGATTAGTTTACTGGTTAATCAGTAGACTTTGATTGATTATTCAGTTTTTGCAATTAGTTAGAATATTAAAGTTATACATATTCTAACATAAATAAAGGTCACTTCAGCTTTAGAAAAGCATATTATGCAATTACAATTATTACACAATTAATTGGTAACACTTTACATTAAGGTTCATTAGTTAACATGACTGCACTGTATTTTATGTATAATCATTTTCTATTCGTAACGGTTTTAAATTCATTAAATTAAATACATTTTTATATAATTTCCTTGTTTTTATTGTTGTGATTACTATTTTTTTTAATTCCTTGTTTTTATTGTTGTGATTATTATTTTTAATGTCTATTTCACTTCCTTTTATGTAAAGCACTTTTGTGTTTATGAATTTTTTTTTGTGTATGAAATGTGCTATATAAATAAACTTGCCTTGCCTAACATGAATTAAAAATGAACAATAATTCTATGGCATTTGTTAATCTTAATGTTAATTTCAGCATTTACTAATGCATTATTAAAATCACAAGTTGTTTTTTTACATTGATAAATGCATTGTGAACTAACATGAACAACTGTATTTTTATTAACCAACATTAACAAAGATTAATACTTAAATGTAATAAATGTATTGTTCATTCATGTTAATTAATACATTAACTAATGTTAACAAATGATACCTTATTGTAATGTTACCAATTAATTATAAAAATAGATGTATTTGGCACACAAAATGAGATGACAGACAGAGACACTCTCTCACCATTTAATTAGCTACATGAAAAAGTAACTGAATGACACATCTTGCACATTCTGCCAAACATCTCCTTTTGTAAGTCATATAGATAAGAAACAAAATAAAGGTAAGTGATAAGATGCTTTGGATAAACTATTTTATTCACAACATAATGTCTTAAAATACCTTATAGGGTTATGATAATCAAAACAGCCCTGAGCTAGATCAAGCTTTGATCTCTGCAAACCAAACTGTCACTTTAATGAAATTATTATTTTTTCCCACTAATAAAAATATTTGATCATTAGCTAGCTCACACTGGAGAGCTGCTTTATATCAGAAAATCAAGTTGTAATTCTAACTGAAAGCGACACTGACTTTCATGTTTTTCATGTTTAATACCGTAAAGCTGCTTCAATTAAGGCTATCTATTGCATAAAGTACTATATAAATAAACATAATGTGGCCGAACTCTACTGGAGTAATGTTACGTTACTGAACTGCAGAGCTCATGCAAACATCCACATCGTTATAATCAGATGCATTTTTAACTGTTGCTTTCACACTGCTGTCAGTTTTTGTTGTTTATTTCGTTACTGGGAGGAAAGCGCGCAATATATATTTACATATTCATCCAAACGCCGCTCAAGTTTGGATGCATTTGCTCTGAAGTGCTGTGTGTGTGTTCTTCTCTTGATCTGCATCCAGGAGGGCTGAACTAGAGTCTTGCACTACAGCGCCACACTGGTCAAACCGCAGTATTGCAAGCTCTTACATTAGGTCATATGAGATCAAACAACTACTCGACAACAAAAATATTTGTCGACAATTTTTTATTGTCGACGTTGTCGATAATGTCGACTAATCGTTGCAGCCCTATTGTACATTCACATGAGACAATTTGCAGGAGGCTACGGATCCAATATGCCTCTCTACACATGTGTGGTGTAAACCAGTTCTGAATTACTGTCTTCTTCACAGCTGTAAAACCAGCAAACAACATTCTCTTTTGCATTGAACTAATACAGAGACCAGAATCATCATTAAGAAGACATAAACTTGGGTTAACAGACCAATCAATTCTCAGTAATGATTACAAAACCAGGTTTACATGTGTCCATAGACTGATGACGACAGGACATTCCCAAAACATATGCAGAAAAGTGCCCGATGATGTAGTGTTACATATTTGGCAGTTCAAATTTGACTGCAGTTTCATTTTAAATCTTTTGTAAGAAGTTATGTATGCTCTATGAATGACTTTGAAGTGAATAAGACGATGAGCCAGATTTTTAGATGTTAAGCTGAGATTGGACCACACTCTCTCCCAGTCGACAGATAAATTAAGATCAGATAATTAGCTATTCCAAATAGTTTTAATAGAAAGAGGTTTTGTAATACAATCAATAATTTTATTATATATTAAGGAAACAGATGGCCGACCAGCAGATGGTGCAATCCAGTCCCGCATAGGATGAGAGGAAATGGAAGAAGACCAAGGAACGCCATACGCTTTGAGAGCAGAACGTAATTGAAGAAAAACAAAATATGCAGATGCTGGTAGACAAAATTTGTCTCTCAATGCCTGAAATGAACAGAGGCCCTGGTTATCATATATATCACCGCACGTGTTTATACCTAAAGAGGACCAAGAGGGTTGGACAAATGGACGATTTCCACATACAAAGATAAAATTGTTAATAAAGGTGTACTGTTACAGAATTTGAAGGGTCCACCTATCCGACGTTCAACCGTTTTCCAGATTTTAATAGAGTTAGCCACAACCGGACCAAATTTATAATTATCCCATTTTTTTCCTGTGCCAGTAAATAAAATATCTTGAAGTCTATTTGGTTTAACCTTGTCAGCTTCAATCACCCTCCATGAAACTGTAGATTGAGGATCAACCCAATTATGAAGGGCCTTAAGCTGGAACGACCAATAATATAATTCAAAATTTGGTACAGCCAGTCCTCCTGCGCTATTAGGATGTTGTAATGTGGTAAGTTTAATTCTGGGACATTTATCATTCCAGATAAACTTAGAAATTATGGAGTTGATCTCCTTAAAGTAACCTGGAGGGGGAGAAAGTGGTAGCATAGAGAAAAAAAAATTAAATCGAGGTAACAAATTCATCTTAACAGTGGAGATTCTTCCTTGGAGAGAGACTTTAAGATTCTTCCATCTTTGAATGTCATTTTTGACCTTAACTAAAATGTTATTAAAATTGTCTCTGGCAAAGCGCGCAATATATATTTACATATTCATCCAAACGCCGCTCAAGTTTGGATGCATTTGCTCTGAAGTGCTGTGTGTGTGTTCTTCTCTTGATCTGCATCCAGGAGGGCTGAACTAGAGTCTTGCGCTACAGCGCCACACTGGTCAAACCGCAGTATTGCAGGCTCTTACATTAGGTCATATGAGATCAAACGACTACTCGACAACAAAAAATTTTGTCGACAATTTTTTATTGTCGACGTTGTCGATAATGTCGACTAATCGTTGCAGCCCTATTGTACATTCACATGAAACAATTTGCAGGAGGCTACGGATCCAATATGTCTCTCTACACATGTGTGGTGTAAACCAGTTCTGAATTACTGTCTTCTTCACAGCTGTAAAACCAGCAAACAACATTCTCTTTTGCATTGAACTAATACAGAGACCAGAATCATCATTAAGAAGACATAAACTTGGGTTAACAGACCAATCAATTCTCAGTAATGATTACAAAACCAGGTTTACATGTGTCCATAGACTGATGACGACAGGACATTCCCAAAACATATGCAGAAAAGTGCCCGATGATGTAGTGTTACATATTTGGCAGTTCAAATTTGACTGCAGTTTCATTTTAAATCTTTTGTAAGGAGTTATGTATGCTCTATGAATGACTTTGAAGTGAATAAGACGATGAGCCAGATTTTTAGATGTTAAGCTGAGATTAGACCACACTCTCTCCCAGTCGACAAATAAATTAAGATCAGATAATTCCCTATTCCAAATAGTTTTAATAGAAAGAGGTTTTGTAATACAATCAATAATTTTATTATATATTAAGGAAACAGATGGCCGACCAGCAGATGGTGCAATCCAGTCCCGCATAGGATGAGAGGAAATGGAAGAAGACCAAGGAACGCCATACGCTTTGAGAGCAGAACGTAATTGAAGAAAAACAAAATATGCAGATGCTGGTAGACAAAATTTGTCTCTCAATGCCTGAAATGAACAGAGGCCCTGGTTATCATATATATCACCGCACGTGTTTATACCTAAAGAGGACCAAGAGGGTTGGACAAATGGACGATTTCCACATACAAAGATAAAATTGTTAATAAAGGTGTACTGTTACAGAATTTTAAGGGTCCACCTATCCGACGTTCAACCGTTTTCCAGATTTTAATAGAGTTAGCCACAACCGGACCAAATTTATAATTATCCCATTTTTTTCCTGTGCCAGTAAATAAAATATCTTGAAGTCTATTTGGTTTAACCTTGTCAGCTTCAATCACCCTCCTTGAAACTGTAGATTGAGGATCAACCCAATTATGAAGGGCCTTAAGCTGGAACGACCAATAATATAATTCAAAATTTGGTACAGCCAGTCCTCCTGCGCTATTAGGATGTTGTAATGTGGTAAGTTTAATTCTGGGACATTTATCATTCCAGATAAACTTAGAAATTATGGAGTTGATCTCCTTAAAGTAACCTGGAGGGGGAGAAAGTGGTAGCATAGAGAAAAAAAAATTAAATCGAGGTAACAGATTCATCTTAACAGTGGAGATTCTTCCTTGGAGAGAGACTTTAAGATTCTTCCATCTTTGAATGTCATTTTTGACCTTAACTAAAATGCTATTAAAATTGTCTCTGGCAATCTTATGAATGTTTTTATATATGGCAATGCCCAAATAGATGAAAGATTTCTTAATAGGGATAAATGAGGGAATAGAAAAATTAACCTTAACATTGTTAATTGGCATTAGAGCAGATTTGCTCCAATTTATTTTATATCCTGAAAGGCTACTAAAATTATCAAATTCCTTAATTACACTAGAGACAGAAACATCAAAGTGGTCTAAATATAGAATAATATCATCAGCGTATAATGAAATACAATGATTATGGTCATGAATCTTAATCGATACTTCAGATTTCCTGATGGCTTGTGCTAAGGGTTCGAGAGATAGACAAAACAATAAGGGGGAAAGTGGACACCCCTGCCTCGTTCCCCGCTGTAAAGGGAATGAGGGGGAAATAATATTACCAGTTATGACTGATGCTGCAGGTGAGTGGTATAATGTCTTAATCATAGAAACGAAGTGTTCACCGAAGGCGAAACATTGCAGAACTGTCCACATATAATTTCACTCTAGCCTGTCAAAGGCTTTTTCTGCAACAAGTGAAAAGACCGCACAAGGTGTTGGGTGGGAGTCCGCAAAGTCAAGAATATGAAGGAGTCGAGGCATATTGTCAGATGCATTGCGCCCCTTGATGAAACCAGTTTGGTCCTCCTTGATCAGACTGTGAATTACCTTCTCCAAACGAGAAGCAAACACTTTAGCATAGATTTTTAGATCACATGGGATAAGCGAAATCGGTCTGTAGCTGGAACAATCTAATGGATCTTTCCCTTTTTAATGAAATTAATGAAATCAGTGATGTTTTTTGATCTCTATGAAATGCCCCATGTTCAATTGCAAAATTAAATGAGTTAAGCATAAGTATCCCTACCAAATCCCAAATTTCTAAATATAATTCAGGGGGGAGACCATCTAGACCCGGCGATTTGCCCTTTTGAAGGCTCTTTAGAGAGACGTGAAGTTCCTCCAAATTTAATGGGGCCTCCAAAGATTCTTTATCCATCTGTGAGATCCGAGCCAGTTCCAATTTATCTAAATACTGCTTACAAATTGGTTCATCAAAATCTGTTTCGGCTTTATACAGATTTGTGTAAAAACCTTTAAATATGTTATTAATTGCCACAGGGTTCGTGGTGACCTGATCATCCGATGATTTTATTGCGCTAATATATGCCTTAGACTCGCATTCTTTCAACCTAAGGGCCAATAAATGACTAGGTCTCTCTGATTCAAAATAATATTTTTGTCTAGTCCTATGTAAAATAAATTCTGCCTTTGAGTGTGAAAGTAAATCATATTCTTCTTTTAAAGAGGACAGCTGTGTAGCCTGTTGCTCAGTAAAATGTTGTTTTTGTAGGTTTTGTAATGATTGGATTTTATTTTCTAATTGTGTAAACTGGTGAGTTCTCGCTTTGACAAGAGTAGAAGAGAAAGATATACAGAAACCTCGTATAGCACACTTAGTCGTTTCCCACAGTATTTGAGGATCCACATCAGAGGGCATATTAATTTCAAGAAAGTCCTTAATATATTCTTTTAGAGAGGTAATAAAAGTCTGATTACTTAATAATGATATGTTAAAGCGCCATATAGGGGACTTGGCTTTGACATCGGAAAGAGGAACACTGCACAACATAGCAGAATGATCAGATAATAAAATTGGTAATATAGATATAGAGGAATTAGATGAAATTAAAGATGGGCTGAGAAATATGTAATCTATCCTAGAGAAAGTCTTGTGTCTATTAGAGAAAAAAGTGAAGTCCTTAGCTTTAGTATTCTGAATTCTACATAAATCGATTAAGTTGAGCTCAGTGATAAATTTATTCAATAATTTAGAGGATGGATTGGCTGTTGTATCAGATTGAGACTTATCTAAAGCAGGATTTATGACAGCATTAAAATCACCACCCACCACTAGAGGGCAATCAATCTCCTCAAGTAAAGTTTTGGAAATCTGTGTAAGGAATGCACTGTCTGTCTCATTCAGACCATAAATAGAGACCAATGCTAACCTATTATTATATATTTTGCATCGGATAAAAACAAATCTACCCTTCTCATCACTACCAAGGTGTTCAATTGTTAAATTTAACTTCCTGTAAACAAGGATAAGCACCCCCTTAGTTTTATTTTGAGCGCAGGAAAAAGCTATTAATTTGTAATACTTATTCTGGAAACGTGCCACGTCAGATTGTTTTAAATGTGTCTCTTGTATTAAGGCACAGGAAATAGATTTACGGTGTAAATATTCTAATACATGGGTTCTTTTAACAGCAGAATTTAAACCATTCACATTCAGTGATAAAATATTTAAAGTATGCATTGAATATTCATAATCCCAAGATTGTACACAATAAATGCAAAAAACAAAAAACAGAAGCACTTACATTCTGTAAATAACACGTAAACACTGATGTGCATTTTAGATACCAAACCTCCTATATTAAAAATCCCTTTAGAAATAATGTAAAATAGATAAAAGTATAAATGTCTGCTTTAAAAAAACAAAAACAACATAAAAATGTGAACAACCGACAACCATAAACAAAGAACAACTCAGACCGCACATTACCGAGAACATAGGTCTGACTGAGCAACAAAAAACGGTGATAGGTCGTGACTGATCCACTCCAACGTAAGACATGTCTCCCGAAAGGCTCACACAGCCAAAAAAAAAAATTAGTCCCCTCCAAAACAGAAAAATAGAGTGTCAGTCTTACCAGCAAAGGGATCGTTGTACCGGATAAATAAGGACAATATCCCAGTATAAGAGAAGAAAACGCAAACAATAGGTTTAGCAAGCATCCATGCTCATCCTGCTATTATCCCCTTCTGGGCAGCTAGGGCCAAGTCCATCCCGGCCGTCACGCCCCTGTCGAATTGGAGAAACAGCGGTCGCTGCTCCCCCGTCGTCCCCCCGCAGAGTGGCGGCATAGGACTTCTGCTGAGACATGGAACTGATAAAATCCTCCGCTTTCTGAGGGGAATCGTAGCTCCTCTGTTCCCCTTTGTGCCGTAGCTTAATCACCGCTGGATAGATGAGGAAGGGCTGGAGACCAAGTGCTGTCATCTTCTTCAAAACCGGACCAAATGCCTTTCTCCTGATCGCTGTAGCCGGACTAAAGTCAGGAAAAAACAGCAGTGTGACATTGTTCTGTGCGCACTTCACCGGATACACCTGCCGAGCACCTTTCAGGATATCTGATCTGTCATGCCATCTCAGTACACGGAAGATGAGAGTGCACGGCCGATCGGAGCCCCTCCCTCCGTCATACACGCGATGCGCCCAATCAATCTCAATGTCACGGCCCCTCAAGGAAGGAATCCACTTGGAAAGATTAACTCGGAGGAAACTAGCTGCATCTGGACCTTCCATCCCTTCTGGGAGCCCCACCAGTCTAACGTTGTTCCTCCTAGACCGGTCCTCCATATCTGTCATCTTCTCGGTGAGTCGCTCCAGCTGATCCTTTAAATCCGTAACTGTTCTCTTATCTTCCCGCGCCGCTGCCTGAACAGAATCAACGCAGTCACGTGTCTGCTTTGTCTTTGTAGCTATGGCTTCAAACTCCTCTCTTAGCTCATTAACAGACATATTAGTCGCTTGTATGTCCTCACGCAGTTCGCGCAATGCTGGAATCAGCACAGAGTCCATCGCATCTCGTACCGCTGATTTCACAACCGAATTCAAAGTGCTTTGGTGTTCTTTAAATGCAAGTTCAATGCGGTTAGCAATAGCACTGTCCAGGTCTTCACTGGAGATGGCTGAATCTCTGAATTTTTTCTTCATTGGCGATTGCTCAATCTCTCTTTTCCGATCTCCTTTGTCTGCCTTAGTACTCATGATGGGTCTGCCGTACGCCCCCAAATGTCCGCGCTTCCAGAGCGCCCCCAAGTGTCCGTGCTTCCAGAGCGCCCCCAAGTGTCCGTGCTTCCAGAGCGCCCCCAAGTGCCAGCTCCCCGCAAGTGCCCTCCAGTGCCCGCTCCTCGCAGGAGCCTCTCTGCGCCTTCGCTGGTCCCGTCCAGCTCTCCTGCGCCTCTGCTGGTCCCATCCAGCTCTCCTGTGTCTCCGCTGGTCCCGTCCAGCTCCGCGCTGCCCTAGCGCCCCCAAGAGTCCGCGCTTCCCGAGCGCCCCCAAGAGTCCGTGCTTTCCGAGCGCCCCCAAGAGTCCGCGCCTCCCGAGCGCCCCCAAGAGGTGGACTTCCCCAAGAAAATTTTTTGGGGGGGCCATATAGTCATGGCCAAAGGGGCCGGGCCGGGCCAAGGGCCAAGGCCACGGACTCACCTGACCCACCATGGCCGCCTGAGTCTCCGGACGCTTGGTCGTCCGAGCCCCCTGCCTCGCCCTGGAGGCCTCCAGTGTCTCCATCCTGGCCTAGCCTCCAGGGCGGCCCCCCCCCCCTCCCCAGTGGATATGTTACAGTGTGGGACGCACCTATTGGGAGGGGGGGATAATGTCAGGCTTATGGACTCTTTGTTTTTCCCCCGTCCCTCCTAAGTTTCCTTATTTGGTTATTTTCCTGTTCTTGTTAAGTTCATTGATTACTCCACACCTGTTTTAGTTTTCCTTAATTACTTTCCAGGTGTTTATAAGTCCTGAGTTCTCCCTGTGTCTTTGTCGGTTCACTCGTCATTTTACACTGTGTTGCCCATCTGGCTTTGTTTGAATTCCTGATTTATATAAACGAAGAACTTTTGATTCTGCATTCCGTCTCCTTTGTCCTTCCCACCACACACGACTGTGACATATACATATAACTGTATTATAGGTTTGGTAATGTTGCTAGAGCACACGGATGCTAAAAGTTTTCTTTGAATCTGATAAATATTGAATTTCAAAATCAAATGCTAAGCTGCATAATTGTACATAATTTTAATTTCTTACGTGTGGTTGACCCGGTAAATATGGAAGTGGTAATGGATTCTATTTACACTAAGCAAATTATATATTACAGTATTTTCTTTGCAATAAAATTTGTTAGATGTCGTTTATACTATTTAGTGCAAGTGGCAAATATTTGCACCTCAGTATTGTAGTACATTATTAAACAGTGCAATAATAACATATTGAGTGTAAATTATAATTTTTGTTAAAATGATTAAATGGATGCCACCTTGGGACAATAAAGCCCTCCCTACACCTACCCCTAACCCTAACCGATAAACAACCTTGAGGCACATTATTTTCCAATTTTCCATTATTTCCTTAATTTTATTGAAAATTAATGCCTTTCCGATCTAATATGTGATGCGAAAAGGGAAACGAATTCGGCAAAAGGCAGAGTCAAATTTGGGTCCATTACTTCAAAAAGTCACTGCTACACAAAAGTCACTTAAAAATTTAATTTTAAAGCTTCTGCTAAGAAAAACAAATAGTCCATTACAACGTACAGAACAATTCTCCTAGCAACAAGATGAACGGTATTGCAGTTACAGTAATAATAACAAAAAACAAAACAAAACAAAACAAGATGGCATCCATTGCATTTCTTTGAAGCAAAAGAGTGTGAATCCGCGCTGTGAATACATGAAAGAAGCACAAAAGACATGTCTTAGTGATGGATGATCGGCCAATCAGATTCAAGTATAACAGAGTGCAGCATCATACGTAGCTAAATTACTGTCATTGATAATTTATCTTCCTATTTTTTTATATTGTTAAGAAGTGGTTAGCCTACAGATAGGCTTAAGGTCTCAAAATATCCAGTAACATTTATAAATACATTTAAGGATTTATACAGATGTTTGAATTTCTAAAGCTTCGCTAGCGTAAAGGTTTTTTGTTTGTTTTTTTGTATACTGTACACCAAACATCAATATTGTACATTTCAGCCTACTATCCAATCGTGCAAAATTCAAGCTGGACCAGAAAACAAACCAGACAGACAAACTTAAATCAACTTCAGGGAAATAACCTAAAAATAGGTTGCGTATATATGTTAAATAAAATAAATAATTAGCAAAACTGCTGTTCAGAATTACTAAATATTTCTGTTATATTTTGTACTACAGCTAAAGAAAAAAGTCAAGTGGATATCTATATAATAAAAAAAAAGATGAGATTGAAGTGCATTCTTTCTGCAGCTGTCACGGTCGGTCTCCTGGCTCACCACCAGAGGCCGCCAAACACATACACACCATATGGACTTTATCTTGGACTCATTTTCCCATCATGCTCATTGATTACACCCTCACCTGTTTCCAATAACCTGAACACTATTTAAGCCACACTCACCCAGCATTCTGGGCTGAGTATTGTTAGATCTGTCTGCATATAGTACCAAGCGGTTTCCCTGTTTCCAGGTTGCTTATCCTGCCTTGTCGTATTCCTGACCATTGCCGGTTGTTCTCGGTTTTGATTGTTTGCTTTTTGCCCTGACCTTTTTGCCTGTTACCTTTATTTCCCGTTTACCTTTCCCATTTGGATACTTTTCTGCTGGTATATGACCTCTGCCTATGTGACTATTTTTATTATATTAAAACTGCATTTGGATCCGCACACCTGTTTCAATCTTATTGTTACAGCAGCGTTGCAGACTGTGGAAGGCTGGATAATGGCTCCCTTAGAAATCGTCTCATGGAAACACACGTGAAGATCCTGAATAACAAAATGTGAAAATAAGTGGGGAGAAGACGACTATTCAGCTTCACAGTACATATGGCAATGGAGGAAGTTGCACCGTAAGTAAAAAATCATCTGTCATATTAATTGATATAAGGCCCCAAATGGTGAGCTTAATGTTTGTGTTTATATTGTTAACACGGGGATTCAGGAGGTCCTTAGGTTTGTGGGGAAACTGCTGTTAGTGTTACATCTTTTGGTGATCCTGATCTCTGTAATTCCCCTGAGCTACCTGAAGTTTATATGAAGGTTTCAGCATATCTGCTATGGATACATAAGTTTATTGGAAATGTTTATTGACTTTTGAACTTGATTTTAACTTTCTTTAATTTTTTCCAAATTGTTTTAATAAATGTGTCATAAGTCAATCACCTATGAGTGGTTATTTCTTTACCCAGTCCAAGGCTGCAAATATAAAGGCCTATATTACGTTTTATATAACGTTTTTCAAAAAGGATGGCATATTCTGATTTCCTGCAGACAAGATGTTTTTACCACATTTATTCAGGAGATGGTATATTTCCTGTTCACAAGATATAGGGTAAAAGTGTATTGTACTGCAAAAACGCTTGCTTAACTGCTAAAGACGTTTAGGTAGACCTGATAGAAGGAATTAAGCATTTAAACGTTTGACTTGAATACGCTAGAAGTATATTTAACACATAAAAAAAAAGGTAGCATGCAGTGTCAACAGGACCTTGATTACAGTATAAAAAAAATACTGCATCTCACCACCAGATGTCATAACATGTTAAGGCCATTACATATTAGAGGTGCTGTATGTAATTTTTTGACTGTGCTAAAGCATAACAATTCCATAATATGTTTGCAGATATTTTGAGAACATGCTACATTCACATTCTTGTACCAAAAAAACCCCAGTGCTAGTCTGTATTCTGTATTCTAGTCTGTATTCTATTTCAGAATGTGTGTTCTGTGTCAGAATGCCTGTTTTTGTTTTGGTCTGTGCGATTCCGCCCATTGCTAATTTACTCTATATCATTTCGATACTCCGAGTTGCCAGTTGTTGGAAAAAACAGCATACTGCAGCCACGAATGCCAGCAAATGAACGAGAAGGGTATAACCGCAGTCTGGAGATCTCCAAATGGGGGCGGGAACTCCAAAACGGGGCGGGAGCTCCAAAATAGGGCATGGCTTCCTCCCATTGACAGACAGGCACATGACACGCATGCGCATTTATTTTTCTTCCAATTAACTTCAGCACAAACTCCGCCCCACAGCTGATTCTAGAGATTTTATTGGTTGTCAATCACAGTGTTAATTTAATTTCCTACTACACTATGCTGCAAAAAAATGCTAACCCCTAAACCTACCCCACACCCAACCCTAACCTTAACCAGTGAAATTGGCTGCACGGCGGGATTGGCGCTGAAAGGAAAGTTGCAGTTCAGGAGAAAAGCAGTTAATAAGATTATGCGATATGAGATCGCCTAGACGGGCCATTTGTAACTCCCCAACAGGACCTCACCGGACAATGGCACCTTTTTAGTTACACCTAGCGTCACTACCCCCTCCTACCCTGCAAATTTCAAGCCCCGGGACACCGCCGTTGCTTAAAACAAAGCGATAGTTAAATCTTTCCCCTGCGCTGCAGTGCGCTGGGACCAGGGATGGGCAGTATTTCTGATAAATGTATTTAAAATACGTATTTGAAATACAAAATACTATTTTGTATCTTGTATTTAAATCCCTTTGAAAAAAAACTAATGTATTTTGTATTTAAATGCATTTAAGCTTAGTATTTTTGTATTTTCAAAATACATAAAATAGTTTTTGCCAGTCAACATCTTTATTATGCAGTTGATTTCCTGTGTCAACTAGTTTAGACATGCCACTTTCATGTGAGCTGCAGCTGTACAAGTCCATCTAGATTTGGGTGAGTGAATTTTCATGGTTCCTGTAAGGAAATAAGGAATAATGCTGCCTTCATGTGTGGAAATTTCCTACTTCCCACTTCTGAAGTTGTGATTACGAGCTTGTCACATTCAAGTGCTTTGCTGTCAGAAAGAATCATGGAGGACCCCATGTTTCTTGGGGAAATTTTATTAAAGCCAAAATCTTTTGAAGATATTTAAAGGGGTCATATGATGCGATTTCAACTTTTCCATTCTCTTTGGAGTGTTACAAGCTGTTTGTGCATAGATGAGATCCCTGAAGTTGCAAAGACTAAAGTCTCAAAACCAAAGAGATATTCTTTATAAAAGTTAAGACTCGACCACCCCACCTAAAAGGGCTCATTTAAACACTCCCCCACATGTCTACGTCACGATGTGGGAAGATTTGCAAAACACTGCCAAAATGTATATGGAAAGAAAGAAGGTGTAACTTTTATTCTCGCTGTAGTATTGTTGCTGTTGTGCCGAATTCTGCACCCTGCCAGATTATGCACCCCCTAGTATTGGTAGGTTTAGGAGTAGGTGTGGGGGAGGGGTTAGGATTAGGGGTGGGGTTGGGATTAGGCAATCAGGTAGCGATTTCAACGAGGGGATGCATAATCTGTCAGGGGTGCAGATTTCGGCACAACAACGGCGCCGAGTCATGGATACGCTGTGTTTTGTTGTGAAAGCGAAAGTACTTTGTTTGGGCTTCCAAAAGAGCACACAACTAGAAATCAGTGGTTAAGTTGTATTTACAACACTGTTTCAGAACAGTTCAACCCAAATATTCGAGTGTGTGCAGCACATTTTACAGAGGACTGTTTCCTGAACCTGGGAGTAGTTGCCAGCTATGCTCAAAGGCTGTTTCTATAAAGTGGGGCAATTCCAATTTTGTAAGGACAGTCTGGCGCTTCTGACTCGCAGCCTGTAAGTAAGTTTTCTTATTTAAATAATTTGACACTGACTATTCAAACACGAGTTTTGAGCAGTGTAGAGTAGTGCTTGTTGTTTGTTGTTTCTCTGATCAAAAATGCAGACATGGTAATGTTTACAAGGCGCGATGCAATGTGATGCGTAAAAAGACAGTTTAAGGGGCTGTTCACATATCGCGCCTGAAAACGCTAGACGCGTCGCTTTCTCCTTTCCAAAGCGTTCTGTAGCTTGCGCTCCCCTGGCGTCTGCCATTGCTAAGCAACCATGAACTGCGCTCTCCTTGAAGACGTGGAAGTTTCAGTAAAGAATAAAATGGATTTCCAGCACTAAAAATCGATTGCAGTAGCTCTGCTACTATATTTATTTAAAAATGACTATCCACGTACAGCTATGGTCAGCTGTTCCTTCATCTTGGCTGAGCTTTCAATGTTGTTACGTGAAAGGATGAAGCTGATTGGTTGGTTCTTGTCACATGACCTGCTGTGCGCTTGCGGCATTCTGAAAAGTTGAGATGGTTTTTATCTCGATGCGGCGCGGACGCGCCTGGAAAAAACGAGCGCGTCGCTTCCATTATGAGCGCGCATACCGCGCGTCTACATTTGAAATAACGAACTTGAGCACGCAAAAGACGCGATATGTGAGCAGCCCCTTAGTCATTATAATCAGTAATTATGTCCCCACTGGATGCAACAAATGCCTCGTTTATAATGGGTTTTATTGTTTTTGTCTCGTCACGCCAGGACAAGGCATCACAATATGGTAAGGGGCCTAACATTTCCGTCTCACGCTTGAGCTATTCGGCCAATCACAACGCACTGGATAGCTGGCCAATCAGAGCACGCCTCGCTTCTCGGAATGATGAGTTTTGTAAAAATCAGCACGTTTCAGAAAGGCGCATAGAGGAGCAACAATAATGAACGGTATGTGGAAAATGTTTTTTTGAACCTTAAACCGCATAAACACATTGCATTACACCAAATACATAAAATATGTTATTTTTAGCAATGTCATATGACCCCTTTCATTTTGAGTAAAATGTCCCATTCGTTGACAACCATTTAAACATTCACAGCGCTATTTACTTTGTCAGCTTGACAATTCTGGATTTTCTGTCAAATACATGCTATTTTGCTGTGTATAAAACATATAAAATGCTTGAAATAGTTATTGCAGTTCTATATGCATTATATCAAATTGAGGTGATAATGCTTGTCACAGCAGCAGCAACTGTTTTCTCCATGTTTAAAATGTATGGCCTGCACAACAAAAATGTTGGGTATCAAAATGATCTATTTTACGGAAGTTCTAAGCGGCCATGCATTATTATTTTTTTTTCCTTCTCGTTTTCTCGTGATCACGACTTATTTTTCTCGTGATCTCGACATAACAAAAGTGGTTTTGTCGTTATCACGACTTATTTTTCTCGTGATCACGACATAACAAAAGTGGTTTTGTCGTTATCACGACTTATTTTTCTCGTGATCACGACATAACAAAGTTTGTTCTCTAAGTTACACAACTGCGCCAACAGGTGACAGTGAACTACTGATGGGGAGTTGGATACTGTATATCCACTATACTGTACGCGTTTGGGACAGAGGACCTTCTTCGTGATCGCTATAATTTGTGCAGTTCATTACTGACATTTAATTAACTTATACATTTTAAATGCTTGAATAAATATGATAATTTTGCTTGAAATTGTCTCTGTTATCTTACGTTATTACTGCTGCACGACTCATCACAGTTTCTCATTTAGGCTACAACGACGTATTTGTAATGTGCATCTTTATTTTTTTATCTTTATCGATAATAAATGCATATTAATAAGCAATGTGATTTACATGTGTGTATTTTAGTTCAATGATGTTATACAGTGTTGTAGCCTAATTTTTTGTATTTTCTGCATTTCCACACACACACATAACAGCATCCACGCTTAACGCACATGATATCACAGCCTATGACTAATAAAAACCACAAACAAATTATTATAATATATTATATTTTTTTAAACGAACGAAAAAAATTAAATGAGTTTAATCCAAGCATTTTACGATTTTTAGAATAGGCTAGCTCTTCTTTGCATTCTTCTAAGGCGCTCCGCCTGGGCTTGCGGTGTTAATGCTTGTTGTTAGACCATTTAAACATGTTAATTACACAAATAACATTCTGTATACGTTATTTCTAAGTGAAGCAACATATTTGCTGAACAAGATAAAGGTTAAGCATTTTAGAACGTTCCTGTCAAGGTTCGTTACTATAGCAACAGTAGACTCATGGTGCATTGTTTTAAAAATCAAACAATCATTGTTTAAAATAACCACTTTTGTTATGTCGTGATTACGAGAAAAATAAGTCGTGATAACGACAAAACAACTTTTGTTATGTCGTGATCACGAGAAAAATAAGTCGTGATCACGACAAAACAACTTTTTGTCAAAAAACGAGAAGGAAAAAAATTATAATGCATGGCCGCTTAGAACTTCCGTACTATTTCCTAGCAAGGGGAAAATAACCATTTTAATAATTATCACTAGCACTGGACATTAGACAGTTTTATTTTGGTCAAATTAGGATCAACTTCTCAACTAGCTAGTCAGTTGCACTTATTAAACTTTAAGCATTACTGCTTGCTATGGCTGGGTGATATGGCAATATAGCTAGCTATATGTTGGTGAAATATATATATAAAGTGTGAACGACTGAACATTTTCTATATCGTTTATGTATTGTAGTATGCAAATATATCAATGCAGGTTTTAGTGAGCAGGACTTATTGACCCGTTAGGGAGATTAAAAACACGAGTAATAAAGTGAGAGATGAGTTAATAAGTGCAGTATGCTGTGAAAGAGAACTCAAGAATTCAGTAGGCCTACTTTCATTCTGAAAGGCAGCTTACTGTGTGCACGCCCTGAGACAAACTATATATAACGGTAATGATAAAGATATAGGGTCCCACTTTACATTAAGTGGCCTTAACTACTATGTACTTTTAAATTAATCATTTGATACAATGAACTTGTACATGTTTTTACATTGTACTTATATTTAAAAAAATACCTGCATGTAATAATATCTGGAATTAATTTCTGTATTTACATTTATTATTACAATGTTGACCCATCCCTTAGGCTGATGATACACGGGCAACTTTTTAACAATGTTGCCATCAACAGGCAACCAAGTAAGACACAGGGCCCACGACCGATCTAAAGTTATCCAGATAGAAATTTGTTACCCATTCTCAATGGGAAAGTGCGCAAGCAACATTGCTCAAAAAAGTTGCTCGGCAAAATTGCTCAAACATTTGCCCCATGTATCATAGCTTTACACCTTAACCCACCCTTAAACCTACCCATACCACCAAACCTGTCCCTAACCTTACCCGTATCCCACCTCAATAGCAGCAGAAGTGTTTTGCAATACAATATGAACACAATAAGTAAATTGTACTTATTTTTTTGAAGTACATAGTAGTTAAGGCAACCTAATACAAAGTGGGACCAGATATAGTTCTAAAAACTTTTTTAAATATAAGTAAATGGCAGAGTCCACACAACTATAACAATAACTGCACAAATATGATATTGTCCAAATCACTTTCAGAGCAATTTTATACTACTGATGAATGATAAAAGCATTGACAGCCAATCAAAATCAATCCTGTTATAGAGCTCAAGCATTTACAATGACCTATCACATAACTGCAGCAGCACATGCTTAGGATTCGCTAATACAGTCTTTATAATTATCATTCTTGGTACAAACAAGCCTTAATAGTGGTACTTCGCTGGATGGCCAGTTTTAAAATGTTTTTTATGTATTTTCAAAATACAAAATACTGTATTTGTATTTAAATACATTTTTGCAGGCAGTATTTTCTATTTAAATAAATTTTTGCAGACAGTATTTTGTATTCTTATTTTAAATACATTTTCATGTATTTATGCCCATCTCTGGCTGGGACGGCTCGTGGGAGAGCTCGTGGGTGATTCCCATTTAAATCATTAAGCAGAGGTTCAAACTCTGGTCCGAACACCACTGGCCACGAGCTTTGGGCTCTGCTCTCACCGAGAATATTGATTTATATAGCATATTTTATTTTAGATCAACTAGAATCAATGTTTAATTTATAAAGTTTTATTTTGAAATGTAAGTCGATAACAATTGGCTGAAGCCAGATCCAAATAGTGAAAGGCTTTGCGTGAAGAGACCCCGCCCCATTTTGGTGGTTCTGCCCACTTCTGGAGTACACGCCCCATTTTGGAGATCTCCAGTCTGCAGTTATACCCACTTAAAATGAACTGGGCCAGAGATTGCAGATTCGGCCTGACCTACAAAACCTCAGAATCCATCTAAAAAGCTCTGTGAGCAGAGGCTTTTTAAAACACCGATAAATCAACTCATCAGCTTACAGTATAAGGCTTGTCGCTTTCTATTGTCAGTTGCGCTTAATCCTGTTTCATGTTGTCAATCTGACAACCCATGGAACATAATACGCTGTGGCCTCAAGATCATTTTTGTCGAGATAACATCTTTATGTCATGGCCATGCGATATGAAGCTGTGGCTTGAGATCCTACACTGGTAAAAATGATGTGTTGGATTTACTTAAAATATATATGCACCATTTTTGCATCACACCCAACTTGGAACAATTTTACTTAAAATAAACAAGGTAACCTTTGTTATATGAACTTAAATATTTGAGTTCACTCAACATTCTTTACTCAAAACATGCAACATGATAGAATCTAACTAATTTTAAGTTGTGTTAACTTAATATTTAAGCTCATTTATATGAAAATATATAATTAATTGAGTCGAATCAACATTCTTTACTTAAAAAAATATGTAACACGATAGAATCTACTAAGTAATTGCAAGTTGTGTTTACTTAACATTTAAGCTCATTTAATTAAAAAAATTAATTGAGTTGAACTTTATATTTGAACTTATTTTAGATCTTCTGCTTTTGGTCTGCTTACTGCACTGCTCCAGTACATTTCAATATCTTATATAAATTAAACACGCAAATCACACAAAATAAAGCATTTCAGTTTATTTTTTGACAGGCTACAAAGCAAAGTTGAAGCCTGAAACCACACATCGTGAATGTACAACAAAATGTGACAAATCGACAAATGGAAGTTCACTTCCAACAGGTCACTTCCTTGATTTTTCACCCTTTGCAACACTTCTTAAAGGATTTACATTTTTCCAACATTTACTTTTGGAACAAAATTCCTAATAAAACTAGAAAAAGCATTTTCTTTCTTTTTGTTTTGTTTGTAAGACAGAGATTGTAATCTTCACAAAAGTTTACAATAGGTCACTTCCTTGATATTTTTTTTTTTTTCACCCTTTGCAATACTTTATATTCACATTTTTGTAACTGTGCGTTCACACCGCCACCGGCGAGAGCGGCAAAATTCGCTCTGGGCTTCCTGCCAACGACGCTGTAGAAAGATTCGTTGACACTCTGACGATCGAACGCTTGGTCTTGTATTTAAAGGAGCCGAAAAGGAAACAAGCATGTTGATCTTGTGCAGACTGACCACAAGTAGGCTATAAGTTAACTTCATTAAATATTTTAATTGTGAAAGTAAGAAATTGATCAATGGAAAGAGCTTTATAGTTACAACAATTATAGTTACATGTTTGCTAACGAAATAAACTAATGAATGCCATTTGTGTGGTGTGTTTTTTGTTGGTTAAGTGCTAGTCTAATTTCAACACGCAGTTTATAGGAGATGTTTACTAGCCTTGGTCTTTAATTAACATTAACGTTAATTTGTGCGCAGCCTACATTTCAAACTGTCCTGGTTGAAGTGTAGCCTTAATGTAATTGGTCAACTATGTTGTTTTGAGGAAATTAATAGCATTCCCGCTGAAAAAAATAAAGCGTTCTAGCGCTAAAATGCTTGGGAACTAATGTGGTCGGAACCAAAGTTTACAAGACTGCGTTCTCTGGAATCCTTTCAAGCGGAGGACTTCTACATTACGATTGGTTGCCGCCGAACCACGTCATAGCTCATTACCATAAAGTTGACTTGATTTCAACTCTCCTCGACGCTCTCACCGTCCAAAACGCACCACGACACTCTCGCCGGAGCTCGCTGCTGGCTCACATTGAAAATGAATGACTTCCGGCCACTTTGACACTCTCGCCGCCTGCGGTGTGAACGCACAGTAACATTTACTTTTGGAACACGCAACAAACATCCTAAGAATAAAACAAGACTGCGATCAAACGTTTGCAGACTAACATTGTACTAGAGCCAGATGCGTATGGCTAAACATGTCTTGTGGCAAACATATTTCAAGTCATAATGATCAGAACTATGGAAGCACATGGGTAATTCATGGATAATTCATTTTTAAATGTAATATGCAAAATGTCAATGTTTTTCTGTATTTAAATTAGCATTTTCTCATACATGTGCAAAGTGAACTACACTAGTTTTAAAATGCAAATTAAAAACATTTTAAGGCTTTATAAGTTGCAAAATGAAAATGTATTACCCAAATTGATCAGATATGTTTAGCATGTCCAAGCAAAAACTGTTGCAAAATTATCATTTCAATGCTGTTTTTCTAAATGCATTTAGACTCAGGGCTAGGACACTTGGTATTGCCTTTTCATCATAATAGCACGTGATAATTGTAAAAAAATGCAGTGAGAATTTCAGAATGCATTCCGAGCCAAAGGTGCAGCAAAATGGTGATTTAAATGTCTTTTATTTTTCTTAAATGCACTGACAATTACAATTAAGACGTTTCAATTGCGTTTTCATTAAATACCCTGCGATAATGTAGTTTAAGTCAATGTGGATTTAAAAATGCATTCTGAAGCGATCACGCCCCCGACCTGTCAATCATTACATCAAGGCAGTGCTCGGCAACAGGACGCACTACAGGTCAATCTTCACCATTATCCAAATGCTTTTCACCTGCCTCAATATCTCTCACTGTTTACATCTTCTGCGATAATGAACGCGATATTGTGTAGCTTGTCAGTGATCTATGGCTCCGTGTATTAAATGCCGCTCCATTTGAAAACAGGTGATGGAGATTTGCCGCTAATCAAGGAACCGGCTTTACTGATACTGATCAATCGTGGTGTCCAGTGGACACATGACATTTAGGTGCCACAGAACACTATATTACGAATAAAAAGAGCAGAATAAATTATAAAGTAAGGTGGTGAATAAGTGTAGAATTGCACTATTTGCTTGTGCATCAATCAGCGTGCAAACAGTGAGATGTTGAGGCAGGCGATAAAGCCGCTTAGGTGTCTCAGGACGCGCGATCTATTATGGATTAAAAGTGAAGAATAAAATGTAAGGTAAAGTGAAAACTAGGTAAATAACTGTAGAATTGTACTGTCTGTTTGATCTCTTGCATCAATCGGAGTGTAAAAAGTGAGAGACCTTGAGGCAGGTGAAAAGCATTTGGTTAACGGTGAAGATTGACCTGTAGTGCGTCCTGTTGCCGAGCACTGCCTTGATGTAATGATTGACAGGTCGGGGGCGTGATCGTCTCGGAATGCATTTTCAAATCCACATTGACTTAAACTACATTATCGTGGGATATTTGATGAAAATGCAATTGAAACATCTAAAAGTGTAAGTCTCAAAGTATTTAAGAAAAATAAAAGACATTTAAATCACCATTTTGCTGCACCTTTGGCTCGGAATGCATTCTGAAATTCTCACTGCATTTTGTTACAATTATCACGTGGTATTATGATGAAAAGGCAATACCAAGTGTCCTAGCCGTGAGTCTAAATGCATTTAGAAAAACAGCATTGAAATAATAACAGTTTTTGCTTGGACATGCTAAACATATCTGATCAATTTGGGTAATATATTTTCATTTTGCAATTTATAAAGCATTAAAATATGTTTTTAATTTGTGTATTAAAACTAGTGTAGGAAATGGCAAATGTAAATTATATAATAATTTTCATTTTGCACAAACATTGCACATGTATGAGAAAATGTCAATTTAAATATAGAAAAACATTGCCATTTTGCATATTACATTTCAAAATGAATTATGCTACCTATATGCTTCCATACAGAACAACACAATCGATATCTTTCATTTTAACAAAGAAGCCTGTTCTTCAGAGAGTAAACGTTTGGAGAAAGTTTGCCACTGTCTAGTTCCAGTAGAACCTTCTGAAAAAATTCAAATGAGTATCTGAGCTCTTTGGGGTAACTCAGATTAATTGCATAAATTAGGGCAAGCAGAAAAACACAAGCCTTCACAACACCTGCCAATCTTGTCATCACCTCTATGCCTTCCAGCACCATCCCAGTCTGTAAAGGATCATCTGTTGAGCCACCTTGAGTATCCTTAAAAAAAAGAAAAAAAAAAGTAGCAAATGTGTATTTACTTACATCACCACTTGGTATTTTTCAGATTGTTTCTCAGTGCAAAAAATACATTGCAATGAAATAAAGTAAAATTAGACAATATTTTGAAATTGACATTTATATTTTAAAATAAAGTGTCTTAAAGCCATTAATTTTATTTCTATCTATTTTGGTTTAATTTAATTAACTGTCATTATATAAGTTGTTTATTTAGGTTTGGAGCGTAACTTGGTTGTTGATCGATTTCAGATGCTCACCTGATAATGCTTGATGAGATTCTCAGGATTTTCAGAGAGGGAGAATTAAGCATCCAATTACAACTTCTCTACATTGTTCCACAGGGCTGGTCTGAAAAGTAAAACAAAATGCGGCTTGTTATGATGCATTTTACATTTATGCATTTAGCAGATGCTTCTATCCAAAGCGACTTACAGTGCATTCAAGCTATACATTTTTTTTTGTTTTCAGTATGTGTGTTCCCTGGGAATTGAATCCACGACCTTTTGTGCTGCTAACGCAATGCTCTACCACTGAGCCACAGGAACACCATACACACAAAATCACAACTATACAGTGGTTCCATAGAGTTTGGGAATGAAGGCATTATTTGACCAACTCATCTTTAATGACAGTGGAACTGCTGAAAGTAATTAGTAAATAAACAAAATTATTAAATTGTTACCTCCAATTTTTCTGTTCTAAGTTCTTGCACCATAACGTGTTGCACAGTTGGATGTATGGAAAGATGGATGGAGAGAAAAACAACAGTATTAGACAGCATAAAACAACTGATAATGCTAGTGTTTCATTTTTTTTATACATTACTTTTGAGGTAAAATCTGGCACTTTCTCCCACTTTAAATATTGCCTCACATAATTAAAATTAAATATAACAGAAACAACACAATGTTAAAATCAAACACTTTAAAACAATGATTTTCAATCCTGGTCCTGGAGATCCATCTACCTTGTCAGTTTATGGCGCTTTCTCCAGATCAGTGGCAGAGGGAACGCAGGTTTAAATTTACTGTATAATCATAATTTCGAAGGTTTATTAGACCGAGGAATCGTTGTCATTTAGGAATAATTTTCCCTGTGTGTCTGAATTGAGATCGCATTACTTAATGATCGTGCATGGAGCCAATATATTTTAGAATATAATATAAACCAAACATCAAAAGTAACAAACTCGACGTTTTCATAAGTATTCATAACACGTTTCTAATAACTGAAGCATTATTAGCGATTCAGAAATTCAGTTTAAAAGTTCATTTTTTGACCACAAACGCAATAAACGAGTAGGCCTAAAAAGACAAAGTAAAGCTTACCTCTTTTCAGCGTCTACATCACGTTGCGTTTCAGAAAATATCTTCACCCACTAACACACAAAAAACAAGTGTTCATTGATGGTAAAACGCCAAAATCTAATATTATATTTAGTTTACAAAAAGTTAAACTTACCCCTTCTCACCGTCTTCACATGTGCTTCACAAAATGGCTCCTTGGCTGGAAACAGCATTTGCATGTCACGTGGCTCACAGTCAAATACTTAAAGTTTTATGTTAGATTTACTTAATTTTAACATTATTGTAATATTAGTTGATCTGACTTATGTTTTTTCATTTTATTTATGCATACATTTTAAGTTCACCTTGTAACTTATATTTTTGCGTTACATGCACTATATATGTTAAGAAGACATTGAAAAGTTATGAATACTACGTTTTTTGTGTTTAATATATTTACTTTTATAAGTAGTGGTTGTTCAGACAACGAATCGTTTTTTTCAGTGTATGTTGATACTTTGTTTGTTAGTCTCAGTTCAAAATAAAATCTCAATAATCACAGGTTGCTGTAAGCATGCAGATTTGTTGTCATGCAGACATGCAAAAGGATCTTGTTTGCTTAATATAAGAAGTCGTGGCACCAAGATGTTGTTCCCTCAACATTGGATCTTGGGGCCATGACTTGTTACCACTTTTTTACGATATGTCTTGGCCACAACAAAACGGAACATGAACAGAAGTAAAGTGAACAAAACATGTCTTTTTCCAGTCACCATAACATTCAAGAGAATGAGGAACATGTATGTGGAGACTTCAAGCTGCAAGCCATTTACATCATACATAGTGGAAACTTCTAGCAAGACCACAAACGTTGCACCTTCAGTATCTTCGCTTCCGAATCTAAACCCCTAACACAGGACAGTTGTGGTCATCAGCTCAGATGTGGTTTTAGAAGGATTACTATGAAGTTTTACTAAACCTAATTTGAACATTGTGAAACTGCTCTGCTTTTGCAACACAAACCATCTTTGATTGGGACAGAATTGTAAAGCAAGTAAAAATGTATGGAGTAAAAATAAATAAGTAGAAAATAAAATGTAATTACTGCATTTTGTGTATGAATTAAGAACAATATAGGCTCACTGGAAATACGTGCCTCTAAATACATTTCTGCAAAACTGAAAAAAAAACGTGCCTATACATGCGAATCGCTACAGTTTCCAGTTGAAAGAAACACTAGAGGCAGTACTCAGATAATTTTTATTTCTTTTCACACAAAGTATGATTTGCAGGTCCACAGTTTCAATTAATAAAGCCTAATTTTCACACAATTACTTGAGGAATTATCATATTTTGAATTCAAAGCAATTTTAACATGCTGCAACATTTGAAAACCGATATATTTGAACGTTAGCATCACGTACACAGCTTAATATGTATGGGTTTGTATATTCAGCAGGTTTTTTTGGTAGCTCAGCCAGTATGGAGTTCGACTTGAGAGGTGAAGAGCTTGGGTATAAATCCCATGAAACTGGAAACGGTTACACAAAAGTTGAAACCTGCATATAAGGAAGTTCAAATGGCACGGTGTCCATTTTTATACCAGTTTTGCATTTGCTAACACAATCTACACTCACTGGACATTTTACTGTCCCTCCATTTTACTGTCCCACCATTATGAGCGCGCATACCGCGTGTCTACATTTGAAATAACGAACTTGAGCGCGCAAAAGACGCGATATGTGAGCAGCCCCTTAGTCATTATAATCAGTAATTATGTCCCCACTGGATGCAACAAATGCCTCGTTTATAATGGGTTTTATTGTTTTTGTCTCGTCACGCCAGGACAAGGCATCACAATATGGTAAGGGGCCTAACATTTCCGTCTCACGCTTGAGCTATTCAGCCAATCACAACACACTGGATAGCTTGCCAATCAGAGCACGCCTCGCTTCTCGGAATGAGTTTTGTAAAAATCAGCACGTTTCAGAAAGGCGCATAGAGGAGCAACAATAATGAACAGTATGTGGAAAATGTTTTTTGAACCGCATAAACACATTGCATTACACCAAATACACAAAATAATGTTATTTTTAGCAATGTCATATGACCCCTTTCATTTTGAGTAAAATGTCCCATTCGTTGACAACCATTTAAACATTCACAGCGCTATTTACTTTGTCAGCTTGACAATTCTGGATTTTCTGTCAAATACATGCTATTTTGCTGTGTATAAAACATATAAAATGCTTGAAATAGTTATTGCAGTTCTATATGCATTATATCAAATTGAGGTGATAATGCTTGTCACAGCAGCAGCAACTGTTTTCCCCATGTTTAAAATGTATGGCCTGCACAACAAAAATGTTGGGTATCAAAATGATCTATTTCCTAGCAAGGGGAAAATAACCATTTTAATAATTATCACTAGCACTGGACATTAGACAGTTTTATTTTGGTCAAATTAGGATCAACTTCTCAACTAGCTAGTCAGTTGCACTTATTAAACTTTAAGCATTACTGCTTGCTATGGCTGGGTGATATGGCAATATAGCTAGCTATATGTTGGTGAAATATATATAAAGTGTGAACGACTGAACATTTTCTATATCGTTTATGTATTGTAGTATGCAAATATATCAATGCAGGTTTTAGTGAGCAGGACTTATTGACCCGTTAGGGAGATTAAAAACACGAGTAATAAAGTGAGAGATGAGTTAATAAGTGCAGTATGCTGTGAAAGAGAACTCAAGAATTCAGTAGGCCTACTTTCATTCTGAAAGGCAGCTTACTGTGTGCACGCCCTGAGACAAACTATATATAACGGTAATGATAAAGATATAGGGTCCCACTTTACATTAAGTGGCCTTAACTACTATGTACTTTTAAATTAATCATTTGATACAATGAACTTGTACATGTTTTTACATTGTACTTGTATTTAAAAAAAAATACCTGCATGTAATAACATCTGGAATTAATTTCTGTATTTACATTTATTATTACAATGTTGACCCATCCCTTAGGCTGATGATACACGGGCAACTTTTTAACAATGTTGCCATCAACAGGCAACCAAGTAAGACACAGGGCCCACGACCGATCTAAAGTTATCCAGATAGAAATTTGTTACCCATTCTCAATAGGAAAGTGCGCAAGCAACATTGCTCAAAGTTGCTCGGCAAAATTGCTCAAAAATTTGCCCCATGTATCATAGCTTTACACCTTAACCCACCCTTAAACCTACCCATACCACCAAACCTGTCCCTAACCTTACCCGTATCCCACCTCAATAGCAGCAGAAGTGTTTTGCAATACAATATGAACACAATAAGTAAATTGTACTTATTTTTTGAAGTACATACTAGTTAAGGCAACCTAATACAAAGTGGGACCAGATATAGTTCTAAAAACTTTTTTAAATATAAGTAAATAGCAGAGTCCACACAACTATAACAATAACTGCACAAAAAATATGATATTGTCCAAATCACTTTCAGAGCAATTTTATACTACTGATGAATGATAAAAACATTGACAGCCAATCAAAATCAATCCTGTTATAGAGCTCAAGCATTTACAATGACCGATCACATAACTGCAGCACATGCTTAGGATTCGCTAATACAGTCTTTATAATTATCATTCTTGGTACAAACAAGCCTTAATAGTGGTACTTCGCTGGATGGCCAGTTTTAAAATGTTTTTTATGTATTTTCAAAATACTGTATTTGTATTTAAATACATTTTTGCAGGCAGTATTTTGTATTTAAATATTTTTGCAGACAGTATTTTGTATTCTTATTTTAAATACATTTTCATGTATTTATGCCCATCTCTGGCTGGGACGGCTCGTGGGAGAACTCGTGGGTGATTCCCATTTAAATCATTAAGCAGAGGTTCAAACTCTGGTCCGAACACCACTGGCCACGAGCTTTGGGCTCTGCTCTCACCGAGAATATTGATTTATATAGCATATTTTATTTTAGATCAACTAGAATCAATGTTTAATTTATAAAGTTTTATTTTGAAATGTAAGTCGATAACAATTGGCTGAAGCCAGATCCAATAGCGAAAGGCTTTGCGTGAAGAGACCCCGCCCCATTTTGGAGGTTCTGACCACTTCTGGAGTACACGCCCCATTTTGGAGATCTCCAGTCTGCAGTTATACCCACTTAAAATGAACTGGGCCAGAGATTGCAGATTCGGCCTGACCTACAAAACCTCAGAATCCATCTAAAAAGCTCTGTGAGCAGAGGCTTTTTAAAACACCGATAAATCAACTCATCAGTTTACAGTATAAGGCTTGTCGCTTTCTATTGTCAGTTGCGCTTAATCCTGTTTCATGTCGTCAATCTGACAACCCATGGAACATAATAATACGCTGTGGCCTCAAGATCATTTTTGTCGAGATAACATCTTTATGTCATGGCCATGCGATATGAAGCTGTGGCTTGAGATCCTATGTTAATACTTTGTTTGGTAGTCTCAGTTCAAAATAAAATCTCAATAATCACAGGTTGCTGTAAGCATGCAGATTTGTTGTCATGCAGACATGCAAAAGGATGTTGTTTGCTTAATATAAGAAGTCGTGGCACCAAGATGTTGTTCCCTCAACATTGGATCTTGGGGCCATGACTTGTTACCACTTTTTTACGATATGTCTTGGCCACAACAAAACGGAACATGAACAGAAGTAAAGTGAACAAAACATGTCTTTTTCCAGTCACCATAACATTCAAGAGAATGAGGAACATGTATGTTGAGACTTCAAGCTGCTAGCCATTTACATCATACATAGTGGAAACTTCTAGCAAGACCACAAACGTTGCACCTTCAGTATCTTCGCTTCCGAATCTAAACCCCTAACACAGGACAGTTGTGGTCATCAGCTCAGATGTGGTTTTAGAAGGATTACTATGAAGTTTTACTAAACCTAATTTGAACATTGTGAAACTGCTCTGCTTTTGCAACACAAACCATCTTTGATTGGGACAGAATTGTAAAGCAAGTAAAAATGTATGGAGTAAAAATAAATAAGTAGAAAATAAAATGTAATTACTGCATTTTGTGTATGAATTAAGAACAATATAGGCTCACTGGAAATACGTGCCTCTAAATACATTTCTGCAAAACTGAAAAAAAAACACGTGCCTATACATGCGAATCGCTACAGTTTCCAGTTGAAAGAAACACTAGAGGCAGTACTCAGATAATTTTTATTTCTTTTCACACAAAGTATGATTTGCAGGTCCACAGTTTCAATTAATAAAGCCTAATTTTCACACAATTACTTGAGGAATTATCATATTTTGAATTCAAAGCAATTTTAACATGCTGCAACATTTGAAAACCGATATATTTGAACGTTAGCATCACGTACACAGCTTAATATGTATGGGTTTGTATATACAGCAGGTTTTTTTGGTAGCTCAGCCAGTATGGAGTTCGACTTGAGAGGTGAAGAGCTTGGGTATAAATCCCATGAAACTGGAAACGGTTACACAAAACAGTTAAAACCTGCATATAAGGAAGTTCAAATGGCACGGTGTCCATTTTTATACCAGTTTTGCATTTGCTAACACTATCTACACTCACTGGACATTTTGCTGTCCCTCCATTTCTTAATAAAATAAAATAAAATATACAGTGAAATGTACAAAGTGAAAGTGCAATGAAATTACAATGAAAGTGAATCAGGCCAATCCATAAGTGTTAAAATACTCACTGTTTTAGTAGTATAACCACAAGATGGGAACAACAACTTTAACACTTTTCTTGCATACAAAAAATGTTTTCCTTTTCTGTGTAAAGTTATGTCCAATTTTATAACTTGACAATGCCATAAAACCCTAAAATGACTGTAAAAGTGGTAAGTTCAACCACTTTTCGGCTCAAACAGTGCACAGGTTTTAACAGAATAATTAATGCAGGTGATTTTACAAAATGATGAGCTTCCAATTTTTGCTTTTAAATCCTCCAAACATTTGCCCATTCACTATCATTGTAAGTGCCTCTCTGTAACATGTGTAATTTTTGTGGCAACTGACATTATGCAACAAATACTGTTGGTTTATCTGAACTGCTATTAACTATTCAGAGTTTAGTGATTTAAAGCCATTTCCACATTTTATGTAGACTTACGGTCAGATAAATGTCTCCACCCCCCTTTAAAGTATATTTATACAGTGTTTGTCAGTGAGAGCTCACCGATTGTCTTCATGATGACCATCATCTCTCTGCTCCTGCTGACCTCTCTGCTGCCACACCTGACCTTCACTGGTGAGACTGATTATATAACAGCATATTGATCAATCTGGTGAACACAATAGCTAAAAGTTCTCTCTTTCAGCTCATGTGAAGGTAGGTATAGTGAATGGCACAGAAGCAAAACTTAACCTCCAGACCTTACATGGTTTCTATTCAGATTTTTGGGAAACACGACTGTGGTGGATTCCTCATCTCTAATGAGTTTGTCTTGACTGCTGCGCATTGCTGGAAGAGGTAAGAGTTCTGTTTAGTCTAAACTGCAATCACACAGTGTATCATTTTCATAAATGAGCATCATGACTCAATGAATCAATCATTCCAATATACTCTTTCAACAGATCTCCGATTCTGACAGTTGTGGTTGGTGCTCATGACTTAAAAGAAAAGTAAGACTTTGAACCGCATCGGAGTGAAGAACTACATCCCACATCCAGACTACAAAACCAGTCCTGTTCGCAGTGATATCATGCTTTTGAGGGTAACAACCTGTTTAGCTGTTAAACACAATATCTGATCAGAAACGCTAGCATAAACCTGACTCATGCTATGAGAATTTATCTATTTGTCGTATTATGTCTTAATGACATAATGGAAAAGACTTAATTAAGATGCCGCCTTGAGTCTATTTCCTACAATATATTAGTGCACCCCCCCCCCAATAAAAAAAAAAAAAAGAACATTTTTGTTATACTTGGAGAACAAATCAATAATGTAGAAAACAGAATTTTTTTTTAAGAGGTACTAAAACAAACCTTAGCCTTCAGGGTGTCTAACCTCAAAGAATTGCAGTATAATCAACTGCAGTTCAGTCATATAAAAGATTATTAAATCTCTCTATTAATAATGGTTGTTTTTGAATTACAGCTACAGGAAAAGGTCAAACTAAACAACTATCCATTTAACATAGCATTACCAAAGAAAGGTGAAGATGTCGAGGTGAATACTCTCTGTAGTGTCGCCGGCTGGGGAAGACTGTGGACTGATGGCCCATTGAGCAGTCGTCTAATGGAGGCAAACGTGCATATAATGAACAACAGAGAATGTTATGAGAGGTGGGGAGATAATTACTACACAGTCTCACAGATGATGTGTACACACGGCCATGGTGGATTCTGCAATGTATGTACAAAAGATGATCCATAGACTTTGCTAATTCATAAACTGGTTTAACTGATATATGGCACTTCAGTCATCTGTGTTTTTTAACAGGGAGATTCTGGGGGTCCTTTGGTTTGTGGAGACACTGCAGTTGGTGTCGTATCATTTCGTGACATTAATCTCTGCAATTCACCTGAGCGTCCTAATGTGTACACTTAGATTTCAGCATATCTTCCATGGATCCACCAAATCATAAGAAATGTTAAGTGAGTTCATGAAAAATAAAAAAGGAAGAAATGCTTTTTATTGAATTCTTCCATAAAGCTTCTTTCAATAAAATTATCACATGGCATCAAAGTGTCCTCATTGTCACCACCATATACAGTATACTTACAATTTTACATGCAGGGCACCTGGTCATTTTCAGACTGGTGTAAAATCCAGTAAAATAAAAATAATACAAATAGGTGTAACAGTCAACTTCTGCAATTTCCTAAACTCACCACTAGAGATTAGTTGTCGGTTTCCTCTCTCTGTTTTTTTTTTAAATGGCCTACTACAGCATCACAAAGTAAGGCTTAGGTTTCCTGTAAGAATTACATGCAGCTACATGCTCTACATACATGTATGTGGTAGCTCCAAGATGCAAGCCTTCATTTGTATGTAAAGGAATATTAGAAACTTATCAAACCACAAAAATAGTTTCTAATCGAAACCCTTGCAAACGAAGAACAGTTACTGACTTCTGAACTTTAAACAAAAACTGTAACTTAATTTTGCATCTCAATTTATAAAAAAGCCATAGGGAGTATACTACAAGGTTTTATATTTGTCTTGTGTCCTGCTGTTATTGCAGAGTGCTGTTAAATGCGTAAGTTACCATCGGAGTCATTCCTGTAGTTCTGTGGATTTTGGACTGAGCAGGTTTGTGAAGAAAATGTTACAAAAATAAATAAAATATCAGAGGGAGAAAACACACAGATCAAGCTCAGTCAAGTACAACTTAAAAATCCTATCCTAATATTTCACATGAGAGCTGATTAACATTTTATGTAAAATATGCAAGATTATTTCATTGAGACATAAAATCCACTGAACTGTACAAATGACTAATCTACAACAGCAGTTCCAGAAAAGTTGGGATGTTTTGTAAAATGCATTAAAATCAAGAATTTGTTTTTTGGAGGATAACGTGACCCCTCGACGGTGATGCAGGCTTAGTTTTTCGCTCCGCTCACTTTTCCACATATTTCACGATCCTGTCAGTAAAATTTGAATCAGTCTGCATTGGACCCATCATGAGTACTAAGGCAGACAAAGGAGATCGGAAAAGAGAGATTGAGCAATCGCCAATGAAAAAAAAATTCAGAGATTCAGCCATCTCCAGTGAAGACTTGGACAGTGCTATTGCTAGCCGCATTGAACTAGCATTTAAAGAACACCAAAGCACTTTGAATTTGGTTGTGAACTCGGCAGTAAGAGATGCGATGGACTCTGTGCTGATTCCAGCATTGCGCGAACTGCGTGAGGACATACTAGCGACCAATAAGTCTGTTAAAGAGCTAAGAGAGGAGTTTGAGGCCATAGTTACCAAGACGAAGCAGACACGTGACTGCGTTGATTCTGTTCAGGCAGCGGCGCGGGAAGATACGAGAACAGTCACGGACTTAAAGGATCAGCTGGAGCGACTCACCGAGAAGATGACAGATATGGAGGACAGGTGCAGATGGAACAATGTTAGACTGGTGGGACTCCCAGAAGGGATGGAGGGTCCATATGCAGCTGGTTTCCTCCGAGCTAATCTTTCAAAGTGGATTCCTTCCTTGAGGGGCCGTGACATAGAGATTGATTGGGCGCATCGCGTGTATGACGGAGGGAGGGGCTCCGATCGGCCGTGCACTCTCATCTTCCGTGTACTGAGATGGCATGACAGATCAGATATCCTGAAAGGTAAAATCAAGAATCTGTGATTAGTTCATTCTCTTTAACTTTTATTTAATGACAAAAGTACAAAGAAAAGTTTTCCAAAGTTTTTATTGAAAATGTATGACCAGTCATGAAAAGAAAAATCCGACAACGATGATCACAGACTGCTGAGCATCTGAAGTCTTATATCAAGTGAGATTGAACAAAACGTTTGCCTGCAAAACTTTAACAATTAGTATCCTGAATTCTCAAAATATTAAGCATTGTAATTAAAAGGAAATTTGATGTTACAGTGCCAATTACCGCCACTGGTGATCTGAGGACAACTATAAATGTTCTGATGGTGCCTGGGATCCTCAATGTTTGCACTTTTAGAGGAGATAAGCCCATGAATGCCAAACTTATAGTAGTCAATGAACAATAAAGGTTAAGGTTTAACAAAATGTATTTTGATATAAAAAAAGTTACTTAACATTTAACTCGATCTTACATTACAATGTGATGTCAAGTGCTCCTGTCAAGTCAGTCTCCACGAAAATAGTGAATGTGCTTATTATAATAATTTCAAAGATGGCCTTTGAAGTTTCTTTTTTTTTCAGCATGTTCTTAAGAAGATGCTTGACAACTTCCTAATAACTGCACTCAGGAACTTAGTTCTTTCTAAATTCTTTCTTAAGATTTTCTTGAATTTGACCCCTGTTCAGAGGGCAGCTGTGGTCATCAGCTCATCTGTGGTTCCAGCAGTTTGACTGTAATGTTTTACCACATCCATCTTGAACGTTAGGAAACTGCTCTGCTTTTGCCACATGCATATCTTATATCTTGTATGTTGTGTTTTCATGTAACAGTTGATACAGATGACAAGAAATAACACAAACAATATCTTCTTACTCAGTGCTACTGACACCACAAGCGGAGAAAAAAAAAGGCTAACAGGCAGATCAGGGTCTCCACCCATCCTTATAATTATACATTGTTTTTCAGTGAGAGCTCACTGATTGTCTCTTCATTATGACCATCATCTCTCTGCTCCTGCTGACCTCTCTGCTGCCACACCTGACCTTCACTGGTGAGACTGATTATATTATACTAACTCAGGGCCGGCCCGTGGCATAGGTGACATAGGCAGTTGCCTAGGGCGCAAAATGACTGGGGGGGCGCCGCACAAAAGTTTTCTTTTTTCTTGCGACCATCATGCGCTCCTACACCCATATATTAAGCAAAATGATTACTGACAGTTAACAATTTTAGTACTGAACTTCAATCGAACTGATTGAAATAATGTTAGAATAAAATAAAATTGACATAAACGAAAAATCATAAGATTTGACAACGTGTCATGTTGGACTAATTTAAACACTTTCTGCGTCCTGACGTAATTATAATACATCATCATAACGCATTAATTATGCATGGCGCATGCAGTTAAAATAGTTTTGCCATTTATGTGCTCTGAAAGCATAATTTCTAAAAAATGAGTGAAAAAAGAAAATTATCAGGGGCACAAGGCAGGAAGCGATGATATAGAGGTAAGAATCACAAGTTAATCACTGTGTATTAGCCCACGATGTTTATGCAGTATTTTGAAATAGCCTTTTTAGAACATCTTAAAGGTGCTGTATGTAGGATTTTGACTCTACTAAAGCATAAAAATACCATAATATGCTTGCAGACATTTAGGAAACATGTTAAGTTAACATACTTGTTTATTTGAAAAACAATGCTACAGTCAGTTATTCTCCTTTGAAAATGTGCGTTCCGGCCCGTAATGTCTGTGTTTGTTATGGTTTGTGAAACCCGCCCACTGCCAGTTTAGCCAATTGTATTTCGGCACCCCGGGTTGGCAGTTGGCGGAAAACACAGCGTATTTCATTTCATTCATAGTCATGTGTGCTCTCTTCCTGTTGGTGTCCTTAATCTGGCATCCTGCCCGTGCCTCAAGTCTGAGGAGGAGGGGCTGGTGAAAAAAACATCTCCAATATTTTGAATTTGGACTGCAATACCTTGTTCAACCGCTAGGACAATCCTACATACAGCACCTTTAACTAGCAACACTGACACTGTGGAACGTTTTTGCTTGAGTTAACTGCTTATTTAATTTTACTTTATTTTCTTTAAAATCAATTTAAGCTTCTGTAATGTTGTTTTAATTTCAGTTACATTACTGCTTGCTTTTAATTCACCAAAAAGTGAACTAAATGTCTTTTTGAAACTTTTGAGCTGCAGAGAGGAGCTTTTCAAAGCTCAAGCTGATTAAAACCTACTTGAGGTCTAACATGGCTCAAGAGCGTCTCAGTGGACTTGCTGTCATCAGCATCAATAATGATGTTTCTCGGGATTTGTCATTTGATGCAGTCATTGATGACTTTGCAGCAAAGAAATCCAGGCTTGTTCAGTTTTGAAACTGTTCTGTAATTCTGAAAAAATAATAGTTTTTTGCACTTTTTTGTTGATTTACACTTTCTTTTCCAATTTTTTTTTGTGATTCTTCAGGTGACTGTAAGTCAAATTTGTTAATTTATTATCACTATTTATTTACTAATTATGTTAATACTTATCAGTATGTTATATTATGTTATGTTATATTATATTATAGTAAAGATTTAAAAAATCAGCATTTTCTGAATTTTTTTAGAGTGTGTGTGTGTGTGGGGGGGGGGGGTGCACCAACAGAGCCTGGGCCGGCCCTGTACTAACCGGTATGTACTGAATAATCTGAAAATTGTCAACAATATACGCTCTGAGGCGCTTTCTCACTGACAGTCCAATGCACTGATGGATGAGATGGATGCACAGTATGTTGATGTATACCACCAGGAGGTCAGATGGCTCAGTCGAGGAAAAGTTCTTAGGAGATTTTTTGATCTGCGTGATAAAAAAGAGATCAGCGTTCTTCGGGAAAGCAAGAATGGTAATATTCAAGTGCCCACTGATAACAAATGGCTCTCTGACCTGGCTTTCTTTGTGGATGTCACAGAGCTGCTCAGTGTTTTGAATGTTCAGCACCAGGGAAAAGACCAGATTATCACACAGCTATTTTATCACGTCAAGGCCTTCAAACAAATCCTACTGCTGCTCAGAAGACATCTCTCAGGAGGTAACAGTAACATTCACCGTTAATATTCAGAACATTTGATGTGTTATTATTACTTGTATTAATAATTATTATATTTAGAATTATTTGAGGAGTTTGCATTTATATATTCAGTCATGTCATCTTTGGTATATTTGCTGTATATCAAGCTGATAAAAGTTGCCTTAAAGTTTCTCAAATTGTCATGCATTAATTATTTCCTTCTTTTGTCAGTTATTTGTTCTATTTTCCATCTGTTTTTACATGCCTGATTTATATTGTATATAAAAAATATACAAAATATAAAAATAAATATATCAGCACGACCATAAATAAATAATTAATTAATTGTTGGATTATATAGTGTTCTTATGGCCCATGGGAAAAAAACGTCCCTGAGCCTAGAGGTTCGAGTCTTAATCGATCTGAAGTGCCTACCTGAGGGCAACAGATCAAATATATGGTGGGCTGGATGGGAGGAGTCTGACATAATGGACCCGGCCCTCTTGAGGCACCGGGTGCTGGAGATCTCCTCTAGGGAGGGCAGAGGGCAACCGATGATCTTTTGAGCTGGGTTTATGACCCTCCGTAATGACTTCTTGTCTCCAGAAGTTTCACTCCCAGTCTCACACTATTCCCCTTTCTTTCGCCCCACATGCAGGGAATTCAGCCCATGTTCCTTGTCTTAGAGAGGTAGGCATGGTGAAAGAGGAGGTCCCTGAGTATGATGCTGTCTCAGCAACCTTATCCAGGAGTTTGACAGTGGCTTTGAGGACTTCAGAAACACGACTGACATTGAGTTGTTTGCTCGACCCTTCACTATCGGTGTGGATACAGTCAGTGATGATCTTCAGCTGCAATTAATTAAGCTTCAGTGTGATTCAGAAGTGCAAGTTTAGGTCCATTCCTTTGACAGATTTCTACAAATGTGTCCCAGCAAACAGGTACCCAAAGATGAACAAACAGGCACAAGTGATGCTGTCTCTGTTTGGCATACCTACCTCTGTGAGCAGACTGATGAACATGAACTTGGAGTGTAAACTGAGAAGCAAACTAACTTACTCTCACCTACATAATATATTGACTTTGTAAGTCAGCTACAGCCCAATCTGGAAAAACATTTGAAAAATAAGGACCAGCTTCATGTCTCTCATTAATAGGTAACTGACATTGCAACCACATGTTTTTACTGCTTACAGCTTGACTAGTGTATTCATCATTGAACTCCATTGTTTTATAAAAGGGGTTGTTTGTTTTATTGTAATATGTTAATTGAACTATAAAACTTTAAAAATAAAAACTGCAATAGTTAATCAGATTAAAGAGTAATGTTCTGGTTACACTTTATTTTAAGGTGTCCTTACACATATTACATGTACTTACTATAATAACAATTAATTATGCATAATTATATGCAAGTAGCCCTGAGCCAAACACTAATCCTAACCATAACCCATAGTAAGTACATGTAGTTCATTAACATTACTCAGTAGTTAAATGTCTAATTATACTGTAGAACGGACATCTTAAATTAAAGTGTAACCAATGTTTTATTTATTTTTAAATATTATGAAATAAATAAGGGGAACCCATGGCAAATTTAATGTAAGTTTGGTATATGATGCAACATTTAGCCTACCTTTGGCCCGCGGCCCTCAATCAAGCTTGATTTTGGCCCTTCTTAGGAAAACATTTGAGCACCCCTGCTCCAGACCTTAACTGGTTTCTCTTCAGAAGAACTTTAAACATACCTGCGGTGGATTTGTCATTTCTGATGAGTTGTCTTGACTGCTGCACATTGCTGGAAGAAGTAAGACCAGTTTAGTATGAACTGCAAAGATGTTAAAATCACAATATACTAGAGCTAACATTTCAATACAAGAACGTGTCCGTGTTTGTCTTTATTTTAAACAGTAAAACTATTTCTACTGAAAATTTAGCAAGCTTCTTTTTTAATTACGTTGTGTAATAGGCCTAAAGTGTGTTTGTGGTCTACTTAATTATTATTATTATTTTTTTTTTTAAAGCCACTTGGTTTGATATTTTGTAACATTGTGAAAGACATTCGTTCGCTTTTTTATTTGGGTCACTGAAAGTGAAAAAAGCTAGAGCTGGTAAAGGGGTCTGTCACGTCTGCGAAATTTCTAAGGCAAAAATGTCCATTGTATATTGCCTATAGTATAGCAATGTGTGAAGCACATCTTATACAGAAGTCACTTTCAAACCAAACGGCTTTCGTTTTTTGGTTACCACGGTGAATTTGTGTGAGGAAATCTTTCGCCGTCACGTGAAATTCACGATCGCCTAACGTTAGATTCCTATTGAATTGGAATGGAATGGAGTTTTTTGGTGTCTTAGAAATTACATATGTTAAGTGTAAGATAAATAATGTATTAAATTGAATGCCAAATAATTTCATTATCTATAAAAGCAACATAACTAAATATTATTTGCAACAGGGTTATCATCGCTGCAATGCCCTCAATTCACCACTAGAGGTCATCATCCCCAGCTTTCTAAATTGGACTTCTAAATGGACTACATACTTTATAAATACTGAGCAAAAAGAAACATCCTCTCACATTCAGTTGAGTCTATTCCTGGAAATTTCTATAACGTGTGTACATTTTTGTATTACTATTAACGTCAACAACTGAGACATGAACTGCACACATTTCACAGACATTTGACGAACAAAAATTGAATAATGTGTCCTTGAAAAAACTGCTCCACCAGAACCAGCTGCTTTCAATACTACAGTGCATCTCATCCTCATGGACTGCACCAGATTTGCCAGTTCTTTAATGCGAGATGTTACTTTACTCTTCCACCAAGGCATTTGCAAGTTCTTAAACATGTCTGGAGGGACACATGGTTATACGTGGTTATACATTGCAAGGATGATCAAAATAGACTTTAAAATTCAGGATCTAGATTTGTGTGTGTGTATAGACACCACCTGTGTTACTATGTTGGTTTTCCATTCATATATAATGATATTTATGGTTATGAATTGTAAAATATTCAAGTACCCAAATGTACGTTGACCTGCTTAATACTTCTAGAACTAGACCAAACCGCCCATGGCCTGAAAATGAGACCACGAGGATTAACAAGAACACTATTTACTCATCATTTTGTCGATTATACCACAAATTGTGTGTGTGTGTGTGTGTGTGTGTGTGTGTGTGTGTGTGTGTGTGTGTGTGTGGGGGGGGGGGGGGGGACAACTTACGGGCAGCTCAACAACACACTTCTTTTGTTGACCCAAAATCTGCAATAGATAATGATTTTTTAATATTTTTTGCAATGAAATAGGATTTAGGAAGTGTATTTCTGCTCTACTTATTTAAATACTTAACTTTTATTGCATGTTCACGCAGATGATCAAAGGCCCTGGATGTATTCTGGTGTTTTTCAGAGTCAGTAGAAAGTCTCTTCACTGTCTTAAGTTATTATAACTATGACCTTATTTGTCTGCCACCTGTAAACCATTAGTCTTGGTGCTTGTGCAGTAGTTTATGGTTTATAGAACAAGCATGGAAAAACATTGTTAACCCTTTCCAACAAAGATTTGTACAACTTTAAAAATGATTACATTTAAAATTATCTTTAGAAGAAGGAAACACAAACAACACCTGTGTTATGTTGGTTTTCCATTCATAATGGTATTTATGGTTATGAATTGTAAAGTATTCAAGTACACAAATGTACGCTGACCCACTTAATGCTTTTAGGCCAAACCATCCGTATCCTGACAATGAGACCACAAAGATTAAAAGAACAATAGTGACTCTTCACTGTGCCACTTATACCACAAACTGAAGAAAAAAGACTAACAGGCAGCTCAATGTCTCCACCCATCCTTATATTTATATAGTGTTTGTCAGTGAGAGCTCACTGATTGTCTTCATCATGACCATCATCTCTCTGCTCCTGCTGACCTCTCTGTTGCCAAACCTGACCTTCACTGGTGAGACTGATAGATTAAACTGCATATTAATTAATCACTAAAGGATGTATTGTAAGCATGGTTTCTGCATTTTTGTTGATTCCTTATTAAGGTGTTTCTTGTATGGTGAATAAGTCGACTAACTGTATCTCTCTCAGCTCATGTGAGTGTGGGTATAGTGAACGGCCAGGAAGCAAAACCCCACTCCAGACCTTACATGGTTTCTCTTCAGGAGGACAAGGAACATGTCTGTGGTGGATTTCTCATCTCTGATAAGTTTGTCTTGAGTGCTGCACATTGCTGGAACGGGTGAGAGTTTTGTTTAGTCTAAACTACATTATTGACTGATCATTGATGGAGTTTTTAAAGGAAATTATAGTAGTATATGGTTTACAAAGTTTGTCATTAAATCTAAAGAGGGGCATTATACTTCTAATACTTTCTTTCAACAGAAATGAGATACTGACAGTTGTGGTTGGTGCACATAACCTGACAAATAAGAATGAGCGGTCTGTCCGTATTGGAGTGAAGTCCTACCACAAGCATTCAGACTACTGCAGTAATTCACACCTGAATGACATTATGCTTTTGAGGGTATAGTAGAGTATACAATATATATTCAATATAATAAACAATTGTTTAGTCTTATGGAGGGTGATTAAATCTGATTTATTTATTTTGTATTATTACAGCTGAAGAAAAAAGTCAAACAAATCAAAACTGTTAACATGATCTCATTAATAAAAAATAAAAAAGACATTGAATCAGGCACTAACTGTAGTGTTGCTGGCTGGGGAAGCCTGCGGACTAATGGCTCTGCGAGTGATTGCCTAATGGAGGCAACAGTGAAGATAAAGAATAACATAGAATGTGAAGGAAGATGGCAAGGGATCTACTCAGTCTCAAAGATGATGTGTGCATATAGCCGTGGTGGATCCTGCGACGTATGTACAAAAGATGATTCACAAACTTTGATAATTTACAAACTGAGTTTCACTGAGATTAAATTTAAATATGTTTTCAGTCATGTGCTGATCTGTGTTTCTTAACAGGGGGATTCAGGAGGTCCTTTGGTTTGTGGAGACACTGCAGTTGGTGTCACATCTTTTGGATATGGATTACGCTGTAATGCACTTATGAAACCTAATGTGTATACTAAGATTTCAGCATATATTCCATGGATCCACCAAATCATTAGAAATGTTAAGTAACTTCATAAATATTTAAATAAAAGTTTCACATGGCAAGCATGAAACAATCAATCAATCGAAATTGTACTCGTTGTCACGACCATATACAATTTCATTATTACATGGGGAGCACATGTCCAAAGACAAGTTGGTGTTTTTAATGGCCTACTACAGCAGCACAAAGTAAGGCTTGGGTCAATTGTAAGAACAACATGCCGCTATGCTCTACATACAAGAGAAAAGGGGAAGATGTGTTTGGTGGCTTCAAGCAGCAAGCTTTTACAAAAGATGTTGTAGAAACTTACCAAACCACAAAAATAGTTTCTAACCGAAACCCTGGTAAATGAAGGACCGTTACTGATTTTTGAAGTTGAATTACTAACTTCTGAACTTTAAACAAAAACTGTAACTTCATTTTGCATCTCAATTTATAACAAAAAGCCAGACTAGACATTTTTAACGTAAATTATTCCTCCCAGCATTTCTAATTTATTGTATGTTATTTTCAAACCAATAGGCTTTAAGCCGTCTAAGTTAATTTGTACAACAACCATTAGGCTTCTACGTACTGCAGGATTTTATATTTGTCTCTAGTCCTGCTTTTATTTGCAAGCTGTATGAATGATCCATCTACATTCAGTGGCATATGCCACAATCCATGGCCACCAGATGTGCCACTATAAACATAGCAGCATATGCCAGCGGCTTCTGAGCGTAAGCACACTCGGCAATAAAGCTCTTTCTGATTTCTGATTCTGATTTCTAAAGTTTTTCCTCAGCATGTTCTTAAGAAGATATGACAACTTCTTGATAACATTCTGTAGAACTTCACAGATCATCAGAACTTTACAAAAAATATGATCAATATTTAAAGGAATATTTTGGGTTCAGTACGTGTTGAGCTCAGTCAACAACATAATGTTGATCACAATAAAATCAATTTCCATTTGTCACTTTAAAAAAATTGGGGCCAATCTGTAAATGTTAAAATACTCACTTTTTCAATATAGCCACAAGACAAAGAAAATACAAAAGCCATTTCCATACTCTGACATCCAGAGCCACACGTACACATGCATATCTTATATCTTGTATGTTGTGTTTTCATGTAACAGTTGATACAGACAAGAAGTAACACCTTCACTGGGGAGACTGATTATATTATGCTAACTGGTATGTACTGAATAAGTTGACTAATAGTTCTATCTCTCTCTCAGCTCATGTGAATGTTTGTAGTGAACGATAGGGAAGCAAAACCCTAGACCTTACCTGGTTTCTCTACAGAAGAACATAATCTCATAATTAAAAAAAAAAATCTTCTAGTGATGCTATTGTTCATTATAATAATAATAATATTTTCTTACACAGAAATGAGAAACTAACAGCTGTGGTTGGTGCACATCACCTAGAAAAAATAAAGAAGGGTCTGTCCGCATTTGTGTGAAGTCCTACCACAAGCATCTGGACTATGACATTCACAGAATGACGTTATGCTTTTGAGGGTACAGTAATTGAAATGACTGTAATTTAACAATTAATTGTGAAATGAAATACAGTGCATGTATAACTATTATGCAAGTTGATATTCTGATTATATTGGGTGAAGTCAGCAAAACTGGGACATTAGCTAAAATGGGACAAATAAGCTTTTGGTGTAGTGCTCAGTTTAAATAAAAAAAAAATACTGATAAAAATGGGTGGTCTTGAAATGTTGTAAAAAACAGTACTTTTTTTTAATATCAACATTAGAGTTGTCAAATGTAAATCATATGAGCGTGGTTACCACTCAAATCCTGGAAGGTCTGAGAAAGTACATGGTAAGTGCCCGTACATAGTTTAAGTCTATTAAAATTGTTAAAGGGATAGTTCACCCAAAAATGAAAATTCTGTCATTAATTGCTCACCCTCAAGTTGTTCCAAACCCATAAGACCTTCGTTCATCTTCAGAACACAAAGTAAGATATTTTTGATGGAATCTGAGAGCTCTCTGACCCTCCAAAATGGCGGAAGATGATAACTCTGGGAGAAGAATTGTTGAATAAATTATGTTATTATTGTTTTCTTTGCACACAAAAACTATTCTCATGGCTTCTTAAAATTACGGTTGAACCCCTGATGTCACATGGACTATTGTGACACCCCCCCCCCCCAAAAAAAAGAAGAGAGATTGAAAAGTCAAAAATTATTTAATGCCCATGAGAAATATTCAAAACTAATGCAATACAGAAATTGCTAAGTTAAGGCACGACTACTAGACAGTGAAATGCTCATTGGTTCAGCGGGGTCAGAAAAAAAAACAGGCGAAGAAAAGACACGTTAACTGTAAAAGAAAAATCAAGAATTAAGGTCAATTATCAATAAAGAATTAAGGTGAAGGATTAGGTGTGAAACCATCAGGAACCCTTTTAATGATAATAATGCTATTGTATTACAGCTAGAAAAAGAAGTCAAACAAAATGAAATTGTAAAGATACTAGTGCTGTCAATCGATTAAGAAATGTAATCGCGTTAATCACAGTCATGGACTTTGAAATTTAAAATACTAAGATTTAACTGTAAATGTGTTGAAATAAAGAAATGCATGACAAACTAGTTTAAGGAAACATAACCTTTCACACTTCCGCCAGGTATGAGACATAATCCTTATTATTCTTTTATCATTATTCATTTGTTTTTATTCAGCCATGATCAGTCTTTATACGGGCAATAAAACGTTTACCAAGCCACATCGCTTCAATCCCAGGATACATTTACCCAACTATTATCAAAAGTATTTCTAAATAAATACAACAAAACATTTTCTTGCGACCTTACGTGAAATATTATGACAAAATGCATTATGAAGAAGAACTCCACCTGTTCTGCAGGTGCATTAAAGCTAACATTAGCATCATGCTACATAAGACAATTTATGAGATTAATAGTACACTTTTACTCAGAACTCACTTTAAACCACCATTGAGTGTTTGTAATAACCTCCTTTTGCGATCACATGTGGAATTTGGTTGTTTACTGTTGTTAAAATATGCTTTTTATAGCCTTTTATATCACTGCAAAAATGAGCATTTCAGATGTAAGTTACACATTCATCTCAATCACATAGAAACCATATCCTATCGTAATCGTGTGTTTATTATCTTATATAATCTATAGTGGCTGTTGTCATGTTTATTTCTGCTGTGTTGTATGCTCTGGCTGAAATTCACGTTGTCTGTGATGATGTTACAAGCGCCTCTCCGTTCTGAAGTTGCAGGTTTACATTCCAAGTATGATACACTAGAGCTGGAGTCAAGTCCAGCTTTGTCGAGTCCAAGACCAGGACTAGTCGAGACCGAGTCAAGACCGAGTCCAAAGAGGCTCGAGTCCAAGTCAAGACCGAGACCAAATGAGAGAAAAAAAGGATCCTCTTCAAAACCACATGCTTAATTATTGATATGTGATGCGAGAGACAGCATATCTCCTATTCTAAGAAAATAATTTTGCATTATTATTTGTAATGATCAAAAAGCATGTGCAAAGTAACAACTCTGTAGGACAGGGGTCTCCAAACTAGATCCTGGAGGGCCAATGCCCTGCAGACTTTTGCTCCAACTGGCTTTAACACACGTATCTGGAAGTTTCTAGTGTGTCTAGTAAGAGCTTGAAGAGCTGGTTCAAGTGTGTTTAATTAGGGTTGGAGCTAAACTCTGCAGGACACCAGCCCTCCAGGACCGAGTTTGGAGCTGTAGGATCAAATTATTTTTATTTACTTTATTTACATTTTATTTACTTTAGGTATAGCAATTTTACACAAGCTGAAGTGCAACTTCACATTTTCAGTCTTTTCATTATAGTGTAACAGTATTGTTATACAATATTATACATAAGATACTGCTTTATAATAATAATAATTGTGTATAACAATATTGTAGTGTAACAATAACATTCTGGGCTGCCAATGGAAAATGTAACAAATAACAAACAACACAGGTGTCACTAAAAAATTTGCAAAACATTTTAACTCCAAAATGACTGCAATGAACATGTTCCCATTCTTGAACTTATTACTTGTAATAAACCAAAGTAGCATTTTCAACAAACAAAAAAACTAAGTAATAAACATGAACATCTTCAGCTGTGTGTGTATTTGTTTGCCTTAGGCCATATAATATATAACATATTCAGGAGTACCAGTCAAATCAAAATCCTCCAGGGGATTACCAACACAGTTTTAGTGCAGAATTGGATGCAAGTATGGGATAGCAGGACCCTGACCTGAACTGGCTCTCATGTTCATACTGCAATGACAATGAAAATACGATTCATCTTTCACCCCTATTTCTAACCTCATAAAAAAAGTCGGTAACACTTTACAATAAGGTGTCATTTATTAATATTAGTTTAATGTATTAACAAACACTGAACAATACATTTATTACACTATTTATTTAAGGATACGTTTGGCACTACTGGGCATGCGCACATAAATACAGCGTCATTTTTGTCACACTGTACAACAATAATTATTATTTCATTATTGTAAAGAGTAAGTTTAGGGCTGGGGTAGGTGTAGACGTTAATAAAACACAATCTAACAGATAGAAAATTAAATTAGAAACATCTAAACTTTTCAGAACCAACAAGTGCACCGTGGGTCACGTGCCAAGAACCAGCCAATCAGCTTCATCCTTTCCCGTAATAAAATTGAAAGCTAAGCCAAGACGGAGAAACAGCTGATCATAGCTGTACAAGGATAGCCATTTTTTAAATAAATGTAGTTGCAGAGCTACTGCTAGGGATTTTTAGGGATGGAAATCCATTTATCCTTTGCTGAAACCGCGCGTCTTCATGGAGAGCGCAGGTCATGGTCGCTTAGCAACAGCAGAGTTGGGAGCGCAAGCATATAAAAAGTGCTTTGGAAAGAAGGAGAAAGCGACGCGCCTAGCTTTTTCCACGCGTTTTTAGGCGCGACATGCGAATGTGGTTTTGTTTTGAAGGAGAAAAAAATCATAATGCTGGACTCCGTCGAGACCAAGGAGAACATTTGGCGAGTCCAATGACCAAGTCCGAGACAAGTCCGAGTGCAAACACCAACGAGTCCAAGACCAGTCCGAGACGATAGAAAAATATCTTGAGTCCGGACTCGAGTACTCAGCCCTATGATACACGTTAGTAAAAGGATCTATTTTAATTTTTATTTGTCTATATACACTTTGTGCGGCCGCTGTAGATTATAAAAGTAAGTTAGCCCAAAAAAGTGCAACCCTCGGCTCTGTAATTTTTCCCGCGACTGTATTTTCAGAATAGCCCACGAACACTTGTGCCACAGCCGCTACCCTGACAACACTGTTCGCTGTATCCTCATCACACACTGATAGATAACTTTCCGCGCTGCGATGACGGGAAGTTGGGGTCAAACCTTATCGAACAATTAATTTGCGTAAAAAAATATCAACACGTTAAAAGTTTTAGATTAATCACATGCGTGGACGCGGACACCCTTAAAAGATACTTTTTATACCAACACAAGAGGGAGACACCGAAGCTGATTCTGTCAGCAGTGTTACCGGCTGGGGAAGAGTTTTAAAGGGAAAAGAGCAAGCATCTCATGGAAGCAGATGTGAATGGAAAAAAATAATTGCCAGTACTCAACCCCCCTCTTATTTATTTATAAGAGAAAATATATTTTATTATATATGAACAGTCAATATATTAAAGAATTTTCAGTATATTGGTAATTATATAGAATAATACATTGTGGTAATATATTACAATATACTGAATAATACATCAGGAATTGCCGCTTTCCATATATTGGGGAATATACAGTATGTCAACATATATGGTGCTCATATAGTCACATTTATATATGAACACAATTCAAGGTACATATTTATTTTAATATATTTTCATATATGGAATTATATATTTGTAAATATATAAATATTGGCTACACATATAATTTAACATATATGCAGTATAATGTCACAAATATATGTGAAAATGTATGCAAAATATATGTATCCAAATATGAAAAATTTATTGTATCATGTATGTGTGAATATATATATATATATATATATATATATATATATATATATATATATATATATATAATATATATTAGTGCTGTCAATCGATTAAAAAATAACAAATTAATCGCACATTTTTCAAAAATTAATCGCGATTAATCCCACCTAACATTAAAGTTTTTAAATATAATTTTATATTTCAATAATTTCACATTCAATCTTCAAATGTGCAATGTACAAACAACATAAAGACAGTATATTTTTAATATTTCTTTAATGGCATCTTTTTTTTCTGATTGAAGGCCAGCATCACTGATATCAATACTACTGATGTCTCTATAAAATAGTTTTTCCCCTTAATATTTAACCATTGACTAGCCATTCAGCATTACAGTATAATTGAGAGCTATCAATTTTAACATTTATTAGACTTAACTTCTAATTTAAGAGAACTAAAAACAATCTTCACACGGACCCATTATAATAAATGACATATTTAGCTACCTGTGCCCTTCAGCAGAAATATACAGAAAATGAATAGTAACCAAACACTAAATTCTAAATTAAATATAGATGAACCCCTTAAAGCTATAAAAGTTATTGATTTCCTCTTTTTTCTTTTGTTCTTGGATTAATAGACATCACAGTAGCTGGTTATTATTATTTGCCTGCTATTGCTTTAAAAGCTGCTGCTGCTTTCTGACCCACTTCAGGTCTTAAAGTCTCTACTAATGAACTGAGGAGTTGAATCGGGTGTGTTAAATGAGGGAGATAGTTCTGGGGTGCCTCAGGAAAGCTTTGGAAGGATGAGACCAAGAGTCTGGTGATGTCTATGGGTCACAGACTCACTGCTGTGATTGCACACAAGGGATCTGCAACTAAATAATAGCTTTTAATCTTTTATATCTGCCTTATGTTCAAATGTCCCAATACTTATGCTCACATCAAATAGTGGGATGAATGTGCTGAAACAGCTAATAATAAAATGTGACATTCTGTAGTTTTGTCTCATATTCATCTTTTAATCATATTCGCAAATGTCTTGACTCCACAGCCAACAGAGCAATTTTGTCTTTAATATTCCAATACTTATGGAGGGCACTGTATATACAGGTGCATCTCAATAAATTAGAATGTCGTGGAAAAGTTCATTTATTTCAGTATTCAACTCAAATTGTGAAACTCGTGTATTAAATAAATTCAATGCACACAGACTGAAGTAGCTTAAGTCTTTGGTTCTATTAATTGTGATGATTTAGGCTCACGTTTAACAAAAAGCCACCAATTCACTATCTCAACAAATTAGAATACTTCATAAGACCAATAAAAAAATCATTTTTAGTGAATTGTTGGCCTTCTGGAAAGTATGTTAATTTACTGTATATGTACTCAATATTTGGTAGGGGCTCCTTTTGCTTTAATTACTGCTTCAATTCAGCGTGGCATGGAGGTGATCAGTTTGTGGCACTGCTGAGGTGGTATGGAAGCCCAGGTTTCTTTGATAGCGGCCTTCTGTTACGGGGTTGACGAGACGTGAGGCAAGCGGATCCATTTGCAAAGCTTTATTATCATACATGGTCATATTCAGGCAGGGTCAGTACACAGCAAACAGGTATGGCAGGGGCAAAACACAGAGCAGTCCGTAGAGCAAGCGTGGGTCGACGATCAGTATACACAATCCAGAGGGCTAGGCAGAGAGATAATCCAAGAGAACGAGCAATAATCCAAGTGAGGTACAAACGGAGTCCAAAGGGCTAGGCGACGGGGTAAATCCAGAAACACAGGCAGGAATCAAACACGGGAAAATCTAACAAGGAAAACTAGAAACGCTTTGTAAGGTAGCGGGGCTAGCAATACTCGGCATAGAGCAAGAGAAAGTCCAGAGCTTATATAGTGTGTGTGATTGGGTGATGGTGATTGTGAGATGGTTCTCAGGTGCAAGCGTGATCAGTGTGAACAGCTGTGTTGGTGCAGTGGATGATGGGAAATGCAGTCCTTGAGTGATCTGTAACTGTCTGTGTGGTGTGAAAGTCAATGTGATGGGTGAGTGACCTCTGGTGGTTAATGAACAGAAGTTCATGGCCAGGATTTGTGACACCTTCAGCTCATCTGCATTGTTGGGTCTGGTGTCTCTCATCTTCCTCTTGACAATACCCCATAGATTCTCTATGGGGTTCAGGTCAGGCGAGTTTGCTGGCCAATCAAGCACAGTAACACCATGGTCATTGAACCAGCTTTTGGTACCTTTGACAGTGTGGGCAGGTGCCAAGTCCTGCTGGAAAATGAAATCAGCATCTCCATAAAGCTTGTCAGCAGAAGGAAGCATGAAGTGCTCTGGTAAATTTTCTGGTAGATGGCTGCGTTGACTGTGGACTTCAGAAAACACAGTGGACCAACACCAGCAGATGACATGGCAGCCCAAATCATCACTGACTGTGGAAACTTCACACTGGACTTCAAGCAACATGGATTCTGTGCCTCTCCACTCTTCCTCCAGACTCTGGGACCTTGATTTCCAAATGAAATGAAAAATTTACTTTCATCTGAAAAGACGACTTTGGACCACTGAGCAACAGTCCAGTTCTTTTTCTCCACAGCCCAGGTAAGATGCTTCTGACGTTGTCTCTGGTTCAGAAGTGGCTTGGTAGCCCTTTTCCTGAAGACGTCTGAGCGTGGTGACTCTTGATGCACTGTCTCCAGCTTCAGTCCACTCCTTGTGAAGCTCTCCCAAGTGTTTGAATCAGCTTTGCGTGACTGTATTCTCAAGATTGCAGTCATCCCTGTTGCTTGTGCACCTTTTCCTACCCAAATTCTTCCTTCCAGTCAACTTTGCATTTAATATGCTTTGATACAGCACTCTGTAAACAGCCACACCTTTCAGTAATGACCTTCTGTGACTTACCCTCTTTATGGAGGGTGTCAATGTTCGTCTTCTGGACCATTGCCAAGTCAGCAGTCTTCCCCATTATTGTGGTTTCAAAGAACAAGAGATACCCAGAATTTATACTGTATGGATGGTCATTAATTGAAACTCAAATGTAAATATTCTAATATTTTGAGATACTGATTTCATGAGCTGTAAGCTCTAATCCTCAAAATTATTATTATTATTTTTTAAATGTTTTACTTTACATGTAATGAATCTAAAATATATGAAAGTTTAACTTTTTGAAATAAGTTACAAGAAAAAATGAACTTTTTCACGACATTGTAATTTATTGAGATGCACCTGTATATATATGTGTGTGTGTGTGTGTGTGTGTGTTATTTTGTAATATATATCCATATATGTATGTATATATCCCGTAATGTATGACTATACATATGTGTGTGTATATATTAAAATATAGTAAATATAATTGTCACAAATCCAAGCCATGAACTTCTGGTCATTCACCTCTAGAGGTCACTCACCCATCACATGGACTTTCACATCACACAGTCAGTCACAGATCACTCAAGGACTACATTTCCCATCATCCACTGCACCAACACAGCTGTCTGCACTGATCACGCACACACCTGAAAACAATCTCACAATCGCCATCACACACACACACACACACACACACACTACATAAACCCTGGACTTTCTCCCACTCACTGCCGAGTATTGTTAGCCCAGCTACTTACCAAGCGTTCCCAAGTTTCCTAGTTAGATTCCCCGTGTTCTGATTCTTGCCCGTGCTCCTGGATTATTCTCTCTGCCTAGCCCTCTGGATTGTGTATGCTGATCGTCGACCCACGCTTGCTCTACGGACTGCTCTGTGTTTTGCCCCTGCCATACCTGTTTGCCGTGTACTGACCCTGCCTGTGTTCTAACCATGTTTAATAATAAAGCCTTGCAAATGGATCCTCTCGTCTCACGTCTCGTCAACCCCTTAACAGAATACTCAGCCACAGTTGATCGTCACGAGTCAAGCCAAGCCACAGTTGATCGTCACGATTCAAGCCAAGCCACAGTTGATCGTCACGAGTCAAGCCAAGCCACAGTTGATCGTCACGAGTCCAACGAAAGCACAGTTGATCATCACAAGTCAAGCCAAGCCACCAGTGATCTCCGTGAGTCAAGCCAAGACACAGTTGATCGTCACGAGTCAAGCCAAGCCACAGTTGATCGTCACGAGTCACGCCAAGCCACAGTTGATCGTCACGAGTCACGCCAAGCCACAGTTGATCGTCACGAGTCCAACCAAAGCACAGCGCTCCAGCCAGAGTCTCTTCGTGCCTCAGCTCTCCAGCCAGAGTCACACCACGTCTCGGCTCATCATCCAGAGTCACACCAAGCCACTGTGGATCATCATGAACTCACCCAACTCACAGCTGACCAGCCAAAGTCACGCCACGTCACAGCTGCCCAGCCCGAGTCACGTCACGTCGCAGCTCCTCAGCCAGAGCCTCTTCACGTCTCAGCTCCTCAGCCAGAGCCTCTTCACGTCTCAGCTCCTCAGCCAGAGCCTCTTCACGTCTCAGCTCATTAGCCAGAGCCTCTTCACGTCTCAGCTCCTCAGCCAGAGTCTCTTCACGTCTCCGCTCCTCAGCCAGAGTCTCTTCACGTCTCAGCTCCTCAGCCAGAGCCTATTCCACCCAGAGATTTAAGGTCAGTCCTTCGAGTTCCCTGTTTGATATCCAGCGTGAGGGATGCACCGCTGGTGTCTGTACGCACTGCTGGTATCCCCAAATCCACTCACGTTGGCCCTCCTGTCCCTGAACTGATTTCCCTGTCTGAAGCGCTTCCCATGATAGGGATCGCTTTATGTTGCATTTGGGCTGCGTACACCACCATTGGACTGCCTGAGGTAGCGACGTCCACTGTAATGTCTCCAGAGGTGGCAGCACATGCTGCAGAACCTTCCCAAGCGGTGGTGCTCGCCTCAGCCCCTTGCAAGGTGGTGGCGCCCAGCAATGTACTCTCAGCCGGTCATGTTACCACCGTAGAACCTCCAGAGGTGGCGGCGTTAGCTGCAGAACCTCCAGAGGTGTCAGTGGTATCCTCCTGTGAACTTTCACCCTGTCCTGTCACGGCTAGGAAGGCCGTCTGTGAACTCACGCCCTGTCCTGCCTCGGCCATGGAGGCCGTCTATGAACTCTCGCCCTGTCCTGTCACGGCTAAGGAGGCCGTCTGTGAACTCTCGCCCTGCCCAGTCACGGCTATAGAGGCCGCCTGTGATTCCTTGTCCTGCCCAGTCACGGCTATAGAGGCCGCCTGTGATTCCATGTCCTGCCCAGTCACGGCTATAGAGGCCGCCTGTGATTCCATGTCCTGCCCAGTCATGGCTGTGAAGGCCGCCTGTGATTCCTTGATTCTGCTCCGCCCTGGGGGGCTCCAGTCCTGTCCGCTCCGCCCTGGTGGGCTCCAGGTCCGTCCGCTCCGCCCTGGGGGGCTCCAGACCTGTCTGCTCCGCCCTGGGGGGCTCCAGTCCCGTCCACTCTGCCCTGGTGGGCTCCAGGTCCGTCTGCTCCGCCCTGGGAGGCTCCAGTCCTGTCTGCTCCGCCCTGGTGGGTTCCAGTTCCATCCTCTCCGCCCTGGCTTCCACATGGACCTGGCCCTCCGTCCCTCCCCCTGTTCCGCCTCCGCTCCACCGCCCTCCTAGGATTGTTTAGGAGCGTCTGGAAGCCGCTCCTTGGGGGGGGGGGGCTATGTCACAAATCCAAGCCATGAACTTCTGGTCATTCACCTCTAGAGGTCACTCACCCATCACATGGACTTTCACACCACACAGTCAGTCACAGATCACTCAAGGACTACATTTCCCATCATCCACTGCACCAACACAGCTGTCTGCACTGATCACGCACACACCTGAAAACAATCTCACAATCACCATCACACACACACACACACTACATAAACCCTGGACTTTCTCCCACTCACTGCCGAGTATTGTTAGCCCAGCTACTTACCAAGCGTTCCCAAGTTTCCTAGTTAGATTCCCCGTGTTCTGATTCTTGCCCGTGCTCCTGGATTATTCTCTCTGCCTAGCCCTCTGGATTGTGTATGCTGATCATCGACCCACGCTTGCTCTACGGACTGCTCTGTGTTTTGCCCCTGCCATACCTGTTTGCCGTGTACTGACCCTGCCTGTGTTCTAACCATGTTTAATAATAAAGCCTTGCAAATGGATCCTCTCGTCTCACGTCTCGTCAACCCCGTAACAATAATATTGTTAATATCTACTAAATGTATGTGAAAATACATTTGTAATATATATATATATATATATAACTTGATACGTGTACTGCGTTAAGCTAACTGAGACTTGTCACAGCACTTACATATTATTGTTGGTTTGATTGCTATTGTCCTCATTTAAGTCACTTTGGATAAAAGTGTCTGCTGAATGATTAAATGTGGAAGTTAATTTGCCTGAATCTGTATATCACCACTGGTGGTGGTTGAGGAGTTTCCCCCCTTCCATGTAAAGCGCTTTGAGTACCCAGAAAAGCACTATATAAATGTAATGGATTATAGAATTGGGGACCTTTGTAGGCATATTGGGAATGTTTTGATCTCTGTCAATGTTTGCACTTGCACATGAATGCGGCCAGTTTGGAAATATTAAAATACTGTTTCAATAGTATAGCCATTTTCATATTCTGGCACTGAGAAACACAAAATATAGGCAGAGCTACATGCATCTTGTATATTGCAATTTCATATAACAGACGATGCAGATAACAACAGTGTTATTGACACCACAAGGTGAAAAAAAAAAACACTTAGTGCCGGCTCAGTGTCTCCACCCATCCTTGTATTTATAAAGTGTTTTGCTAGCAGGAGCTTGCTGATTGTCTTCACCATGACCATCATCTCTCTGCTCCTGCTGACCTCTCTGCTGCCACACCTGACCTTCAGGTGTGGCAGCAGAGAGACTGATTATATAACAGGTGCAATTTAAATGTCTTTTATTTTTCTTAAATGCATTGACAAAATGCATTAAATCACCATTTTGCTACCCTTTTACTGCACCTTTGGCTCAGAATGCATCCTCAAATTCTCACTGCATTTTGCTACAATTATCACGCGATAACATGATGAAAATGCAATCCCAAGTGTCCTAACTCCCAAGTCTAAATGCATTTAGGAAAAAACAGCATTTAAATGATGATTTTGCTACAGTTTTTGCTTGGACATGTTAAACATATCTAATCAATCTGTGTAATACATTTTCGTTTTAATTTTGCAACTTAAAAAGTGTTAAGGTATGTTTTTTTTAATTTGCATGTTAAAACTAGTGTAGAAAATGGCATATCTAAATTTCTATAACTGAATTTTAATTTTGCACTAAATTTTGGACATGTATGGCAAAATGTAAATTTAAAATACAGAACTACATTGCCATTTTGCATATTTCAAATTGAACATTTCAAATTGAATTTTGCTACCCATATGCTTCCATTTTTATTTACCTTTAGGGATGTTCAATACTGACAAATTAGTTATTGAGTCGTTTATTCAGTTGACTTTGTTATTGAAGTTGTTTGTGTTGGAAAGATTTAATCAATGTTTGGAGTGGCTTTCTGAATTTACAATGTTGTTTATAATTTCTTATTTGTTTATTGTTATTGGTGATTCCAGATTGCTGCCATTCAAGAAGTTATCATTTCCTCCCCCATTGTGGCTGAGCTACACATTCTCTTCATTTTATTTTAAACATAAAACATCCAGAGGAGAATGGCACCTACGCTGGAATTCATACAAATGTAAGGAACATAATAATGAAACTGTGTATAAAGCATTTTGTTGTGTTTCTGGTTAGTTGAAAATAATCAAAGGGTTAGTTCACTCAAAAATGAAAATTCTGTCATTAATAATTCACCCTCATGTCGTTCCAAACCCATAAGACCTTCGTTCATCTTTGAAACACAAATTGCGATATTTTTGATGAAATCTGAGAGCTCTCTGACCCTCCATATACTGCAAGGGTCCTTACACGGTCAAGGCACAGAAATGCAGTATAAGGACATCGTTAAAACAGTCCATCTGCCATCAGTGGTTCAATCTGAACTTTGAAGCGACGAGAATACTTTTTGTATGCAAAGAAAATAAAAATAATGACTTTATTCAACAAGTCGTTATTTAACAAAAACAGCATATCTGTGTGGTGCGGCTGACACAGAACAGCGTACACAGTTTGCGTCCAGTGGATATTCTCCAAAATGGCGCTAGTGTGACGCAGATTCGACGAATTGTTGAATAAAGTCGTTATTTTCTTTGCGTACAAAAAGTATTCTCGCCACTTCATAAAGTTCAGATTGAACCACTGATGGCAGATGGACTATTTTGACGATGCTTTTCATTAGGGCTGGGCGATATATCGCATGCGATATTCATGCACATCTCGTCAGTAAAGCCGGTTCTGTAATTTGCGGTAAATCTCCATCACCTATTTTCAAATGGAGCGGCATTTAATACACAGAGTTCACTGACAAGCTACACAATATCACGTTCATTATCGAAGGCGATTAATCTGCGATAATGAACGCAATATTGTGTAGCTTGTCAGTGATTCTGGGCCTTGACAGTGTTATTTACTTGGCAGACAATGGGACAGAAACAAACCTCCTGGTTTTAATCCAAAATATCTTAAATTGTGTTCCGAAGACGAACAAAGCTTTTACGGGTTTGGAACGACATGAGGGTAAGTGATTAATGACTATTTTCATTTTGGGGTGGAGTAACCCTTTTAAGTATATCATAAAACATTGTTGACAAGATCACATGACAGATGCAATTGGAGACCACTAGAAATGCAAGTTTAGCATTTTATAAACAATGTTTGAACTGGAACTTGATCATTCGATCTCAACCTGTTCTGCACGTTACTCTGTACTTCACTTTCATTTATTTAATTTATTATCATTTCCAGTCTTCCTGTGAAGAAATCCTGAACGAGGGTCAAAGGTTCAGACGAAGGGAACCTACGCTTCCAAGACTATGAACAAGCTGTATGAACAACTTCGAGAATCCATGTACAATCTGAGCTTTTTTCAAATCTCAACTTGGAACTTGGACTGAACATGAAAGTAAAAGAAAAAAGGAGTTTCCTCAAGCTTGCAGATGGCAAGAGATACTAAGAGCACACAAACATTTGGAGCCCTGCTCTTAATTTAGATTGTATAGTTCTCTTAGTTTCACATTGAAATGTCAGGCATGAGTGCATGAATCTTTGTTCTTTATTTTCAAATGCTATAAGTCTATATCTGTTGTTATTAATGACAGCCCTGTCTTTGTATAAATGTTTTCCCATGTATCTGAAAATGATTTGAATCTTGACTGCTTCACAGTGAAGTTTATCTTTGTGACCACTATTTGGTGCAACACCAGTATTGTACAAGTACCTTCTCAGGTTTTCTTTTTTCTGCCTGTTGCTGTTTAAAACTAAAAAGTTTTCCACAATACAAGCATTTTCTATGGTGCTTTACACATTATTAAATTAACTGATGTTATAATATTGTTGTCTTCACCTGTTAAAGGCAAATAAAAGCTACTGAATGCACTTTTAAGAATGTTTACATGAGGTAAAAATAAACCATGTTCAATTTGTATATATTGTGCTGGATTTATTTGCTGCTAAAGATAGGCCTATGCTATAATTTTTTTAGAAATTTCTGCATAACGGATTGTCTGTTTATGGTACAGAAGAAAATGTAAATCTACAGAATTTTCTGTTTTAATGTTGAAGGAAATTTTAAATTTAAATTTTTTTTTTACAGTGTATGCTGTTCTGTGTCAGCCGCAGCACATGGAAATGAGGTTAAAAAAAATGTGCATTTAAATAGAAATTTTGACCATTTTCCATTCTGGTACAGCGTTGCCATATAGCAACGTTTCCCTAAGTTCCCTTTCTGTTTATAAAGTGTCATGAGACGTCATTTCATGCCAAATGGTTTCATTTTCTACCGAAGTAACTGAAGATTATTTAGAACAAGTTTGTCAACTCTGCAGTTCTCTTAACTCACCACCAGAGGTAACCATTCCCAGCTTTCTGAAATGGAATATACAGTTTATACACAAAAACATCCCCAAATAAACCACCTATCCAACCCGCTGTGGGAATTCTCATTCCAAGCAGAACTCAAACGTTGGCAGCTCTGATGAGGAACATGTATTTGGTGGCTTCAAGTTGCAAGCCATTCATTATTCATAGTGGAAACTTCTACAAAGACTTGTGAATCTACACCCCTAACAGATGGCAGTTGTGGTTTTCAGCTCATCAGCTCATGTGGTTTGACAAGCATTTCTGAGACGTTTTACTTCCCAGCTTGAAGATTGTGAAACTGCTCTGCTTTTGCAACACAAACCACCTTTGATTGGGAAGCAGTTGTAAAGCAAGTAAAAATGTACTGAGTAAAATCAAATAAGTAAAAAATAAAATATAATTTTACCTAATTTTGTGTAAGAATTAAGAATCTCACTTTTTAGTATGTTTTGAGAACTGATCTAAATATCTGATATTCAATACAAGTTAGGTTTATTTGATTGCACTTTTTATTGTTGATTACACAAAAATTAATATTCAAGGTTCAAGGTTAAAGGTTCTTGTTTATTTGTCACATACACAATCATACAGGGTATAATCAGTAGTGAAATGAAGGTCAGGACGGGTCAGCACAATGGACAGTGCAAAAAACTAAAATAGAAGATGAAACATAACACAGGAGAGTATATATAAATATAGGTAGGAATAAAAAAAAAAAAAAAAAAAAAATAAGGAGTAAAATGTGCAATGAACTAAAATGTGCAATACAGTCTACTGTGGATTTAATAAATATTAATATAAACAGCGATGTGGGAGGGCGGTGGGAGAACGGCGGCCGCTGTCTCTCCGGCCCGGCGGGAGGGGCTTGATGGCTGGGATGGAGGCGGTTCTAGCTGCCCAGGAAGGGATGAAGACAGGATGGACATGGAAGCCTGAACCTGTCTTTTGCTTTTTCTTCTATCCTTTCTCCTACTGGGATATTGTCCCTATCTATCCTGTACAACAATCTCTTTGCTGGTAAGACTAACACCCCTTTTTTCTTTTTTGGATGGGACTAACGGAGAGTAGGTTTAATTAAAAAAAATATATTTTTTGGCTGTGTGAGCCTTTCGGGGGACATGTCTTGCGTTGGAGTGGATCAGTCACGAACCATCACTATTTTTTGCTGCTCAGTCAGACCTATGTTCTCGGTAATGTGCGGTCTGACTTGCTTCTTGTTTATGGTTGTCGGTTGTTCATGTTTTTTTTGTGTTGTATTTTTTTTTTACAACAGACATTTATACTTTTATTTATTTTACCTTATTTCTAAAGGGATTTTTCATCTAGGAGGTTTGGTATCTAAAATGCACATCAGCGTTTACATGTTATTTACAGAATGGAAGTGCTTCTGCTTTTTTTCATTTATTGAATACAATCTTGATATTATGAATATTCAATGCATACACTAAATATTTTATCACTGAATGTGAATGGTTTAAATTCTGCTGGTAAACGAACCTGTGTGTTAGAATATTTACACCGTAAATCTATTTCCTGTGCCCTAATACAAGAGACACATTTAAAACAATCTGATGTGGCACGTTTCCAGAATAAGTATTACAAATTAGCATCTTTTTCCTGCGCTCAAAATAAAACTAGGGGGGTGCTTATCCTTGTGCTTATCCTTGTTAACCGGAAGTTAAATTTAACAATTGAACACCTTGGTAGTGATGAGAAGGGTAGATTTGTTTTTATCCGATGCAAAATATATAATAATACTGTAGGCTTTCCTGTAGCTCAAATGGTAGAGCATGGCGCTAGCAACGCCAAAATCATGGGTTCGATTCCCAGGGAAAGCAAGAGCTGATAAAATGTAAAACTGTAACTTGAATGCAATGTAAGTCGCTTTGGATAAAAGCGTCTGCTAAATGCATAAATGCAAATGTAAATGTAATAATAGGTTAGCATTGGTCTCTATTTATGGTCCGAATGAGACAGACAGTGCATTCCTTACACAGATTTCCAAAACTCTACTTGAGGAGATTGATTGCCCTCTAGTGGTGGGTGGTGATTTTAATACTGTCATAAATCCTGCTTTAGATAAATCTCAATCTGATACAACAGCCAATCCATCCTCTATATTACTGAATAAATTTATCACTGAGCTCAACTTAATTGATCTTTGGATAATTTAGAATACTAAAGCTAAGGACTTCACTTTTTTTCTAACAGACACAAGACTTTCTCCAGGATAGACTACATATTTCTCAGCCCATCTTTAATTTCGTCTAATTCCTCCATCTCTATATTACCAATTTTATTATCTGATCATTCTGCTGTGTTGTGCAGTGTCCCTCTTTCCGATGTCAAAGCCAAGTCCCCTAAATGGCGCTTTAACATATCATTATTAAGTAATCAGACTTTCATTACTTCTCTAAAAGAATATATTAAGGAATTTCTTGAAATTAATATGCCCTCTGATGTGGATCCTCAAATACTGTGGGAAACGACTAAGTGTGCTACACGAGGTTTCTGTATATCTTTATCTTCTACTCTTGCCAAAGCAAAACTCACCAGTTTACACAATTAGAAAATAAAATCCAATCATTACAAAAACAATGTTTCACTGAGCAACAGGCTACACAGCTGTCCTCATTAAAAGAAGAATATAGCCCCTTTCACACTGCACGTTGGTCCCGGAAAATTGCCAGAAAATTGCCGGAGTGCCTTCCGTGTGAACGCAAACACGTCCCGGGATTAATTCTGGGATTGATCCCGGGTTGGGGACCTAGTAACATTGCCGGAACGAGCGCTGTGTGAACAAAAGCCGTATCAATGCCATAAAGGGTGTCGTAGTGATGACGCACTTTATCGTTCAACTGTTTTACCAGTTGTTTTGAAGGCAGATCAACGTTCACACGAAGAAAAATGTGTAAACTGGAATGAAGCAGCGATCAGGGAGCTCCTCACTATCCGCGCTGAAGCTGAAATCGTTCGCCAGTTTAGTGAAATCACTTCAGAAAGTGAACCATCACTTCTGCCACAAAATACTGCTTTGTAAGTAATCTTCCTGATTTATCTCAATTCCTCAGCATATCCAACAGCTCAGAACAACTTGATGATGTAACAGAAACTATGAACTCTCTCTTTTCTAGCACTTTAGATACAGTTGCTCCTTTACGCTTAAGGAAGATTAAGGAAAAGAGTCCAACACCGTGGTATAATGAGCACACTCGCACTCTAAAGAGAGCAGCCCGGAAAATGGAGCGCAGCTGGAGGAAAACAAAACTAGAGGTATTTCGTACAGCTTGGCGGGAAAGTACCCTATCCTACAGAAAAGCTTTAAAAACTGCTAGATCTGATTACTTTTCGTCTCTTTTAGAAGAAAACAAACATAACCCCAGGTATTTATTCAATACAGTGGCAAAATTAACAAAAAATAAAGCATCAACAGGTGTTGACATTTCCCAACAGCACAGCAGTAATGACTTTATGAACTATTTTACTCCCAAAATTGATACTATTAGAGATCAAATTGTAACCATGCAGCCGTCAGCTATATTATCACATCAAATAGTGTACTATAGATCCCCTGAGGAACAATTCCACTCATTCTCAACTATAGGAGAGGAAGAATTGTATAAACTTGTTAAATCATCTAAACCAACAACATGTATGTTAGACCCTATTCCATCTAAACTACTAAAAGAGGTGCTTCCAGAAGTCATAGATCCTCTTTTGGCTATTATTAATTCATCATTGTCATTAGGATATGTCCCCAAAAACTTTAAATTGGCTGTTATTAAGCCTCTAAAAAAACACAACTTGACCCCAAAGATCTAGTTAATTACAGACCGATCTCGAATCTCCCTTTTCTGTCAAAGATATTAGAAAAGGTTGTATCCTCACAATTATATTCCTTCTTAGAAAAAAAATATATCTGTGAGGATTTCCAGTCAGGATTTAGACCGTATCATAGTACTGAGACTGCTCTCATTAGAGTTACAAATGACCTGCTCTTATCATTTGATCGTGGTTGTATCTCTCTATTAGTTCTACTGGATCTTAGCACTGCGTTCGACACTATCGATCACAACATTCTTTTGAATAGACTAGAAAACTTTGATTGCATTAGTGGAAGTGCATTAGCATGATTCAAATCGTAGTTATCTGACCGCCATCAATTCGTAGCAGTGAATGAAGAGGTATCATATCGATCACAAGTGCAGTATGGAGTTCCTCAAGGCTCAGTACTAGAGCCATTACTTTTCACGCTTTATATGTTACCCTTGGAAAATATCATTAGGAAACACAGGGTTAGCTTTCACTGTAATGCTGATGATACTCAGCTCTATATTTCTTAACGGCCTGGTGAAACACAGCAAATTGAGAAACTTATGGAATGCATAGTCGATATAAAAAAATGGATGACGAGTAATTTCTTACTGCTAAATTCTGAAAAAACAGAGGTGTTAATTATCGGACCTAAAACCCCCACAAGTAATAACCTAGAACACTGTCTAACACTTGATGGCTGCTCTGTCGATTCTTCGTCATCAGTCAGGAACCTAGGTGTGCTATTTGATAGCAATCTCTCCTTTGACAGCCACGTTTCTAGCATTTGTAAAATTGCATTTTTTCATCTTAAAAATATATCTAAACTGAGACCTATGCTCTCAATGTCAAATGCAGAAATATTAATTCATGCGTTTATGACCTCAAGGTTAGATTACATTTTACATTTACATTTAGTCATTTGGCAGACGCTTTTATCCAAAGCGACTTACAATTGGGGAGTACATAAAGCGATTCAGTAAGCGATTCAGATTATTGTAATGCTTTATTGGGTGGTTGTTCTGCACGCTTAATAAACAAATTACAGATGGTTCAAAATGCAGCAGCTAGAGTTCTTACTAGAACCAGGAAGTATGACCACATTAGCCCGGTTCTGTCAACACTGCACTGGCTCCATACTAAACATCGTATAGATTTTAAAATCTTGTTAATTACTTATAAAGCCCTGAATGGTTTAGCTCCTCAGTACTTGAGCGTGCTCTTATTGCATTATAGTCCTTCACGTCCGCTGTGTTCTCAAAACTCTGGCCATTTGATAATACCTAGAATATCAAAATCAACTGCGGGCAGCAGATCTTTTTCCTATTTAGCACCCAAACTCTGGAACAATCTACCAAACACTGTTCAGGAGGCAGACACACTCTGTCAGTTTAAATCTAGATTAAAGACCCATCTCTTTAACCTGGCTTACACATAACACACTAATACACTTCTATTATTCAAATCCGTTAAAGGATTGTTAGGCTGCATTAATTAGATCAACCGGAACCGGGAACACTTCCCATAACACACGATGTACTTGTTACACCGTAAAAAGATTGACATCTATACTAATATTAGTCTGTTTCTGTCTTATTCCGAGGTCACTGCAGTCACCAGATCAGATGGTGGATCAGCACCTAGAGATGACCTCTACAGACCTGAACGTCAGCGGAGATCAGGACACCTAGATGAGCCCCAGAGACAGACCCCCAGTGAGGACCCTGTCACCTAGACAGCCATCAGGACAAGACCTCGGGAACCAGTTGAGCCCTTACAATCTGACTTTGAAGCAGTTGGAATTGAACTGCTGTGTCGTCTGGCCAGAGGAGAAATGGCCCCCTGACTGAGCCTGGTTTCTCCCAAGGTTTTTTTCTCCGTTCTGTCACCGATGGAGTTTTGGTTCCTTGCCGCTGTCGCCTCTGGCTTGCTTAGTTGGGGACACTTCAATTCCAGCAATATCGTCGACTTGATTGAACAGAAACTTTTTGAACTGAACTGAGCTGGATGATGCCATCACTGAATTCAATAATGAAATGCCTTTAACTGAAAATTGAGTGTTTAATAACCTGTTGCAGTTGCCGGCGGAACACTGCGACCGCAGGGGGTAAATTTCATCAGACACAACAACAACAACAAAATTAATCTGAACATGTCATATATCTCTGGAAAGCTGAGATTCTTCTGATTCGAACGATGTAAGGCATTTTAAGATAAACAATAACAAACCTAAAGGAACTGCCATATGAAGCCTCCTGATAGTCCACTGATCCATAAAATTCCAACAAAAACGGTGTTTTTACACTGCAAAGGGTCCAGAGATCCAATTCAGTTCAATATTTAGTCCATAACACATGTATATGTTGATAAACATCCACGGAATGTAGTAGTATCATTTCATATTAGCCGACGGAGCTATCCACTCTTCTGTGTTTTCTGTAATATAGCATCTATTCTCATACAAACAAAAGGAATTATTTGATGTCAAAATGGCCGCTGAGATCTGACCTTTTGACTGACACCTCATTTGAACCAATAGCTGCGTCTTAGAGGGGTCAACATACCGCGAAAGCTAATGAGCGTCCAGCTTTGGAAATGACGCGGCCCTCTTTTGATGGACAGTAGATCGAACCAATTGCATTATAGTCTGCAAATGACTGTCGTTTCTGATAGCCAATGAGCTTCTAAACAGACTGATATGACGCTTTAGGGGGTCGGTCCAGGCTATCATGCCCAAATCTTGCTGCGCAGAAGGTTAGATTGAGCAGTGCTCTTGCGCACGGAAACGCGTACATGAATAGCTCACGGCTAAGAGACGGTGAGAGGCGAAAAATGACAAAAACACACTTTTTACACTAAAACGATGATTAAAGTTGTTGAACAATGTGCTCGGCGTGACAGAGATGACATTTTAGACGAAGATAGCGATATTTGAGGACATTTTTGACGAAGAGAGCGATGTTTCAGTCATTGAAGCGGTGGAGTTGTTTTTTCATGGACGAGACGCACTGTAAACAATTAAGTGTTTTATTAAATAATATAATTATATTTATATATATTATACATATTTATGTGTCTTATACATATTTTACAGTATATATTGAGGTATGTGTTTTGATGTGTCCCTGGTCACTTATGTCCTGTTTTTGTGTGTGTGTGTGTGTGTGTGTGTGTGTGTGTGCGCTTGTTTTTATATACCGGTGGGGACTTAAACCTGAATACACACAGACTCATGGGGACTTGTGTCACAGTGGGGACCTAAATTGAGGTCCCCATGGGTAAACAAGCTTATAAATCACACAGAATGAAGTTTTTTGAAAATTTAAAAATGCAAAATGTCTCCTGTGAGGGCTAAGTTTAGGTGTAGGGTTGGTGTAGGGCAATAGAATATACAGTCTGTACAGTAGAAAAACCATTACGCCTATGGAAGTCCCCACAAGGATAGTGAAACAAGTGTGTATATGTGTGTGTGTGTATGTATGTATGTATGTATGTGTGTGTGTGTGTGTGTGTGTATGTATCTGTATGTATGTGTGTATGTATGTGTGTGTGTGTGTGTGTGTGTGTGTGTGTGTGTGTGTGTGTGTATGTGTGTGTATGTGTATGTATGTGTGTATGTATGTACGTACGTGTTTTTGTGACAAATCAGGACATAAATGTGTATAATGACACAGGTATGACACAGGTATTACAAGGTGAAGGTGACTTTTCAGGACATTGACCCATGTCCCCACTTTTCAAAATGCTTATAAATCATACAGGGTGAGGTTTTTTTGGGGGAAAGTAGAAATGCACAGTCTCCTGTGAGGGCTAAGTTTAGGTGTAGGGTAGGTGTAGGGCAATAGCACATACAGTTTGTACAGTATAAAAACCATTACGCCAATGGGATGTCCCCACTTTTCACAAAAACGAACATGTGTGTGTGTGTGTATGTGTGTGTGTGTGTGTGTGTGTGTGTGTGTGTGTGTGTGTGTGTGTGTGTGTGTGTGTGTGTTTTGAGGTGTTCCTGCTAACTTCTGTTTTGTGTGTTGTTTTTTTATAATCACAGACAATCATCTGACATTGAATCGAATGAAGTCTGGGAGCCAGTCAGCGAAAAGCCATATACTGAGGGACATGATGACAACATTTAAAAAAAACACTATAATCAGAATCAGAAGAGCTTTATTACAAGTATGTTTACACACACAAGAAGGAATTTGTCCTGATGACAGGAGCTTCCAGTGCAGAAGAAAGTACAGACATAGTGCAGACATGCATAGGAATAACACAGTAGGGATGGAATATAACACCAATATAAGAAAAAAACAGAAATTAAATAATGTACTATGTACAAAAATAGAAGTATAGGGAAAAAAATGGTAATTAGATTAGAATTTAGAAATAGATGTTATTTACAAGTGTACAAATTTTGGATTCTATGTATAAATGTCACCATAATGTGTTTATGCTTCAGTTACTATGTGTCAGCAATTATTGACAGTGAATCTGGATGTGAAATTGAATAGATCTAAGTGTAACCTTTCATTAGAGCCCAAAATTATGACTGTATATTAAAGCATTCAAGTATTACAGCTTTTTATGTGTCGTTGGTTACAAAGGGTCATTTGGAGTCTCCGAGTGTCCTTTTTTGGGAAGCGCCTAGACATAAACTTACATAAACATGTGTAAAACACTCATTCTGTAAGGTATTGTTATCAAATTTGAAATGTAGCTTGGTAAGGCTTCATTCTGTGATCCCATTGTATTTTCCAGCTCATAGCTCCCAGCTATAGTCATCTGCAGGCTTTTGTTTACAAAAAAAAATGTAGACGGATTTTTTTTTTACTTTTTCAGTGTGTTAAAAGTTATATTACTCAATATCAGTCAGACTTACAGTGATTCTGACTTTTGATAAACAAACCTCAGAGTGTCACCTTTCAAAAGAGACCAAAACCATGCATATAATCCAAATGCCTCAAGAAGAGCATGCAATTTACTTTGGGTATGCCTTTTTTTAGGCGTTTTAGGCAAATTTTACAGGAACCTTAAATCTTGTCATTTTACATTATTGACACTATTTTCCCATTTTGATATTGTGCAGTTGCTTTGACACAATTTGTATTGTTAAAAGCGCTATATAAATAAAGGTGACTTGACTTGACTTGGTGCGCGGCACATTATACATGTCACATGGAATGTCACGTGTCTTTACAGGATCTTTACGGGTTGTGTGTGAACGCACGCAGAGATTCCGGAAAATCACAGCAGTGTGAATGAACCAAAATCAAACGATCCAGGGATGATTCCCGGAACACATTACCCGTGTATTTTCCGGAATCTCTGTGTGAAAGAGGCTTATGATTTACTTTCACACTCAAAGGCAGAATTTATTTTACATTGGACTAGGCAAAAATATTATTTCGAATCAGAGAGACCTAGTCATTTATTGGCCATTAGGTTGAAAGAATGCGAGTCTAAGGCATATATTAGCGCAATAAAATCATTGGATGATCAGGTCACCACGAACCCTGTGACAATTAATGACATATTTAAAGGTTTTTACACAAATCTGTATAAAGCCGAAACAGATTTTGATGAACCAATTTGTAAGCAGTATTTAGATAAATTGGAACTGCCTCGGATCTCACAGATAGATAAAGAATCTTTGGAGGCCCCATTAAGTTTGGAGGAACTCCACGTCTCTCTAAAAAGCCTTCAAAAGGGCAAATCGCCGGATCTAGATGGTCTCCCCCCTGAATTATATTTAGAAATTTGGGATTTGGTAAGGATACTTATGCTTAACTCATTTAATTTTGCAATTGAACATGGGGTATTTCATAGAGATAAAAAAACATCACTGATTTCATTACTTCTTAAAAAAGGGAAAGATCCATTAGATTGTTCCAGCTACAGACCGATTTCGCTTATCCCATGTGATCTTAAAATCTATGCTAAAGTTTTTGCTTCTCATATGGAGAAGGTAATTCATAGTTTGATCAAGGGGGACCAAACTGGTTTCATCAAGGGGCACAATGCATCTGACAATATGCGTCGACTCCTTCATATTCTTGACTTTGCGGACTCCCACCCAACCCCTTGTGCGGTCTTTTCACTTGATGCAGAAAAAGCCTTTGACAGGCTAGAGTGGAATTATATGTGGGCAGTTCTGCAATGTTTCGGCTTCGGTGAACACTTCATTTCTATGATTAAGACATTATACCACTCACCTGCAGCATCTGTCATAACTGGTAATATTATTTCCCCCCCATTCCCTTTATAGCAGGGAACAAGGCAGGGGTGTCCGCTTTCCCCCTTATTGTTTTGTCTATCTCTTGAACCCTTAGCACAAGCCATCAGGAAATCTGAAGTATCGATTAAGATTCATGATCATAATCATAGTATTTTGTTATACGCTGATGATATTATTCTATATTTAGACCACTTTGATGTTTCAGACTCTAGTATTATTAAGGAATTTGATAATTTTAGTAGCTTATCAGGATATAAAATAAATTGGAGCAAATCTGCTTTAATGCCAATTAACAATGTTAAAGTTAATTCTTCTATTCCCTCATTCATCCCTATTAAGGAATCTTTCATCTATTTGGGCATTACCATATATAAAAACATTCACAAGTTTGCCAGAGACAATTTTAATAATATTTTAGTTAAGGTCAAAAATGACATTCAAAGATGGAAGAATCTTAAAATCTCTCTTCAAGGAAGAATCGCCACTGTTAAGATGAATTTGTTACCTCGATTTAATTTTTTTCTCTCTATGCTACCACTTTCTCCCCCTCCAGGTTACTTTAAGGAGATCAACTCCATAATTTCTAAGTTTATCTGGAATGATAAATGCCCCAGAATTAAACTTACCACATTACAACATCCTAATAGCACAGGAGGACTGGCTGTACCGAATTTTGAATAGTATTATTGGTCGTTCCAGCTTAAGGCTCTTCATAATTGGGTTGATCCTCAATCTACAGTTTCATGGAGGGTGATTGAATCTGACAAGGTTAAACCAAATAGACTCCAAGATATTGTATTTACTGGCACAGGAAAAAAAGGGGATAATTACAAATTTGGTCCGGTTGTGGCCAACTCTATTAAAATCTGGAAAACGGTTGACCGTCGGATAGGAGGACCCTTCAAATTTTGTAACAGTACTCCTTTATGACACAATTTTAATTTTGTATGCGGAAATTGTCCATTTGTCCAACCCTCTTGGTCTTCTTTAGGTGTAAACACGTGCGGTGATATGTATGATAACCAGGGCCTATGTTCATTTCAGACATTAAGAACCAAATTTTGTCTACCAGCATCCGCATATTTTGTCTTTCTTCAATTACATTCTGCTCTCAAAGCGTATGGCGTTCCTTGGTCTTCTCCCATTTCCTCTCATCCTATGCGGGACTGGATTGCACCATCTGCTGGTCGGCCATCCGTTTCATTAATATATAATAAGATTATTGATTGCATTACAAAACCTCTTTCTATTAAAACTATTTGGAATAGGGAATTATCTGACCTTAATTTATCTGTCGACTGGGGGAGGGTGTGGTCTAATCTCAGCTTAACATCTAAAAATTTGGCTCATCGTCTTATTCACTTCAAAGTCATTCATAGAGCATACATAACTCCTTACAAAAGATTTAAAATGAAACTACAATCAAATTTGAACTGCCATATATGTAATATTACATCATCAGGCACTTTTCTGCATATGTTTTGGGAATGTCCTGTCGTCATCAGTCTATGGACACATGTAAACTTGGTTTTGTCATCATTACTGCGAATTGATTGGTCTGTCAACCCAAGTTTGTGTCTTCTTAACGATGATTCTGGTCTCTGTATAAGTTCAATACAAAAGAGAATGTTGTTTGCGGGTTTTACAGCTGCGAAGAAGACAATAATACAGAACTGGTTTACACCACACATGTGTGGAAAAAACATATTGGATCCGTAGCCTCCTGCAAATAGTGACGTGTGAATGTGCAATGGTGCGAGTCGGTGGGGCCAGGCCTTCGACCATTGATTGCTTGGCAATGTTTTTTGTTTGATATACGTGATTGTATAAAGGAGTGACTTTTCTGTTTTTAATTGTCCTTCCATCTCTCCCTCCCTTTTGATTGGACCTTGAGATGTTGAGTATGTGTCTGTTGTTTTATTTTGTTATATTTTGGATGCTATGTTGTGTTATGTGTGAAAAAAATAATAATAATGTTGATAACAAATAATAATAATAATAATAAATACAATTCTGGAACACAGTGAAATGTGCACAGTTTACAAATACAATGAAAGTGAAAGGGACCAATCCATAAATGTTAAAATACTCACTGTTTTAGTAGTATAACCACAAGATGTGAACAACATGTGTGTTAACACTTTTTTGTATACAAAAAAAAATCAGTCACTAACCTTTTCTGTGTAAAGTTATATCCAATTTTATAACTTTGTCTCCATGACAATGCCATAAACCAGCTTCTCAAAGTCCGGACTCCGGTCTGGATCCAGACCCGGAGGGAATTCAATCCGGACACGCCTCCATTTCGTATTTCGTTATATGAGTTAATGCTCATCAGATCGCGTAAATCAGTGGACAATGAATAGAAACTATGATTCTGTGTAAAGAAACATCAAGTAAACGTATAAAAATATAAAAACCCTGGCAAAGCTATATTATCAACGCATGTGAGCAGAGCATAGCGGTGGAGCAGATCAGTGATGGAGATTTTTCCAGCATTACCCAGTACAGCTGTACTACAGCATGACACAGCACAGTAGCGCTACTGCAAATAGGAACAAGTATACTACATAGAAATTTGTGAGTGGACTCTGCTTTTCCGTTGAACATGAGCGGTAACTGAGCAGAATGCACATTGATAGAGGTTAGGTAACACTGCGTCACGCGGCGCAGTGATGAGAGTGAAACCTAACACTGCTGGGTGGTGCGGTGCGGCGCGGCATATATTTTCAGTGGCTGAAAATTCAGTGCATCCCTAGTAAATGGACTAAATGATTCTTCGAGGCACATAATTCGAGTCACTCGAGGAATCGTTTCAGCCCTAAAAGCAAGCAAAGCTGCAGGTCCAGATGGCATACCACCAGAGGCCTTGAAAGCAGGAGTTTCAATAAGAACCAACATTCTCCCTCTGCTACAATAGTCTGGATGCAAGAATGTTTACTCAATGAATGGAGGCAAGGACATCTAGTAAAACTCTCCAAGAAAGGTGATCTGACCAGCTGCAATAACTGGCGAGGCATCATGCTTTTATCTGTCCCCAGCAAGATCCTGACATGCATCATGCTTAAAAGTTTGAAGGAGGCCCTAGACAAGCGACTGAGAGATGAACAGCCATATCGCCCTGCAGCCAAAGACCGGTTGCCCACTGAAGCTAAGCAGGGTTGAGCCTGGTCAGTACCTGGATGGGAGACCTCCTGGGAAAACTAGGTTGCTGTTGGAAGAGGTGTTAGTGAGGCCAGTAGGGGGTGCTCACCCTGTGGTCTGTGTGGGTCCTAACGCCCCATATATACTGTCAAAAGAGCACCGTCTTTCGGATGAGACGTTAAACCGAGGTCTTGACTCTCTGTGGTCATTAAAAATCCCATGACACTCATCATAAAGAGTAGGGGTGTAACCCCGGTGTCCTGGCCAAATTCCCTCCACTGGCCCTTGTCAATCATGGCCTCCCAATAATCCCCATCCATTTTATTGGCACTATATCTCTCTCCTCTCCACCTGTAGCTGGTGTGTGGTGAGCGCACTGGCGCCGTTGTACTGTGGCTGCTGTCGATTCATCCAAGTCGATGCTGAACACTGGTGGTGGTTGAAGAGAGACCCCCTCATATGACTGTAAAGCCCTTTGGGTGTACAACAATACACAATAAAGCGCTATAATAAATGTCTCATTCATTCATTCAACAGGCGGGGTTCAGACAAGTCTTGCATAGACCATATTGCCACCCTGCGCATCATCATCGAACAGTCCTTGGAATGGCAGTCTCCACTCTACACAGTCTTTGTGGACTTTGAAAAGGCATTTGACAGTGTGGACAGGGAAGCTGTCTGGAAGCTAATGGCACACTATGGGATCCCACCACAAATTGTTTCCATTATCCAGCAGTTGCACAGCCACTCCACACGCCAGGTCATACATAAAGGAAAACTTACAGAACCTTTTGAAGTGTGGACTGGAGAGAGACAGGGCTGTTTGCTGTCACCAACCATCTTTTTGCTGGTAGTGGACTGGATATTGAGAATGTCCACAGAAAACACCAAAACAGGGATCCGTTGGTCCTCCACCAAACAGCTGGAGGACCTTGATTTCACAGATGATATCAGCCTACTGTCACACAGGCAACAAGATGCACAACAGAAGCTAAACCACCTCTCTGAGGAAGCAAAGAAAGTTGGCCTCATAATAAACACCAAGAAAACAAAAACCATGAGGATTAACCACAAACAACAGGACCAAATACAACTACATGGTGTGGACATCAGCGATGTTAAGTTCACCTACCTGGATAGCGTGGTTAGCAAAGACGGAGGAGCAGATGAGGACATTAGAAGCCGCATCAACAAAACCAGACATGCTTTCCACATCCTACGCCCCATCTGGAACTTGACAGCACTCTCTAAGAAGTCCACATCTTCAGTACCAACGTGAAAGCAGTCTTGTTGTATGGATCTGAAACCTGGAGACTGACAAAAACAGCCACAAACAAACTCCAGACCTTCATTAACAATTGCCTCTGTTATATATTACATATCAGATGGCCAGAAAAGATCTCAAACTCCAGTTTGTGGGAGAAAACAAATCAGCTGCCTATTGGCCAAGAAATACGAATGAGGAAATGGGGCTGGATGAGGCCGCACTCTCTGTAAGAGCCCTGAAAATGTCACTAAACAGGCACTGGAGTGGAACCCACAAGGAAAGAGAAGAGTGGGTAGGCCAAAACAGACTTGGAGACGGTGCATGGAAACAGAGATGAAGAAAGCCGGATGGTCATGGGCCCAGCAAAAGAGAGTCGCCCAAAACCAAATCTGCTGGAGAACTGTTGTTGAGGCCCTATGCTCCATTGTGGAGCCAGTGGAATAAGAAGAAGTAAGAAGATATATACACAGGGGGCTTACAAGCTTAGCAAACAACAAGACACACCAGGGGAGACTAATTAAGGGGAATCAATAGCCGCGTTTCCATTGGGCCAAAAGCAGACACGTAAGTGCGTGCCAGGGCCAGTCGCATTTCCACTATCACTTCTGGAGCTTGATCGTGCCTCGTCTGGGCCTCCTCGTGGCCAACGGCCAGGGTTTTTTTGGCCCGCCAAAGACCTTGGGCCAAAACAGGCCAGCTCGGGCATGAGGAGTGGCTATGTACAAAGGTGGAGTTTCTCTGCGCCTGGAGATTTGCAGCGCTGCAGATTATTTCATGTAGTTAATAGCTATAACACTAGCATTAAAGACTTTTAAAATAATTTTAGCTCAAAACTTACTTTCCAACAGCAGCGAGTGTTTGAAATAACTTCTGATTGAGATCCGATGTGGATTATTATCACCATGAAAGGCAGGAATATTTATAAGCGATGCAAAAAACTATGCATGCTAGCGATTACCATAGTAAACATGGTAAATACGACCGCTTGAAGAAATCAGACAAATCATATAGGCTATCACAGTCGTGTATCTATTTAGTATCATATTTTATTTGTCAGTTAGTCTCGTCTCTTTATACCGGACTGTCTGATGTTCATATTTAGCTACGCGCATGTCATAAAATATATTATAATCATAGTTTTTGTTCGGGAGCTCCCTCTGCTACCCAGGACACATTTTTTATGAATTTTTTTTTTTTTTAAATGATCATTCTTTCTAAATGTGATGTATACTGTGACTACAAATAAACAGAAACAGATGCAACTGAATAGTATGTGTGTCCTCTTTCTTTTGTGAAGTAATGATAAATACCACTTGATTTCTGTGTGGCTAATTTTCAACCCTGATAAATTAATTCATTATGATTAATGTATCACTTAGGTTATTATTGTACAACTGGTAAAACATTGATGCTTTTGGATTTAAAGGGGACCTATTATGCTCCTTTTTACAAGATGTAAAATAAGTCTCTGATATCCCCAGAGTGTGTATGTGAAGATTTAGCTCAATTTTTTTATAGCTTGTTAAAATTGCCACTTTTAGGGTGTGAGCCAAAACGTCCTGTATTTGAGTATGTTGCTTTAAAAGCGAGAGAGCTGTTGCTCCCGGAGAAGAGGGTGGAGCTTCAAGAGCTCAAGCTCCAACATTAGCAGTGCTAGCCTTTGCAAATAAAAAATAAAGGGGGAAGTCGTGGCCTAATGGTTAGAGAGTCGGACTTGTAATCCAAAGGTTGTGGGTTCGAATCTCAGGTCCAGCAGGGATTGTTGGTGGGGGAGTGAATAACCAGCGCTCTCGCCTCCTTCAATACCACGACTGAGGTGTCCTTGAGCAAGACACCGAACCCCCAACTGCTCCCTGGGTGCCGTAACATGGCATAACATAAAAAAATCTTAATCTTAAACATTCCACTATTAATACAATTTTCCTGTTGTCCAATTTTCCTGTTGTCTTTACAGAAATCTACTCGGTTTCAAAGTCAGTCATCTGATTGTACTGTGCATAATAAATTTGCGTTTATGAATTACACAGATGAGGAGCACGGCGGGATAAAAATAACGACATAGCTGGTCTCATGGTGCATGGCATCATGAGACAAAATCACAAAGTCCCATTCGTGATTATGAGCGCAACAAACTCAAGCAATCGACTCATATTGCTTTCATATGCAACTTTTAACCACCACATTCCTATTCACGATCATTCATGAAGACAGCACCATTGAAAACAGACAGAGACGATGGTAGCTTTAGCATAATTAGCCTTACAGAGTGTCAAGAAGCTCTTTCAGAAAGGCAATTTGGAAAACATACGCGTGATACTTACTTTGTCTGGAGCAAACGTTCGCGCACGAAGTGTTGGTATTGATCCCTACACGTTTTGGGGACTTTACCGATTTTTTTCGGGACATTTCCTTAGACAGTGAAACTTAACCACAATGTCCTCAGTGGAGGGAGTCTATGGAGACTCCTATGTTCGTTAGTGCATCCCAAAACACAACACTTGAAAAACCTCATTCGTGCTGACATTGTATATCTCCAGCAGCTACAGCAAGTGATCAGTAATGGCGGAGGCGGACCACAGCTTCTCACTCAGGGCTGTGTCTATGCTTCGGTGACGTGAACAGAGGGAGAATCTGAAACGGCTCATTCTGAGAGACTGTTTATGATTTTTTTAGATTATAAATAAATGAGTGGGTGGATTTTTACCATTATAGGCTGGATGTTTTCACACACTGCGGCCACACAACTGTGTTCAAACACCTTATAATTTTTTCATAATAGGTCCCCTTTAAATATTTAAGTAAACAACAAAACATGCAAACAAACGGCCTCTTTTATCATGTTCATTTTGTGATCTTGCTAGCTCAATATTTATGTCTGATTAGTTTTCTGATAACTTCTCTTTGTTAGTGAAATGATGGGGTTGCGTGACGTTGTTCCAAAGAGGCGTGTAAAGGGCGAGTTTTAGTGAAGCGCACTAAAACGGTGACGACACAGCACGATTTTGGTTAGGTAGGTTTTGAAGCATGGATGCTGGTTTGAGCTGGTTTAAGCTGGTCCTTAGCTGGTCCTAAAGTGGTCCCTCCTGCTCAGGACCAGCTTAGGACCAGCACATGACCAGCTAAGGACCAGCTTAAACTAGCTCATGACCAGCTAAGGACCAGCTTAAAGCAGCTCAAACCAGCATCCAAGCTTCAAAACCTACCTAACCAGCATATGCTGGTATTTCAACAGGGGTGGAAAAGTGGCTAATGAACAAACGGACTACAAAAACCACGGGAGACAGGAAGTGTCATAAAAGTTCAAGATAGGCATAGGCATAGGCAAAATTAAAAAGTCAAAAGGCTTGTTCGAGATGAACTACACTAGCCTGCTACCGACTGGCGAGATTAGCCGCTTGCAGTTGGAGCAGAATTAAAAGTTACTTTCACCCCAATTGCAGGGCCTCTTTATTCGGCCTTCCTAGAGACACTGGACTTAGATCCAGTTTTTTTTTTTAATGGTTAAAATTTATTTTTTTAACTCTGTTCCTGTTCCTTCTTTGTGCTGCACATTTTTATGGAGGATAGCTTCCTCTCGACAGCGGAAAACTGCTACCTATCAGACTTGTATATGCTTCCAGCATGATATTAATGTGGTTTGAGGCTTTATTAATATAGTTTACAGCATTAGTTGGGAGAGATTTAATATAATTCCTTACAGCATGATATTAATGTGGTTTGAGGCTTTATTAATAGTTTACAGCAGTGGTTCTCAACCTTTTTTTCCACTGGGCCACACTATGGTCCAAGTGCAAGTCTCACGGGCTGCATATTTACATATTACGTCCAATACAAAACCAACAAGATTTATAATATTATAGCCTAAATATTATGATATCTAAATGATTACATTTATTGAAATGAATAATTAATTCTACTCACCTTAATAAAATACCTGATGCAGTCGGGAGCTGACCAATTTTGTGAAATTCAGCTCGAAAGGAGAAACAGCGCAATGAAGTTGCGATTGTAAGTTGCAGTCTGTAAGATGCACACACGGAAGCATGACTAGAGGCGTGACATTGCAGAAAATGTGTGTTCATAAATGTAGGCCATGTTGATCCAAATATGGAAAACACTTTCGAATTTAATAATCTGAGGTTCTCTCTAGAGATGTTTTGCCACATTTCTGCAATTAAGGATGATTGCTGCGTAGTATGGGTGTTTCCTTTTGCCTGAACACCTTGAAGTGAGTGGCGGGGCAAACCGAAAGTTGATGCTGAAAGTCCAGCACTCTCCTACCTTCACTGATGATGCTGCGATTATTCTTGTTTGTATGTGTTCCTTCGCTGGTATTTTCCACATTTTGTTTTTCTTCCTGAACAAATTTGTCCATTCTGATGCTCAATTTTACCAAATTAATGGCTGCTGCTGATGACTATTTGAATTGAATTCTGCCAAAGTGCACACTTGTAAGTGTTCGTTAAATGCGTAACGTTAATTAATAAAGTACATAGATCTGCTCATGTCTAAAAATAATATATGAAAAACTAAATTATTTTAAATAAATATTATAGCTTATATTTGTTTAGCACATTTTTAAATTAATCTAAAAACTAAAATGAATTGTAAAACTGGAAGATATTTTTCAATTGTGTTCAGCATGGTGGGCCACATTTGGATTTGTGACGGGCCACGGGTTGAGAACCACTGGTTTACAGCATTAGTTGGGAGAGATTGTTTTTTCCCTTAAAGTCCACATGAAATCAAAATTTACAATATTTCTTTTGTTACTGCACATTGCTAGTCCTAAGGTCAACATGGGTTATCATGTGCATGGGTTATCTCCTTTTTTCCCCTGTTCTGAAGCCCCTTGCACGAGAAAGACGGGCACAACGAGTGTGTTGTCTGCCTTGGCAGTGCCCACACAGAGGCTGCGCTCGCTGGAGGATCATGCTGTCATCGTCAGATGCAGAAGAGTGGGGAGGTTCCGGCTGGGAGCCCGAAGCCCTTCCCCTTCTCATCAAGCGGGGCCGAAATCAGATGCCGAACTCATCCGTGTCCTGTCTAAGGCTGTGTAGGACCTGAACCTTGAGTGGTTGGCTCCAGAAGAACCCGCCCACGGCTTACTGGATGAGTGGTTCCTGCTGGGACACTGTCAACAGTCCTCTCGCCAAAGACCCGCCTCGTTCTTGCCTGCAGTTCATGAAGAATTGACCAAGACGTGGTGTGACCCTTACTTGGCCTGAGTGAATCCCTCCACTACAGTGGCTCTCACCACCGTTGACCATGCTGGAGAGAAGGGTTATAGCAAGCTCCCCCCTCTGGAAGAGGCGGTAGCTGCTAACTTGTGTCCACTATCTGCCCTGGGGTTAAAGGCCCATGCAGCGCATCCATCCAAGCCCTGCAGGACCACCTCTGCCTTGGCTAACAGGGCATATGCAGCAGCCAGTCAGGCTGGGTCAGCGCTGCATACGATGGCGGTTTTACAAGTGTCCCAAGCCAAACTTCTCAGTGACATGGACTCTGCGTGCAACGAAAGCGACACCGCAGGCGATCAGCAAGGCGCCACCTATGGCTTAACCTTACTGAAATCAGGGACACTGAGAAGATGGCCTTCCTGGATTACCCGGTTTCACCGAAAGGCCTCTTTGGCCCTGCCGTGGACGGTTTGTGGAGTGACTTTCTGAGGTTCAGAAGATGTTGCAAGCGCTGCATCACTTCCTCCTCAAGTGCTCTGGTCCAGCAACTATCAGTCGCCAAAAACCCCTGCCACTCAGCCTGTAAAACTGGCGCCACCTCAGCTCCAGCTGAAGTCTTAGCCTGGGCTTCCAACAGCAGCTTCCCCGGATGGCAAAGCAGTATTCTTACCCAAAGCACCAGGGTCCCCGCCCTCGAGTAGTGCAGGACCCAGATCCCTCGAAGCCATCCTGATCCAGCAGTAAGGAAGAGGAGGGGGGCTGTTCTCGCCTTGGCCAGAACTTCCTCAAAAGTAGTTTGCACTCATCCATCCCTTCGAGTGCCTCTGAGAAATGGAGAGCTGTTTCCAGTGGGTCACGTCCTGCAGGCACAGCGCGTACCCAAATTTTTTACCATTGCGATAGCGGACCCAAATACTTATGAGCAAAATTCCTCTTCCCACACTCACACTAGCGAACGCAAGCTCCCCACCCCCTCATCCCCATATTTCACAACTTCTTAATAACTGCACTTAGGAACATTTCGACAAACTTTTCGATCTTATTAACTTCTTTCTTAAGACAGTTGTGGTCATCAGCTCATCTGCGGTTCCAGTATTTTGACTGTAATGTTGTACCACATCCATGTTATGAATGTTATGAAAGTGCTCTGCTTTTGCAACACAAACCATCATCAATTAAAGAGATCAGATGATAAAAATGTAGGCCTACTGAGTAAAACATAAATAATGGTGTATTTAATTACATTCTCTAGAACTTTACAGATCATTAAAACTTTACAAAAAAAAACACGACATATTTTGACACAAATATTTTGGGTTCATGTTCAAGTTGAGCTCAGTCAACTGTATAATGATAATCACAAAATTAATTTCCTCTCACCACTTTAAAGAAAAATGGAGTCTGTTAATGTTAAAATACTCACTGTTTTAATATAGCCACAAGTCAAATAAATACAAAAATTAATTTGCATATTCTGACATCCAGAACTAAATGCACATCTTATATGTATGTTGTAGTTTCATATACAAGTTGATGCAGATGAAAAGAAGTAACACAAATAATATCTTCTTACTATCAGTGCTACTGACACCACAATCTGAGAAAAGAAATGCTCCTCCCATCCTCACATTGTCTCCTCCCATCCTCACATTTATATAGTGTTTTGCCAGCAAGAGCTCATAGATTGTCTTCATCATGACTGTCATCTCTCTGCTCCTGCTGACCTCTCTGCTGCCACACCTGACCTTCACTGGTGATACTGATTATATAACAGCATGTTAGCTATATTAACTGGTATGTACTGAAAACGCTGACTAATAGTTATATCTCTCTCTCAGCTCATGTGGGTGTTGTGAATGGCAAAGAAGCAAAACCCCACTCCAGACCTTACATGGTTTCTATTCAGTCGATTAAGACACATGTCTGTGGTGGATTCCTCGTCTCTGACGAGTTTGTCATGACTGCTGCACATTGCTGGAAAGGGTAAGAGTTTTGTTCAGTTGCAATGTTGAGTTAAAATCAACTAAATGACTGCAGTGCAACAAGACAATGTATTGTATTAAATAAATTCACATTTCTCTTTCAACAGATATCCAGAGATTCTGACGGTTGTGGTTGGTGCTCATGACTTAAGGAACAGTGAGAGTTCATACCGTGTCGAAGTGAAGTCCTACATCCCACATCCATACTATACATTCTGTTCGCATTGGAATGACATCATGCTTTTGAGGGTAACAACCTGTAAAATGTTTAGTTGTTCAAAATAATATCTGATCAGGAAAAAGTGGCATAAACCTGACATAACTATGTTTGAATTTCTATCCAAATATCCTTTTTAAAGAGGCAAATATTAACAAAAATACACATTGGCTTTCAGGGCTTCTGTACTAACTTCAAAAACAGCAGTATAATCAACTTCAGTTCAGTCTTATAAAAGATTATTAAATCTCTTAATAATGGTTGTGTTTTTGAATTACAGCTACAAAACAGGATCAAACCAAACAACTATGTTAATTGGATATCATTACCAAAGGAAGGAGATGTTAATGGAGGTACTCTCTGTAGTGTTGCGGGCTGGGGACAACTAACAAATGGCCGAAACAGTGATCTTCTAATGGAGGCAAACATGAGTACAATAAACCACACAGAGTGTCTACGTAAATGGGGATGCACCTACTTCACCTCACAGATGATCTGTGCACATGGTGATGGAGGATCCTGCAGAGTATGTACAAAAAAACTTTTCAGACTTTAATGTATGAACTGGTTTCACTGGTGATGTGCTGATCTTTGTTTCTTCACAGGGAGATTCAGGAGGTCCTTTGGTTTGTGGAAACACTGCAGCTGGTGTCACATCTTTTGTGTATAGAAAACTCTGCAATTCACCTGAGCATCCTAATGTATATACTAAGATTTCAGCATATCTTCCATGGATCCACCAAATTGTAGGAAATATTAAGTGAATTAATAAAAAAAAGAAGGAAGAAGTTTTTTTTCTTGAATTCTTCTGTAAATCTTTCAATAAAAGTGTTGTATGGCAATCAATCAGTTGAAGTGCCCTCATTGTCACAATCATATATAAAAATGTCCAAAGTCATTCCACATTAGTTCACTTGAATGAGGGGGGGAAATTGTAAAAACTGTGAGTAAAGAATTGTTCAGTCTGGAGAAAATAAATAAATAAAATAAAATAAAAACTAACAATCAAACTGCTACAATTTCTTAATTGGCTAAGAAATCAAATACACAGCTGGACAATAACCAATAATTTGTATTCTATAATATTCTTTTCTGTATTTTCCTAATCACAATTTTATGATTGGTTTATACAGACACATAATAAGGCAGAATAGTTTCTATACTGTAATAAATGTTATGTCAAAAAGGACTGCATTATTCATATAGTTTTTTTTTGTTGTTATTAACAATGTTTTATTTTCATTTTTTTTTCACAAATAACACAACATAATATCCAAAATAAAACAAAACAAAACAGCAGACATATACTCAACATCTCAAGGTTCAATCAAAAGGGAGGGAGAGAGGGAAGGACAACAAGAACACAAAAGTTACTCCTTTAAATAATCACGTATATTCAGTAAAAAACACCGCCAAGCCTCAATGGTTGAAGGCCTGGCCCCACCGACTTGCGCCGTTGTACATTCACATGAGACAATTTGCAGGAGGCTACGGATCCAATACATCTTACACATGTGTGGTGTAAATCAGTTCTGAATTATTGTCTTCTTCACAGCCGTAAAACCAGCAAACAACATTCTCTTTTGCATTGAACTAATAAAGAGACCAGAATCATCATTAAGAAGACATAAACTTGGGTTAACAGACCAATCAATTCTCAGTAATGATGACAAAACCAGGTTTGCATGTGTCCATAGACTGATGACGACAGGACATTCCCAAAACATATGCAGAAAAGTTCCCGATGATGTAGTGTTACATATATGGCAGTTCAAATTTGACTGCAGTTTCAATTTAAATCTTTTGTAAGGAGTTATGTATGCTCTATGAATGACTTTGAAGTGAATAAGACGATGAGCCAGATTTTTAGATGTTAACCTACAACAATGGCAAACCGGTGTCACACCAGCCTGTCTGAAATCCTGTGCTGACCAACTGGCCCCCATCTTCACAAAGATCTTCAACAGATCATTGGTACAACCCTCCCTACTCTCCAAGAACTGTACTTATCCTGAGTGAGCAAAAGGGCTGGCAAAATCACTCTGGACCCCTCACATCTAGCACATTCCCTCTTTGAACTGTTACCGTCTGGTGGACGCTACAGAGCATTGAGCACCAGAACGACCAGACACAGGAACAGTTTCTTCCCTCAAGCAATCCTTCTCATGAACACTTGACAATAATTATGGTACACACACTATTTATACACTTATTTATCTAACACACATACTTAGTCTACATTTCAATTGCACATAATATACCTGTACATACAAAACTGTCTACTGTTATATACCTGTACATACAATTGTCAATTTGTATATTGTTATTCCTTATTTACTTGTTCTTTTTAATTCTTCTTATTATTATCTGTGTGTTTTTGTTTTGTCACTGTCATTCTGTTGCACTGCGGTAGCTTCTGTCATGAAAACAAATTCCTCGTATGTGTAAACATACTTGGCAATAAACCTCATTCTGATTCTGATGTTTTTGCCCACAAAATTTAACTGACATGACCGCTCCTTTACCAACTGTAGCTGTTTTCACATTCAGTGACCCAGTTAAAAAAGCGTATTAATGTCTTTGCATTATGTTACAAAATACCAAACAAAGTGTCTGTCATGGTTGCTTGCCTATTTTGGTTATTTATTTATTTGAGCACAAAAACACTTTATTACACAAAATAATTTAAAAGAAGCTTGTTAAATTTTCAGTTATAATATTATAGATATACTGTCCAAAATAAAGACAAATATGCTTGGACACTATCTTGTGTAGAAATGTTAGGCCTAATGTCATTGCAAATGCTACTTGGCGTGATATTTTGCATCTAATGAAATGACATTCATTCAGTTTTAAACACTTCAGCATCACTGTGTCCAAACACATTTTATGAACACTGTAGAAAGAAGAGCATTGATAAGTTTAGACATTTCACTTCAGTTTCCACACTGACATTCATGTTTATCATTATCAAGAATTTGTCTTCTATACTATTGTGGCGGATATAATTTTAGTTACTTGAATCCTTATCAGTAGACTACTATTATTTTATAGGGCTGCAATAATAAGCACCACTTACAATTGATGCGTGACACATAGTTTGTTTATTGAACATTTAAACAAATACTTCATTCTGTTTTATTGCAAAAAACACTCAACATTTGCAATAATGGAGCAGATCCATGGAATATATGCAGACATCTTCATATAAACTTCAGGTTGTTCATGACTATTGCAGATTTTTGGGTCACCAAAGGAAGTGATACCGACTGCAGTGTCTTCACAAACCAAAGGACCTCCTCCATCCTCCTGTGAAGAAACACAGATCAACACATGACTGAAATGATACAGTACATCTCAATAATGATGGTCTCAATTCGATAACATTTTTACATACACTACAGCTTCCTCCATTGCCGTAGACACATATCATCTGTGAGGCTGAGAAGTTGTCTTTCCATTTATTTTTGCATTCTGCGTTTTTCATGATCTTCACATCTGCTTCCATGAGACGATAACTCTTTTTCCCTTTAAAACTCAGTCTTCCCCAGCCGGCAACACTGCAAACAGAATCAGCTTCAATGTGTCTCTCTTTTTTTGGTATGGAAATCTTCATTACATTCTTGTTTTGTTCGACTTCTTTCTCTAGCTGTAATACAAAAAAACATTATCATCATTAAAAGACAGTCTGACAAATCGTTTAATAAGTCATTTGAACTACTGTTACCCTCAAAAGCATAATGTCATTCTGCAAAGTGTGAATGTTGAAGTCTGGATGCATGTGGTAGGACTTCACACCAATGCGGACAGGCCCTTTAATCTGTCTTAGGTCATGTGCACCAACCACAACTGTTAGTTTCTCATTTCTGTGTAAGAAAGTCTCATTAGTATAATTAACAATACCATCATTATACAAGTCTTTTAATTATGATATTATGATTTTAATTCATTATTGCATTTCAGACTAAATTGAAGTCTTACTTCCAGCAGTGTGCAGCGGTCATGACAAATCTATCAGAAATGAGGAATCCACCACAGATATGTCGCCAGTTCCTCTGAAGAGAAACCATGAAAGGTCTGGAGTGGGGTTTTGCTTCTGTGCCATTCACTATACCAATATCCACATGAGCTGAAAGAGAGAGACTGCTGTCAGTCAGCTTAGTCAGCAGATACCAATTAATATAATATTCTGTTATATAGTCAGTCTCACCAGTGAAGGTCAGGTGTGGCAGCAGAGAGGCCAGCAGGAGCAGAGAGACGATGGTCATCATGAAGACAGTCAGTGAGCTCTTACTGACAAACACTATATAAATTCAAGGATGGGCGGAGACATTGAGCAGCCTGTAAGCCTTTTTTTCTCAGCTTGTGTTGTCAGTAACACTGATAGTAAGAAGATATTATTTGTGTTACTTGTCATCTGCATCAACTTTTATATGAAACCACAAAATATAAGAGATGCATGCGTGTATGTAGCTTTTGCTGTCATGTGAAAATGGCTTTTTGTATTGATTTGTTTAATTTGGAAATTAATTGTCAATTTCAAAATGGCTTTTTTGTGATCAAAATAATGCTGTTGACTGAGCTCAACTTAAACCCAAACCCTGAATCTGCAATATTCCTTTAATTATAGATCATATAGTTGAAAAACCTATAATGGTGAATTGAGAGAAATTCAGAGGTGACAAACTTGTTCCAAATAACATTAAAGTCCGTGTAAAGCCAATATTAAATGTGTGTTCTGAGTTTGTCACACCACAGAAAAATGTGTTATTAACCACCCAGCCAAATTTGAATGCTAAAAAAAGTAGCTCTCACTGTACTTTGATGTCACACACTGATCGGTCTGCAGCGCTGCTTCAAGTCGAACACACCTAATAACTAGAGCGCGGTGGCTCTCACGAAAATGGTGAAAAACTGTTTAATGGTCTAACTCCACAATTAATTATTACATAGTTCACAGTCTTTGTAACACGTTTCAGCAATGCATTTCTAACATTTATAATGTGCTTACAAACAATTCTCAGAATTGACTTTACACAGACTTTAAGTTCTTCTGCTTTGATAGATAATGAAATCGTTTAGCATGAAATTGAATAAACAATTTATCTTACACGTCAGATATGTAATCTCTGACAGTTTGTGGACAGAAGGAAAGACCTCAGAGTTGAGAAAGACACCATAAACCTGTTCCAAATTCCAAATTCAGTAGGAATCTGCGATCATGAATTTCAAGTGAGGTTCACCAAAGTGAGGTTGACACACAAGTTCACCAAAAAATAATTTGGTTTGAAAGTGACTTCTGTGTGAGCTGTGCTTCAGACATAGCTACGCTATTGGTAAGCTATAGATCACGAATAGGCAATGTCGTTCCTGGATTGCAGCTGTCTTGCAGAATTTAGCTCCAACCAAAAACACTTGTAGCCTTAGTAATCCTGAAGACATTGATTAGCTTGTTTAGGTGTGTTAGGGTTGGAGCTAAACTCTGCAGCACACCAGCACTCCAGGAAAGACATTGCCCATCCCTGCTATAGGTAATTTACGCTGACATGACTGACCCTTAACCAACAGTAGCTCACTGTTTTCACATTCAGTGAACTTTTTTTTTACTTTTTTAAAGTTGTTTGTTGAATGTGAGTTGTGAATCATGTATTATACATAAATATGTATACTCGTGGACTACAGATAACCTTCTACCTACTACTGTCACCTCTGTGTCCGGATCTCTATTTGCAAACTTAAAAAAAAAAAAAAACATGCATACAGTTTTACTAACATTAAGATGGAAACATCTGACAATGCACAACCATCAGGCAGGTCATTAAAATACAAACTGAATAACAAAGGAACCAGTATTGAACCTTGAGGTACACCAACTGAATTAGTAACTAATTGTGAAGTATGGCCTACCCGTACATACTGTCAGTTAAATATGATCCTATACTTGGGGTCGCAGTTCACCATTGCCCAGATGGTATCCCAGGTAACTGGTCTCTTGCCTAGCCCACTCACACTTCACCACATTCAAGGACAGGCCCACTGCTTGCATCTTCTCCAGAGTCTGTCGTAGGTGTTCCAAGTGGTCTCCCCAGGTGTTGCTGTAGATCACTACATTGTCCAAGTATGCCACAGACCACACTTCACAGCCCAGAAAACTCAATCCATGAGTCACTGAAAGGTAGCAGGTGCCCTGTGCAGCCCAAAGGGCAAGACGATAAACTGAACAGTCCTACTGGTGTCCTGAATGTAGTGTAGGGTTTGGAGTTCAGATCAAGGGGCACCTGCTAGTTCCCCTTACACAGGTCCAAGGTGGTGATGTACTGGGCCCGTCCTATATGCTCCAGCTGATCGTCGGTTCTCAGCATAGGGTAGACATCAAACTTTGACTGGGCATTAAGCTTGCGGAAGCCGACACAAACACGTAAAGCTCCATCCTTTTTTGGGACGATGTCGAGGGTGCTATTCCATTCACTGTTTGAGGCTTGTATTATTCCCAGCTGCTTCATCGTCCCAATTTCCTCCTTTAAGGGCTTGACAATTTTTTTCAGATATTTGTTAAGGTTGCTGTTGTTAGGGGGTTGTGTCTGTAAGGTGAATGGTGTGGTGTATCAGTTCTGTCCATCCAGGCCTCTGAAGGAACAGCAATGGAAACGGTACAGGAGGTCTTGCATCTCAGCCCTTTGGGGTTCATTCATATAGTCCAATTTTACCATTGCAGGGTGTCTCTGGGGTCTCACCTCTGGAGTGGGCTCATCCTCTTCCTCATCATCCACCTTCCTTATCATCATTGACATCTCTGGGTGCTTCTTTATATTCTTTCAGCAGGTTTATATGGTACGTCTGGTGAGATTTCCTCTAATCAGGGTGGTGTATCGTCCACGAGGATCATCGCTAACTCTTCCGGTTGAAGGGGTACGCTGGCGCGTTTGGCTGCCGCTCCTTTCTCCCGTTTTGTTTGTTTTATTATTATTCACTACTACTGCTGATGCTTTTGTGTGATAAACGGTTTTGGAGCTTTGAAGACCGTTGTGTCGTCTTGCTTTACGGAGATGTGGAACTACGATTCACGTGTTGGATTATTGCTCCTATTTCTGAGTATCTGTTACTGGAACCAACTTTCCTGTTGCCCTGCTTTGGATTTACACTGCTGCGAGGCTGCTGTTGGTGTGGATTCCTCCTGCATGGCCTTAAGGTACACTGCTTCTCAGCTGTTGAAACTAAAGCGGAACTATTATTTGACAAATGACATTTACACAATCTGCGGAGATGCTGGAATTCTTTGGCGTAAACGCTACATCCATCGCTCTTCAAGGCGCAGTTTTGCACATCTGTCATCTGATGTTGTCTCCTATCCCACATTTTTTCGTAAACCTCAAAGGCTGTTGTACAGACCTGCTGGGATTAACTATAACAACTTGTCTGTGCCTATACATAAAGAGATCTCTCGGGCATTTTCTGAGTCCCCGCGCCTGTTGAAATCGGCGTTTTTTAATGCTCGTTCTGTTAACAACAAAGCTGTGACTTTATCTGACATTATTGTGGAAAAAAAACTGGACATTTTATGTCTGGTTGAAACATGGCACAAGCAGTCGGATGGTCTTCTTTTTAACGAACTTACTCCTGCTGGCTACGGGTTATTTGATCTCCCGCGATCCTCTGGTAGAGGTGGGGGTATCATTGTGTTGTATAATCAACAATACAGTTTAAGTCCCGTAGCTGCTCCTTTGTTTAATTCATTTGAATGCCTCGTTCTGACTACTTCTGAGTCTCTTTCTACTGCTATAGTTACAGTCTACCGGCCTCCTAAGGCAAACAAAGACTTTTTACCTGAATTTGCAGAGCTGTTGTCCTATTTGTGCCTCAAATTTGAGAGAACTCTTATTCAGGGGGATTTTAACATCCACATGGACAAAAAAGATTCTGCATTAACAAAAGACTTTTTGTCTTTACTGGAGTGCTTTGACTTGAATCAGTTTGTTGACTGTTTTACACATAACAAAGGACATATTTTAGACCTGGTGATTTCAAGTGGTTCTCTTGTGTCTCAGTTGTCTACTGTTGATTTAGGATTGTCTGATCATCTGGCAATCTTTTTTGATCTGTACTTACCCGGTGCCAATATCTCCCCTTCTCGTATTGTGACATATCGGAAATGGAGATCAATTGAGCTTTCTGATTTTTCTGTTTTCATTGATTCCTCATTAAGTAGTTTTTCTTCATCTGATCCATTAGAGACAAAGGTTTCCATGTTAAATTCTGTTCTCCTGTCTGGCCTTGATACTTTTGCTCCTCAAAAGTCACGCTCTGTTTCCTTTGTACGTCCTGCCCCTTGGTATAATGACGATTTGCGTATGATGAAGACATCTTGTCGTAAAATGGAGCGGAAGTGGCGTCTTTCTGATTTGACTGTTAATTATGAAGCTTGGAAAGATTGTTTACAAGAGTATAAGGTTAAAATTGTTTCTGTTAGATCGGATTATTTTTCTAAGATGATTGATGACAACCAAAGAAATCCGAGACAACTGTTTAACTCTATTAACAAATTGCTGAAGTGTAATAGTTCTTTACATGTTACTGCTTCAACTCATCTTTGTAATAAGTTTCTTGACTTTTTTGCTACCAAGATTGATAATGTACGCAAGGGTATTTGTGCTTCTATTTCATTGTCGTCCTCTTCTGTTAATGTTTCTTATTCTGGTACTGTTTTTTTAAATTTTTGTACACTTGATTCATACTCTCTTCAAAAGGAGGTTTCTCAAATGAACCCAGTCACTTCTTTACTTGATCCCAAACCTACTAGTCTGTTTCAGTCATGTTTTGCTTCCTTGTGTCCTGTTGTTTTGAGCATTATAAATGACTCTTTGTGTACTGGGGTTGTCCCCCCAAGTTTTAAAATTGCTGCAGTTACCCCAGTACCAAAGAAGACAAATATTGATTATGAAAACCTTTCAAATTTTCGTCCCATATCCAATCTTCCTTTTCTTGTTAAAATTCTGGAGCGAGTGGTTGCTTCTCAGTTAATTTCTCATTTGACTGAAAACAATCTTTTTGAACCTTTGCAATCTGGCTTCCGCAAATTCTATAGTACTGAAACAGCACTGGTCAAGGTTACTAATGATTTGTTAATTGCTTCAGATTCTGGTTATCTTTCAATCTTGATTCTTCTTGATCTCAGTGCCGCTTTTGACACTGTAGATCATTTGGTTTTAATTACACGTCTAGAAACTGTCTTTGGGGTCTCTGATATTGCACTTAATTGGTTTAGGTCCTACCTCTCTGATCGTAAGCAATTTGTTTCCATGGGTGGATTTAGGTCTAAAATTGGTGTTGTGCAATCTGGAGTCCCTCAGGGATCAATTTTGGGCCCCTTGCTTTTTAACATCTATATTTTTACACTTGGTCAGCTTTTGAGATCTCTTGGTCTAAAATTTCACCTTTATGCAGATGATACTCAGATTTACATACATACTAAACCTAATGATACTGTGTCTGTTGATTTTCTTTCCACATGTATTTCTAAGATAAAAGAATGGATGTCACAAAATTTTCTTTGTCTTAACAGTGAAAAAACTGAGGTTATGCTCATTGGTTCACCCCACCAATTACGTAAAGCTGGGTCGATTACGTTGTCCGTTGATGGTTCAATTATGGAGTTTAAAACAAAACTAAAGAATTTGGGGGTTATTTTCGACTCCAATCTAACTTTTGAGCCACATGTTCAAGGCACTGTTAAAACATCTTTTTTTCATTTTAGAAATATTGCCAGACTACGTCCAATGCTGTCCTTCCCTGTTGCTGAGAGGTTGATTAACACTTTTGTGTTTACCCGGATTGATTATTGTAATGCCTTGTTGGCTGGGGCATCAAAAGCTACCCTAAACAAATTGCAGGTAGTGCAAAACTCGGCTGCTAGAATCCTTACTAGAACTAGGATGAGCGATCATATTACACCGGTCTTGGAGTCTTTGCATTGGCTTCCTGTTAGTTTTAGGGTTGATTTTAAAATTTTGATGCTTACTTACAAGGCTTTACATGGGTTGGCACCTCAATATCTGTCTGAGCTTTTAATTCCTTATACTCCAACACGTGACCTTCGCTCAACTGAAACTGGTCTTCTAACTGTTCCTTTAACCCGTTTAAGATCGATGGGCGATAGGGCTTTTTCTTCATTAGCTCCAAAACTGTGGAATTCTTTACCGATTGAGATAAGGCAAGCTAAAACTCTTAGCACTTTTAAATCTCGCCTTAAAACTAATTTTTTTAGGGTAGCTTTTAATTAAACATTTGTATTATTTTTATATTGTTTTATTTGTAGTGTTTTGATTGTTATTGTGTATGGTTTTATTTGTTGTTGTAAAGCGCTTTGAGATCTTCATTTAAAGGCGCTATAGAAAATAAAGTTTATTATTATTATTATTATTATAGGTCACTGGTTCCATCTTCTTACCATGGTAAATGGTTCTTGCCACTTGGCTAATAACTTATTTGTGGAGGTGGGTAAGAATAAGATCACCTTCTGCCCTGGCTGCAGCTGACAAAATCTTGCCTGTTGATCATACCATCTCTTCTGTACTACTTGTGCCTGTTGTAGGTTTTCCCTCACTTGTTTTCTGTAGCACTTGAGCCAGTCTCTCATCTCAAAGATGAAATTAACGATGCTCTTCTCCTACATATTAGCTGCTGGCACCATCCAGGCTTTCTTCAGCAGGTCCAATGGGCTTGAACTTGCCATATATACAGAAGCTCAAAGGGGGAGAAACCGGTCGAGGCTTGAGGTACTTCCCTGTATGCAAACAGGACAAAAGTTAGCCACTTATCCCAGTCAAGAATCGCTCCACAGATCCATCAGTTTGAGGGTGGTATGGACTGGTTCTCACAGCAGTGATGCCCAGTTGCTGGTGGAGTGTCTTCATGATCTGGAAGGTGAAGTTCCTCCCCTGATCCATCAGGACCTTATCTGGGATGCCTACTATGGAGAATAGCTGGATGAGGCCATCTATGACTTTTGACGTGGTAATAGTACAAAGTAGGAAAGCTTCCAGTTATCCTGTCGTGTAGTCACAGATGACCAAAATGTATTGATGTCCCACACTGCTCTTCTCAAGTGGCACCACAATGTCCATGGCGATGCATCAAAAAGGGTGGAGATGATCAGCAGCCCAATTGACATACAGTACTGGTGTTTTGGCAAGTGGAACATGTGGTGAAATATGTCTGGACATCAGTGTGTATGGTTGGTCAAATTTTTTTTTTTTTTTAAATCATGAGCTAATGTGTGCATATGTTTTGTGTTGGGCCAGATTGAGTTGTCCAGTTCCCCACATTGAGTTGTCCCTCAAATGTGGGTAAGACAAAGAAGGTTGTGATGGACTTCAGGAGAAACTCCATTGACCACCCCCCACTGACCATCAACAGCTCGACTGTGGAGAGAGTCAGCAGCACTAAATTACTGGGTGTGCACATCACAGAGGATCTCACCTGGACCACCACAACACCATGTCTCTCTCCAAAAAGGCACAACAGCACCTACACTTTCTCCGCCGGCTGAAAAGAGGAAGTCTCCCTCCACCCATCCTCACCACATTCTACAGGGGCACCATTGAGAGTGTGCTGACCAGGTGCATCCCTGTCTGGTACGGGAACTGCAGTGCTGCTGACCGCAAGACCCTCCAGCGAACAGTGAACACCGGTGTAAAGATCATCGGTGCCCCTCTCCCCTCCATCCTGGACATTTTCCTTACATGATGCTCCAGCAAAACCAACAGCATCGTGAAGGACCCCACCCATTCCTCCCACAGTCTCTTCCAGCTCCTACCATCAGGAAGACGGTACTGGAGCATCAGAGCCCGCTCCGCCAGACTGCTCAAAAGCTTTTTCCCCTGAGCCCTGAACTCAAATCCCCCCGCCCCCTTTGAAACCCCATGCAAACCCCTACCTCCTGAAACATGGACCCCCCCAACCTTACCACACCAAAGAAAAAACTGTATGAAACTTTTTTTGTGCAATTTGAAGTGTGCTACACACAGGTGAGTGGGCCTATACAAACCACCTGTAGTAACACACTATGCGCACTAGACACTTTTCACACACTGCTGTTTGTAAACAATCCCACAAAAGACTCAGCAATATATGTATGTTTACATGCTCATGCACTACAAATCATCCTGTACTGTTCCCCAGCCAGCTGCTTGACTAACAATGTTTCTCTTTGCACATGTACAGTATTTATGTGAAGCATTCGTATAGTTTGTATAGTTTGTATTTTTTATCTTTTTTTTTTAGTTTGTATAGGGTAAACATTTATATATAGTATACTTATAGTTAAAATCTGTTAGTAGGTTAGTTGTGTATAGGTTTATAGTGTTTTACTTCATTGTTGTATGTCTGTATTTATGTAGCACCGTGGTCCTGTGAGGCACGACATTTCGTTCCACTGTATGGCCCCACATGAAGCGGAATGACAATAAAGCTCAACTTGAACTTGAACTTGAGATGTCCTGCCCAGAATTTCCGCCTATGGGTACAACCAAACATAATACATCACCAGTTTGCACATATAGCACATTGTTTTGCACAACATACTGTTCATTACACACATTAGACCACTTTTACAGTCAGCTTTAGCAAACAAAGGTTTTAAGGTTGCATCTTTCCGTTGCAGTTCACCAGTGTTTTCTGGGACCTGCCAGCCATTATCCTCAAGACCCTCCATGGAAGGTTTAAGGACTGGAATACCCATGTACTTTATTAAACGCTGCTGTTGGCATATCGTTCTAGGGCCCTTGGTCCCTCCTGCAACAGATATTTTGGCATAGTCTGGCAGAGGCTGCAGAGCTGCCTTAGTTTGGACCCTTGTCACAGCAGGAAATTATCTTTCAGTATCATCAGCAGTCACATTAACATCAGTTTCAACATTCACATTAACATCAGGGTCAGCATTTACATTAATATTAACCAGCTCCCTTAGTCAAGTCACCTTTTTATGTGGCACTTTATACAATACAAATTTTTCAGTTGAAGTCAGTTAATTGTTGATTCAGTGATGTCATTATCCAGTTCAACTTTGTTCCAATAGCATCTGTGCAGTCAAGCCGACAATGTTGCCAGAAATTAACCATCTCTAACTAAGCAAGCCAAAGGTGACAGTGGCAAGGAATCAAAACTCCATTGGTGACAGAAATGGAGAACAGGCATGCAGAGGCATGTCCCTTCCCAAAATCATATCAGTGGGTAAGTTGTCAACTACTGCCACATTTAGCAGGTACACCTATTCCTGCACAGCAACCAATGCTTCTACTCAAGGATAACTCTTTACATCCCCATGTACACATTGTACTGCAGTGGTAGTAGCATATTTAACATTTTAGACATGGTAAGACTTGATTAGAAATGGTGAACTACCCAAGTCCAGTAAAGCTTACAAAGATTGTCCATTCACAGTAATGTCCAAAACAATTTGACTGGTTTGCTCCTCCCCTCCAAAGTCAATGGAACTGTCCTCTTCTCTAGGGGCATAGCAAAATCCAGTCAGCTTGGACTTTCTTCCTGGGCAAATAAGTTTTTGACTAGTAACAGCTTTGAGCCCTTATGAACCCTCTATATCCTCTTGCGGTTGGCGACTCAGTTCAGACCCACTCCCACCAGTATGTTGTGTCTAACATGATTTACCTCAGAGTGGTTGAGAGCAAGGAACAGTTTGGTGAGCATTCATGTCCTGCTGGGCCAATTTTACTGCTGCCAGACCTGATGCAGACTCATGCTCCTTAACCCAGGTATGACTATCATAGGGGAACACTCAAAGTAACTGTTCCAAGATAATGAGTTCTCCCAGCCTCCTCCTTGGTATGTAGAGATACACAGATACACTGGTAGAGATTACACAGAAGATGATATGTTTCTGTTGGAGACTCCCCCTCTTCTGTTGCTGCCTGGAACCATTGGCGGTAAGTCTCCGGCGAAGTGTTGAATTTCTGCAGAAGATCTTGTAGGTTGTTGTAGTCATCTGCTTGTCAACAATGGAACCAGCCAACAGCTCCTTTCCTTTCTTGGCCATTACCAGGTCCTGGCCAGCCACTTGAACCACCAAAGGTAGTTCTCAATATTCTCCCCCTGCTGTAGAACTGTCATCGGCATCTCCGTTCGATGTGTCAGCGAGCTCTGTGGACACTCTTGGTGGTGCAGGCATTAGGAGATCCATCCGCATGCTCCTGGTGTTGCTTGGGGAGTCACTTAGAAGTTGCTTACAGCAATCTGGTACTTGTTTACGAAGTCAAACGCGAAATAAGGCAAGGCAAGGTAACTTTATTTATATAGCACATTTCATACACAATGGTAATAAATAGTGCTTTACATAAAAGGAAGTAAAATAATCATAAAAAATATAATCAAAACAATAAAAACAAGGAATTTAAAAACTTTCAAAATTATTTTAAAATTTATTTAAAAATAAACTAAAACGGTTAGGAATAGAAAATGATACATAAAATACAGTGCAATCAGTTCAGACGTAGCAGTGCTCATTCAGTAAATGCACAGCTAAACAGATGAGTTTTGAGTCTAGATTTAAATGTGGCTAATGTTTTAGCACATCTGATCTCTTCTGGAAGCTGGTTCCAACTGCAGGCCGCATAACAGCTACAAGCAGACTCCCCTTGTTTTGTGTGGGGGTTTCCTAATGATTTGAGTAGTCTGTTAGGTTTATATTCAGAGAGCATATCTGCAATGTATTTAGGTCTAAGGCCACTGAGTGATTTATAAACAAGTAAAAGTACTTTAAAATCAATGCTAAATATAACTGAAAGCCAGTGTAAAGACCTGAGGACTGGTGTGATATGCTCAAATTTTCTGGTTCTTGTCAGAATCCTGGCAGCAGCGTTCTGTATGAGCTGCAGCTGTCTAATGGTCTTCTTGGAAGGCCGGTGAGGAAACCATTACAATTGTCCACCCTGCTGGTGGTAAAGGCATGAACAATTTTCTCCAAATCTTGACTGGAAACAAAACATCTAATTCTTGCAGTGTTTTTGAGATGATAGTATGCTGATTTAGTTGCTGCTTTGACATGACTACTGAAACTAAGGTCTGACTCCAGAATCACACCAAAATTCTTGACTTGATATTTTATTGTTTGACCCCTAGAGTCAAGGTATGCATTCACCTTGAGAACTTCATCTTTGTTTCCAAATGCAGTGACAGTTTTCTACTTGTTTAACTGAAGAAAGTTCTGGCACATCCAACTGTTAATTTCATCAATGCATTGGCAGAGGAAGTCAATGAAGCTGTAGTCATTTGGCGATAAGGCTAGGTAAACCTGGGTATCATCTGCATAGCTGTGATAGGCAATTTGTTTTTTTTCTCATTATTTGACTTAGTGGGAGCATATACAGGCTAAACAAGAGTGGTGCAAGAATTGAGCCTTGTGGGACTCCGCATGTCATGTACATCCACTTAGACTTATGCTCTCCTATTCTCACATAATAACCTCTCCCTTCTAAGTATGATCTGAACCATTTGAGGACCATCCCATTTTTCTCAGACATGTGGCTTTGTTTTCCTGTTTTCATGCTTGCTGAAGATAATGATTGAAAAGTAGTTTGACCAGTAACATGCAGGCATTGTACATAATGGACCAATCATGGTGTGTGAGAAGGTGGGATCTACGGTCAAAGTGATGCAAATACGCATACATATTAGGTAGGGATGTGCCCGAATCCGAATACCATGTTCGGAAAGGAAATGACGTGTACTACAGAACCCCTAAAGGGAATAAATACGAGATGGGAGGAAAAAATATATTTCAATGCTTTCTCTCGTAATTATATCGTTGGTTAATTATATTGTATATAAATTGCAGGCATGAGGGAGCCGCTATTAATATATGGGGCATTGAAACCGCTTTTGAATGCGCGCTGGCTTTTTACTTTCACTTTCAAGATTCGCGATTGCATGTACTCTGTGTATACTGCGGAGCGGCAGTACTTACCACACATTTTACAAGATTAGATATTTGTCAGTGATTCTTAGGATCTGCAAATCATTCACCATCGTCCTATCAGTCATCTCTCCTTACACTCTTTATGTGGTTAGTGACATTTTATGTACTGTAATGTAACAGGCAACCGCTAGCAAACGGCTAACCTTGTCCCTTTAGCGGCACCGTAGAATGCGTTGTTAGTTTTCCGTGCCTTTCCGAATATGTATTCACTATTCGGGCACATCCCTAATATTAGGCGTGTTCGACTTAAAGCGGCATGGTTCAGACCGATCAGTGTTTGACATCAAAGTACCTCGCGAGCATTTTGAAAGCATAAAGGACTGTCTGTATGGTACTTAGATGTCATACACCAATCGGTCTGCACAAGCAAACAAAGCCAAAACCTATATATTTTAGGCAATATAGAAATCCTGGCCAGGACGCATCCGGGAAAAATGGCACGTATGGTCACCCTACCCGACCAAGTTTTCCAGTCTCTTTAGAAGTATGTTATGATCAACAGTGTCAAATGCAGCACTGAGATCTAGTAGTACCAGCACTGATATTTTGACAGAATCCGAATTTAAGCGAATATAACTTATCTTTATGAGCTGGTGCGGTTGGAAACCAGATTGAAAATTGTCCAGGTATCCATTTGAGTTTAAGTAGTTGTTCAGCTGATTAAAAACTAAGTTTTCAATAATCTTGCCTATAAAAGGAAGATTTGATATCGGTCTATAATTGCTCAATATGGTGTTATCAAGATTGCCCTTTCTCAGAAGGGGCTTAACAACTGCAGTTTTCAGGGAGTTTGGAAAGGTCCCAGAAAGAGATCTGCTTCTAAACAGTTAAGCACACTTTTGAAAAAAAGATGTGGGAAGTGTGTCAAGATAGCAGGTTGACATTTTAACCCCTTAACTGTCACCCCCATTTTTGAAAATTCACGAGAAAGTGCAGTATCCAAACTTAAATTATTATAATTCATGAACGCTTTTGAATACAGACCTAAGGTTGGTCTCTTTTTAAAGAAGACAATTAGCAGATTATTACAGAAGTGAAATCATTTAATAAAATTAAAGTATTAAAAAGTTATAGAAATTTAAATTTACTGTAAAGAAAATGTATTATACTATTTTTATTTTATTTTATATAAAATAAATATTTAAAAAATAGTCAAAAATCCAAAATTGCTATAAAATTAAAGCCATATGTCTACATAAGTTGTGTTCCAAATTTGAAGTTGATATAAAAAAAATTGAGGTTCATATGCAATTTTGTTTAGGCGTTATACCAAAAACAGCCACCGGGTGCCATTGAAACTCCATTGAATTATTTTTTTATGCATTTCTGTCACAAATCTATCAATTTCTCTCTCAATATTACATCTATAACAAAATACCACCATATATGGAATCTTGAGACTCAGACCTTTCCAACGATATGTATTTTGTCAAGATTATAAAAAGTTTTGATTCTAAAAGACCGTAATACATTTTGTAATATGACACCACCGCTAAGGGGGAGGAGACCGCCAAAACATTTTGAAGTACCATTTCTATGGTAACGCAATGTCCGATATCAAAATGGTTTTCACAGGGATGAATTTTGAGATTTTAAGCTTTCAAATGGTATATAACTTATGATGATTACTAAATCATGTGATGGGGGAAAAGGCAAGGATATAAAGACTTTTTGTGACAAAGGTCAGAACTCCTGTGATGATGTTGATTTATCATAGACGCTTGGTGCACTCTTGTCATAAATTAATCTATTACTGTTCCTACATAATTTGTAACAACAAAAAATGGTAATATATCTATTTAGGAGACTTAGACCTTTCCAATGATGTATAGTTTGTCATGATTACATTAGGATTTAAGTGTAATATAGTGAAGTAAACTTAGGCGTCCCATATACGGGACTGTGACAGTGAGGTGCTGTACTATTTCTTCCAAAAATGTTGGAATCAATTGCTTCAAAAATAGACATAGTAAAATCATTTTGAAATTGCTGTCAAATCTGTTTGACCTCTGCATAACTTGAGGATGTGCTAATTGCCTTTGTGATATTATTGATATTCTCAGAAAAGGAGGAAGCAAACTCATTGCATTTGCTGTCAGAGAGCATTAGCAATAACTACTGCCGTGCCATGAGCAATTTCTAAGTGACTGTATATTTGTCACAATGCTACTGTGCAGGAGTGCAGAGATGTAGGAGAATTCTCAAACAGTAGTCTTTAAAATTCCAAAACAGTGAAACACAGGGCAGGCAGAAGACACACACGTAGTACATTGACATATAACACCGGACAAGGAAACACAGAGCAGACAACTCTTTAAATAATCAACTAAACGAGGGAATAACGAGACACACCTGAGACAAATGAAACACTAGGAGCAGGAACAGGAAAAACCAAATATGGGCACAATGAAACATGAGAAAGAAACTAGGACATGGAGAGCACATGGGGAGCAAAACAACAACCAAAACAGGTCCATAACCCTGACAATATTGTGGATAATAGTTTGTTTATATTTACTTATTTATTTATTTATTGGTACTTTGATTTTGGACTGAGCATTTATGTAAATAATCTGATTACTGGATTGCTTTTAACTTTAAACACTTTGCACTGACTTGCTTCTACGGACTGAGCCATCAGTTCTTTTCTTTTGTTTTTTGGAGTTGGATGTAGGGTTGTGGCGATAGACAATAGTATCGTGTATCGACGATAGTCAGAGATATCGCCTGTGGCTGATGCCTTTGATGATAGCAAGACGATTATTATTATTATTATTATTTCAGGCTAGTAATACTATCCAATTAATATTAGGGCTTATTTGTTGCATTATATTTCTTTTTCCGCGTTTTTACAGTGTTGCAAGTTATTATAACCAATCACATACGATTATGCCGAGCTTATGAAGCTTACGAGTGTTCCTGTGGCTCAGTGGTAGAGCATTGCATTAGCAGCGCAAAAGGTTGTGGGTTAAATTCCCAGGGAACACGCGTACTGTTAAAAAAAATGTATAGCCTAAATGCACTGTAAGTTGCTTTGGATAAAAGCGTCTGCTAAATGCATAAATGTAAATGAATGCAAAGGCCAATCAGATGCGTCCAGATGAGTCATCGCTGAAACAGCGGAGTTCCGTTGTTCAGCGCGTGCTGACTGAATTCTGACTGCGAATTCTCATCATAAACAACAAAGTGCAGATGTAAGTATAAGAGATTTATTCATCATACAGTGTAGATTCACTGATTATAACGGGATTGTTTTAAAAGTGCATAAACTCACGCTAGGCTGAGCTTGTGATGATGTTCTTTGGTAATGTAATGTTCTTTGCTCGTTTTCTGTGTCTGCTTTTTTGAATAACTGAGGAAATGTAAGTATTATAATTAGTAACTTATGATGTTTCTATTAATTTGTTATCATGTTAAATACAAATTCAGTCATATTGAAAACATTAGGCTGCTTTTAGCCTTACGCTGGAGTTGGTTCACTTTCTGGCAATGAAACTAAGTAAATAAATAATTTAAAAAAATTAGCACAATGATATTGTGCTAATTTATTTTATTTAAATTAATAATTAAAATAAATTAGCATGATAATATTGTGTATCTGCGATTTCACAGGCTGACGATAGGATGATATGAAAATTGAGCATATGTATGACAGAGAATTTCTGTGCCAAATACACTCTTTCAGTGTTTGTTTTTTCTCTGCATTTTGGTGACAAATGTAATCAACATTTGTTTTAGCTAGAAAACAAATGTTTCTGATTTTTCCCAGATTGCATGCAGATGTGGTACACTTAAAGGGGTGGTTGACTGTTTTTTTCTAGGCTTGATTGTGTTTATGGGGTGCAGTCTAACATACAACCCCAAATCAGAAAACACTGATACTGGGACAGTATGGAAAACGCAAATAAAAAAAGAATGTAGTGATTTCTAAATTTACTTTGACTTGTATTTCATTGCTGACCATATGAACACAAAATATTTCATGTTTTATCTGGTCAACTTCATGTCATTTGTAAATATACATCCTTTCCTGTCATTCAGACCTGCAACACATTCCAAAGAAAGTTGGGACAGGAGCAATTTAGGGCTAGTAATGAGGTAATTTGGTTAAATAATGATGTGATTTGAAACAGTTGATGTCAACAGGTGATTGTAATTATGATTTGGTCCAAAAGCAGCATCCAAGAAAGGTTTAGTCCTTTAGGAGCAAAGATGGGCCGAGGATCGCCAGTTTGCCAACAAATACGTGAGAAAATTATTGAAATGTTTAAAAACAATGTTCCTCAAAGAAAGATAGGAAGAGATTTGGATATTTCACCTTCAACAGTGCATAACATAATTAAAAGATTCAAGGAATCTGGAGGAATTTCAGTGCGTAAAGGACAAGGGCGCAAGCCTAAGCTGAACAACCGTGATCTCCGATCCCTCAGGCGGCACTGAATCAAGAATCGTCATTCATCTATAAGCGATATCACCACATGGGCTCAGGACTACTTTGGCAAACCTTTGTCAAGTACCACAATACGTAGTTACATCCACAAATGCCAGTTAAAACTGTACTGTGCCAAAAGGAAGCCCTATGTTAACAGTGTCCAGAAGCGCCATCGACTTCTCTGGGCTCGGAGGCATCTGGGATGGACCATCACACAGTGGAAACGTGTACTGTGATCAGATGAATCAGTATTTCAGGTATTTTTTGGGAGGAATGGACGCCGTCTGCTCCGGACCAAAGAAGAAAAGGATCATCCAGACTGTTACCAGCAACAAGTCCAAAAGCCAGGGTCTGTCATGGTATGGGGTTGTGTCAGTGCCCTTGGCAAAGGTAACTTGCAATTCTGTGATGGCACCATTAATGCTGAAAAGTACACAATATGCTGCCTTCAAGAAGACATCTTTTCCAGGGACGTCCATGCTTATTTCAACAAGACAATGCAAAACCACATTCTGCACACATTACAAAGTCCTGGCTGCGGAGGAAGAGGGTACGGGTACTTGACTGGCCTACCTGCAGTCCCGACCTGTCTCCAATAGAGAATGTGTGGTGCATTTTGAAGCGCAAAATGCGACAACAAAGACCCCTTACTGTTGCCCACCTTAAGACTTGTTTTCAGGAAGAATGGGACAAAGTTACACCTGAAACACTTCATCACTTGGTGTCTTCAGTCCCTAAACGTCTTTTAAGTGTTGTGAAAAGGAATGGCAACATTACAAAGTGGTAAATGCTTTACTGTCCCAACTTTTTTTGGAATGTGTTGCAGGTCTGAATGACAGGAAATGGTGTATATTTACAAATGACATGAAGTTGACCAGACAAAACATGAAATATTTTGTGTTCATATTGTCTGCAATGAAATACAAGTCAAAGTAAATTTAGAAATCACTACTTTCTTTTTTTATTTGCATTTTCCATACTGTCCCAACTTTTTCTGATTTGGGGTTGTATGTTAATGCTTCATTTTTAAAAAACGCATAATTTTTCACATAATTTACCTTTATTCTACACTGCTCTGTCCCTTCTCTTATAAACGCGCTGATGATTTCCTGTTTAAATACAGCACGGCAACCGCATACACGTCCATGTTTAACGCTTATCATAGCTATGTGAAAAATATCTGTCTATAACACATACAAGTGTATAATTTGAACAATTCATTTTTGGAGCTGTGACGAGCTTATGATCTGAATGAGAGAGAGAGATAGAGAGAGAGAGATGCAGAGCAGGGGGACATGAGGAACAGGATTTAGAAGCACTGCTTTAGAACATTGATTTTGAAACTTGTGAATCCATTAGAATCGTTAGAAGACAGAACCACGATTCATATGTGACTCTGGACCACAAAACCAGTCATAAGTGTCAATTCTTCGAAATTGAGATTTATATATCATCTGAAAGCTGAATAAATAAGCTTTCCATTGATGTATGTTTTTTTAAGGATAGGACAATTTGGTTTATTTTATAGGACTATTTATGTTTATAGGACTATTTGGCCGAGATACGACTATTTGAAAATCTGGAATCTGAGGGTGCAAAAAAATCTAAATACTGAGAAAATTGCCTTTAAAATTGTCCATATGAAGTTCTTAGCAATGCATATTACTAATCAAAAATTAAGTTTTAATATATTTATGGTAGGAAATTTACAAAGTATCTTCATGGAACATGATCTTTACTTATTATCCTAATGATTTTTGGCATAAAAGAAAAATCGATAATTTTGACCCATACAATGTATTGTTGGCTATTGCTACAAATATACCCCAGCGACTTAAGACTGGTTTTGTGGTCCAGGGTCATATATATTAATAGATTTTTTCATGCACCCCTAGTTTTGACCATGGCTACATCTCTTCCTCTTCTCTAAAGCAGTGCACCATAGCCTCGCCCCCTTTGTTGCATGTTTATGAAATTTCTGGGTTTGTGATGTCATGAACCCAGGAGGTAACTTATTGTACTCCCTCATTGTAGTCCCTACTCTTTGCCTACCACTGCCAGCAGTTTACATTCCGGAGACAGAAAAATACAGCTCTCTACATTCAAACAGATGAGAGAAAATGCCTTTAGTGGAATCTACTTGCTGCATGAACTGCCACAAAATTCTACAAAGGATTGCGGTTTTTGAAACAAAGTTACTTGCTGGACTTACAAAACAGACGGAACATACAGCAGATGGTCACCTCGGACCCCCTCAGCATACAGCCGGTGAGTCCTGTGAATCTAGTGAATCTCAACCAGGGCCGCTGCTGGCCAAATGGGTGCCCTAAGCAGAATTATATTGTTGTGCCCCCTCCGTCAAATATTATGGAAGTAAAAATAATAATAATAATAAAACGCATATAGGGGTTAAAATAGAACTTTAATAAAATATAAAAGTTAATAAATAAATTGTACTTATATTATTTACAACTTACAAATACAAGTGTAGCTCTAGACAGTTACCTATGGCTGGCTATGATTTTATTAATACAATTGTTTGATTGATTTTATAGTCTCAAGCATTCAGAAATCACGCAAAAGAAAATTAAGCAGTTTTATTATGATACAACCATGGTTAATTTTTGTAAGGGTTGTGATGTCAACATGTTTTTGTTGAAGAAATTATAGAGGCTGTGTCATCTATAGCAAAAAGGTGGCCAAAAATGAAAGATTAAGTGGATATTTGAATTGGCCTAAATGTTTGGTCAATATTACACAAGGATTTGATCGTACTGTAAGTGTAACAGCAGAAGTTACCAGGCCTTTGGTGCCCTTTACAGGCATTTGTAATAATATGTAATGTGTTTATTTTGTATTACATTATGTAGGCTATTTTAACAGCATTATTCAATGAAACCATATTATTATTAATTAACCATTATTGCCTCATTGTTTTTATATAATGCATTTTTAAGTAATTTTAAAGGCTGTTGTTGGCTTAGGTCTGTTTTTATAACCACAAACAAATATTATCCTAATTCTAAACTATTATTTGAAGTAACAAAACCATGGTTAATTTGTGGTTACCATGGCTACAAGAACCATGATTTTTGGTTATATTTGTAGTAAAACCATGGCTAATTTTTGTAAGGGAACATGGAAACTCAAGAGTGAATATTTGATGCGTTGTTGTGGATAAATTATTGCCGACATTAAAACACGTTATTAATGTCGACAGCCAAAATTTCACAGGATTAAGAATGTACCTGGAAGTAATGCACGGGCTTCATCTTTTGTTCTTTTTCTTTTCTTGGCATCGGATTGCTGATGTCTTTTCCCGGGTATAGTCGTCTATCAATTATGATCATTTGCAGTCAGCCGCAAACATATGGTGCGAGCGGTCGCCAGCGCGGATACGGGAATGGCGCGTCACATGTGCTTAGCCTGCTGCCTACTGTGTTCACTGTAAAATGCAGTTTTTTTATAATGATATACATAAATAAAAATCTAAACATTAACATATATATATTTATATGTTAATTTTAAAAATAATATAAAACAATTTTTTTTTTTTTTTGAGCAACTGGGATGGTGCCCCCTTGGGAGTTGGTGCCCTAAGCAAACTGCGTACTCTGCGTATAGGGAGCGGCGGTACTGATCTCAAAAGATTATACCAAGTGTAGAGGAACAAGCCGAAACTGATCGACAGACTAATCGATGGCACGAACAGGGATCGAGACCCAAAGGCTCTCGAGACATCAGATTGTCACGAGTATCTCGTATTGCTGCCGTAGCATCCTCTACCCCACATACGGCTATGACAAGACTTATAAACACTGGTATTCTACAACCCCCTATACATCATGAGAACATATTTGAAGCATTGATGAATGTGGATGAGGAATCCCAAAATGTGACAAAACTCGGATCGAATCAGCCAGCAGCTAACATTGCTTCTAACAGGCACTCAAGGTCGAGCAGACAGCGGCATTCAGCTCAGAGCGCAGCCGAGCCCAGGACTCTGATAGTGGGTGACTCTATTATTATAAACATCAGTAGCAGGACTATAACTACCTGCTGCTTTCCTCAAGCAACCGTCTCTGATGTGAACAAGGAACTTCAGAACATTGTGATGAAGCACAAGACTGCAAATCGAGTCATCATCCATGTGGGGGAAGAATGATATTAGGAAAGGGCAGTCAGAACTGCTTAAGCAAGATTTCAGTGAACTCTTTGAAACACTTCAAAGACTTGAAGTTCAGTCGTTCATCAGTGGAACACTCCCAGCAAGGGGAACTAACATGTTTTCACAGTTGCTTGGGCTGAATACATGGCTACAAATAACCTGCAGTACAAAAGGAGTCAACTTCATCGACAACTTCAATATTTTCTGGGGCCACAGACAACTGTTTAAACTGGATGGCCTCCACCCAAACAAATTTGGTGCAAGAGTGCTAAAGGACAATTTCTATTTCTCCCTCCGCCATCCTTCAGTGGTGTGTGCCAATAGACTCACACACTCACCTTGACAGAATATGAGTGACCACAGGACTTCATATCAGCTTCCTAGTCATCATGTGGTTGAAGAATCCCACAAGGACACTAATAATGCCACGCAGCCAAAACAAGCACTGCTCATGGACACCCCGGCTGAGCCCTGCCCACAGAGCTCATCACATGCAGACTGTGACGTATTACAACAGCTCCAAGACTCAGCACCCAAGGACGACTTTCTGGAAAACAGCCTGGGAAGCCAGGACAACACATCACAGTCACCGGAAACACCAGAGCTAGAGCCCCGCTCACCAGACACACTATCCCTCTCTCCAGCATCTCCACTTCTAAGCTTTTCACAGAAAATGGAGGAACTGGTGTATGCTGGGATCAAACTCTCTGCAAGCCCCCAGATATCAACTAAAAAACGGCGGGCCCCCCAACCATCAAAGACTGCAGGCTCAGCTCTCCCGCCTCCTCCTGTGCGAGCTCTCCGACCACTGCCACAACGCAAGGGTCCAAACCCTCTTCCATCGGCTGTAGGTGAACCAAAAATAACTGATAACAGCTCTCAGATATGTGTCATGTCCCCGCTATATTAGCAGCAACATTCACAAATGTTTACAAAACAAGCGGGAACCCAGTATGCCTGTAGCCTTTTATATTTCTGTTTTATCATGTGATAGAAAGTCTAAAGCCTTCTCAAGCCGTATGGCTGACCCATCTAACCTGCGGCCTGTAATGCATCAATCTAAGATTGCTGTAGAGACAAAATGTAATTCCATCAAGTTAGCATTTTTAAACATTCGCTCACTAAAAAATAAATCATTTGTGATCAATGATTTAATAACCACAAACAACCTGGATTTTTTGTTTCTAATTGAAACATGGCTAGAAGACAACTGCAGTGCAACAGTCCTCACTGAAACAGCCCCTCCTAACATTAATTTTATAAGTGTCTGCAGGACTGTTAGGAGAGTTGGAGGTGTAGCTGCTCTGTTTAAAGATGTTTATCAATGCAAGCAAGTGTCATTTGGTCAGTACTTGTCTTTTGAATATCTAGGTATTGTGCTGAAAGGTGCCCCACGCATTCTGTTTATCATCATTTACAGGCCTCCAAAATACTCTTCAGCCTTTGTTGAAGAGTTCACAGAACTGTTATCAATAATTTCCTCAGAGTTTGACTGTTTTGCTATTGCAGGGGATTTTAATATTCACATAGATAATGCTGAAATCAAAACTACAAAATAAATTATAACTGTTTTAAACACTTTTGACCTGATTCAGCATGTGCATGGACCCACACACAATCATGGACACACTCTAGATTTACTCATCAGTAGAGGTCTAAACATTTCATCCATTGTTATTAAGGATGTAGTACTGTCTGATCACTTCTGTATTTTCTTTGATATATTGAGCTCTATCACCACTGAATCTGTCTCTGTCAGTAAGAGATGCATTAACGAGAACACTAGTGCGCTATTTGTGAAGGCAATATCTTTAACACCAAGCATTTCTGCAGACTCTGTTGATCTTATCCTGGATTCATTTAACTCAAAAGTTAAGAATGTTATTGATGATATTGCTCCGATAAAGGTCAGCAACAAGACTGGCTGACAAAAAATCATTTTGGAGGAAAATCAACAGCAGTTCAGAGTATGAAAAGACAATGCAGAAAAGCTGAGCAGATGTGGCGGAAGATGAAACTTCAGAACATTTCATTCTCTCCTCTGTCCCCCTCCACCACCGCCCACCACTTCTATAACAGCTGACGACTTTGCCACTTTTTTCACAGACAAAACTAGAACAATCGGTAACCAGTTCTCAACTCCACACACACAGGACCTCCAACCAACCACATCCACTGCTCAAACTCCCATCTTCTCCTTCTGTCCCCTCACCGAGGCGGAAGTATCCAAACTTCTCCTCTCCAGCCATCCTACAACATGTCCTCTTGACCCAATCCCCTCTCACCTTCTCCAAGCAATCTCTCCCACACTTTTACCGGCACTCACACACATTATCAACACAGCATGTTGACAGCATGACTTCTCGATTCAATTAGGCACATCAATAATTACCCCATCAACTTCGGTCAGAAATCTTGGTGTAATCTTTGATGACCAGCTGACCTTCAAAGAGCACATTGCAAAGACTGCTCGATCTTGCAGGTTTGCGCTACACAACATCAGAAAAATCAGGCCCTTCCTGACAGAGCATGCTGCGCAACTTCTTGTCCAGGCCCTTGTCGTTTCTAGGCTGGACTACTGCAATGCTCTTCTGGCTGGTCTTCCATCAAACACAATCAAACCTCTACAAATGATTCAGAATGCAGCGGCACGACTGGTCTTCAATGAGCCCAAAAGAACCCATGTTACACCTCTCTTCATCTCACTGCACTGGCTACCAGAGGCAGCTTGCATCAAGTTCAAGACACTGATGCTTGCATGCAGAACGACCACAGGCTCAGCACCCTCCAGAAGTCTGAGATCTGCTAGTGAGCGACGCCTTGTGGTACCATCACAGAGAGGCTCAAAATCACACTCCAGAACATTCTCATTCACCATTCCTGGATGGTGGAATAATCTTCCCACCCCTATCCGGAATGCTGGATCCCTGTCAATCTTCAAGCAAAAACTGAAGACTCATCTCTTTCGGCACTACTTGACTTCATCCTAAACTTGTTCTTGAAAAAAAAAAAACTTTCCCTTTATCTTTCTCTCCTTCCCTTGCTAGCTTGTACTTATTTGAACAATGACTGAGACTTGGTGTTACGAGCACTTCCTCTGTCTGATTGCCTCTTCAAGATGAATCGCTTTATGTACTCCCCAATTGTAAGTCGCTTTGGATAAAAGCGTCTGCCAAATGACTAAATGTAAATGTAAACTTGAAATTCACTATAGCATCTATAAAGACAGCCTTCGTGCTTTCAGTGTGGAACTAGCCACAGCTAGACAGACCTTCTTCTCAAACCTTATAGACAGTAACTTAAACAACACTCGTACTCTTTTTGTTTTGCTACTGTTGAGAGACTGACAAACCCCCCAAGTCAGATTCCCAGTGAAATGCTCTCCAACAGCAAATGCAATGAGTTTGCTTCCTTCTTTTCAGAGAAGATCAGTAATATCAGAAAGGAGATTGGCACATCTTCCTGTAATACAGAGGTCACACAGATTAGACCGCAATCTCAAAAAGAAGTGACTATGTCTGTTTTTGAAACAACTGATAGCAACATTTTGGAAGAAATAGTACAGCATCTTAAATCGTCAACCTGCTATCTTGACACACTTCCCACATCTTTTTTCAAAACTGTTTAGAAGCAGATCTCTTAGCAGTGGTGAACACCTCACTTCTTTCTGGGACTTTTCCAAACACCCTGAAAACTGCAGTTGTTAAGCCCCTTCTGAAAAAAAATCTTGATAACACCATGTTGAGCAGCTATAGACCAATATCAAATCTTCATTTCATAGGTTAGATTATTGAAAAGATAGTTTTTAATCAGCTGAATAACTACTTAAACTCAAATGGATACCTGGATAATTTTCAATCTGGTTTCCGTGTGCATCACAGCACAGAGAAAGCACTTATTAAGATAATAAATGGTATTTGCTTTAATTCTGATTCTGGCAAAATATCAGTGCTGGTACTTCTAGATCTTAGTGCTGCGTTTGACACTGTCGATCATAACATACTTCTAGAGAGACTGGAAAACTGGGTTGGGCTTTCTGGGATGGCACTCATATGGTTCAGGTCATACTTAGAAGGGAGAGGTTATTATGTGAGAATAGGAGAGCATAAGTCTAAATGGACGTCCATGACATGCGGAGTCCCACAAGGCTCAATTCTTGCACCATTCTTGTTTAGCCTGTATATGCTCCCACTAAGTCAGATAATGAGGAATAACCAAATTGCCTATCACAGCTATGCTGATGATACCCAGATTTACCTAACCTTATCTCCAAATGACTATAGCCCCATTGACTCCCTCTGCCAATGCATTGATTAAATTAACAGTCGGATGTGCCAAAACTTTCTTCAGTTAAACAAGGAAAAACTGAAGTCATTGCATTTGGAAACAAAGATGAAGTTCTCAAGGTGAAAGCATACCTTGACTCTAGGGGTCAAACAACTAAAAATCAAGTCAGAAATCTTGGGGTGATTCTGGAGACAGACCTTAGTTTTAGTAGTCATGTCAAAGCAGTAACTAAATCAGCATACTATCATCTCAAAAACATTGCAAGAATTAGATGTTTTGTTTCCAGTCACGACTTGGAAAAACTTGTTCATGCCTTTATCACCAGCAGGGTGGATTATTTTAATGGTCTCCTCACCGGCCTTCCAAAGAAGACCATTAGACAGCTGCAGCTCATTCAGAACGCTGCTGCCAGGATTCTGACTAGAACCAGAAAATCTGAGCATATCACACCAGTCCTCAGGTCCTTACACTGGCTTCCAGTTACATTTAGGATTGATTTTAAAGTACTTTTACTCGTTTATAAGTCACTCAATGGCCTAGGACCTAAATACATTGCAGATATGCTCACTGAATATAAACCTAACAGACCACTCAGATCATTAGGATCGGGTCAGTTAGAAATACCAAGGGTTCACACAAAACAAGGGGAGTCCGCTTTTAGCTATTATGCCGCCCGCAGTTGGAACCAGCTTCCAGAAGAGATCAGATGTGCTAAAACATTAGCCACATTTAAATCCAGACTCAAAACTCATCTGTTTGGCTGTGCATTTGTTGAATGAACACTGTACTACGTCCGAACTGACTGCACTGTATTTTATGTATAATCATTTTCTATTTAACTGTTTTAAATTTAATTTTAAATTAATTTCTATATCATTTTAAAATTCCTTTTTTTATTATTTTTAATTCCTTGTTTTTATTGCTGCAAATGATTATTTCACTTTATTTTATGTAAAGCACTTTGAATTACCACTGTGTATGAAATGTGCTATATAAATAAACTTGCCTTGCCTTGCCTATGAGCAGTTTTTGTAGGCATTAAACTGCCAAAATGTTAAAAGATGATATCTTCATTTGCCTTGAACTTTCAGCGACATAACTTTGAAGATATTGTTTATGCTCAAACACCCACCCCTTTAAGACAATGATATGAAACTGCTGGCCTTCTTATGGCCCGTACAAAATGGATGTAAGCCTGAAGTGGCCATCAAATCACATGTGGGCCTCTGTAGGCAAAGATGCGGTGTTCACGGCAATGTGTAATCTGAATGTGACCATAAAGTGGCCCATGTGGTAAATAGTGAATATGGCCCAAATAGCACCAACCAAATGTGGGCCACCTTTGGCAAAAATGTGGCACAATCGACAAAGGCTAATCAGGGTGTAAACCAAATGTGGTCCACATATGTTTCAGCAAATGTGGCCGAGGTATATTAAACCGTATCTGGGCCAGTTTGGGCAAAGATATGGCACAGTAACCACTGGCTAATGTGCAGAGGTGGAAAGTAACTAGTTACAAATACTTTCGTTACAGTACTTTAATACATTTTTAATTTTTTTTTCTACTTTCTTGAGTACAATTAAATTGTGGTACTTTTACTTTTACTTGAGTTGAATAAAAATAAAGTATTCAACTTCGCTGCATTTATTTTTCATTTTATTAACATTTATTGTTAATTTTTCACTAGGGTGTTCATACCGCCCTTTGCTTTGACTGCCAATCACCAGTGTTGGCATTTTGAATAAGCATCATTAGCGTTTCAATATTTTAGTGAATGTATGAGGTATGCTCTGATTTTACATTGTAATTTTGACAGCTTCTGAAATTGGTCATACCATTGATATTACCAGAGAACTCAGCAGTTTAAGTAAATAGAAAACTCAGTTGATAGAAGGACGCAGTTATTGCATGGACAGAGCAAGAACAATGTAAGTGTCTAAAATTCACACACACAGTTCAGTTGAATGGTAAAATTGCCCTCTTTAACAGAGCAGTTAAACTAAATGTACGAAACTAAAATAACCTCAACATTAACAACAACACTGAAATAAGAGCACATGCATTTTATGTGCATCTGGCTGATATCAACCATGATTTATCTGTCAATCAGATACATGTAAAATCACTTTTTTTCTGTGCACGCGCTTTGGATGTGTGTGCACATGGGCGAAGAAACAAGATGGTCTGTGTATGACTGGACAATTTATTCATATCCAAAACGAGGTGATATGAACATTACAGAGCGCTATACACTCTCATGCAGTGTATGTTTCATTCATACTCGAAGCCAGAGGGAACTCTCGCACAGAAAGTCCAAAATGACAAAGACAAAGACAAAGGACAAAGGAGATCGGAAAAGAGAGATTGAGCAATCGCCAATGAAGAAAAAATTCAGAGATTCAGCCATCTCCAGTAAAGACCTGGACAGTGCTTTTGCTAACCGCATTGAACTAGCATTTAAAAAACACCAAAGCACTTTGAATTCGGTTGTGAAATCAGCGGTACGAGATGCGATGGCTGATTCCAGCATTGCGCGAACTGCGTGAGGACATACAAGAGACCAATATGTCTGTTAAAGAGCTAAGAGATGAGTTTGAAGCCATAGCTACAAAGACAAAGCAGACACGTGACCGCGTTGATTCTGTTCAGGCAGCGGCGCAGGAAGATAAGAGAACAGTTACAGATTTAAAGGATCAGCTGGAGCGACTCACAGAGAAGATGACAGATATGGAGGACAGGTGCAGACGGAACAATGTTAGACTGGTGGGGCTCCCAGAAGGGATGGAAGGTCCAGATGCAGTTAGTTTCCTCCGAGCTAATCTTTCCAAGTGGATTCCTTCCTTGAGGGGCCGTGACATTGAGATTGATCGGGCGCATCGCGTGTATGACGGAGGGAGGGGCTCCGATCGGCCGCGCACTCTCATCTTCCGTGTACTGAGATGGCATGACAGATCAGATATCCTGAAAGGTGCTCGGCAGGCGTATCCGGTGAAGTGCGCACAGAACAATGTCACACTGCTGTTTTTTCCTGACTTTAGTCCGGCTACAGCGATCAGGAGAAAGGCATTTGGTCCGGTTTTGAAGAAGATGACAGCACTTGGTCTCCAGCCCTTCCTCATCTATCCAGTGGTGATTAAGCTACAGCACAAAGGGGAACAGAGGAGCTACGATTCCCCTCAGAAAGCGGAGGATTTTATCAGTTCCATGTCTCAGCAGAAGTCCTATGCCGCAGCTCTGCGGGGGGACGACGGGGGAGCAGCGACCGCTGTTTCTCCAATCGACGGGAGGGGCGTGACGGCCGGGATGGACTTGGCCCTAGCTGCCCAGAAGGGGATGATAGCAGGATGAGCATGGATGCTTGCTAAACCTATTGTTTGCATTTTCTTCTCTTATACTGGGATATTGTCCTTATTTATCCGGTGCAACGATCTCTTTGCTGGTAAAACTGACACTCCATTTTTCTGTTTTGGAGGGGACTAATGGAGAGTAGGTTTAATTAATAAAAAAAAAAATATATATATATTAATTTTTTTTGGCTGTGTGAGCCTTTCGGGAGACATGTCTTGCGTTGGAGTGGATCCGGTCACGACCTATCACCGTTTTTTGTTGCTCAGTCAGACCTATGTTCTCGGTAATGTGCGGTCTGAGTTGTTCTTTGTTTATGGTTGTCGGTTGTTCACATTTTTATGTTGTTTTTGTTTTTTACTGCAGACATTTATACTTTTATCTATTTTACATTATTTCTAAAGGTATTTTTAATATAGGAGGTTTGGTATCTAAAATGCACATCAGTGTTTACGTGTTATTTACGGAATGGAAGTGCTTCTGTTTTTTGTTTTTTTGCATTTATTGTGTACAATCTTGGGATTATGAATATTCAATGCATACTTTAAATATTTTATCACTGAATGTGAATGGTTTAAATTCTGCTGTTAAAAGAACCCGTGTATTAGAATATTTACACTGTAAATCTATTTCCTGTGCCTTAATACAAGAGACACATTTAAAACAATCTGACGTGGCACGTTTCCAGAATAAGTATTACAAATTAATAGCTTTTTCCTGCGCTCAAAATAAAACTAAGGGGGTGCTTATCCTTGTTAACAGGAAGTTAAATTTAACAATTGAACACCTTGGTAGTGATGAGAAGGGTAGATTTGTTTTTATCCGATGCAAAATATATAATAATAGGTTAGCATTGGTCTCTATTTATGGTCCGAACGAGACAGACAGTGCATTCCTTACACAGATTTCCAAAACTTTACTTGAGGAGATTGATTACCCTCTAGTGGTGGGTGGTGATTTTAATGCTGTCATAAATCCTGCTTTAGATAAGTCTCAATCTGATAGAACAGCCAATCCATCCTCTAAATTATTGAATAAATTTATCACTGAGCTCAACTTAATCGATTTATGGAGAATTCAGAATACTAAAGCTAAGGACTTCACTTTTTTTTCTAATAGACACAAGACTTTCTCTAGGATAGATTACATATTTCTCAGCCCATCTTTAATTTCATCTAATTCCTCTATATCTATATTGCCAATTTTATTATCTGATCATTCTGCTATGTTGTGCAGTGTTCCTCTTTCTGATGTCAAAGCCAAGTCCCCTAGATGGCGCTTTAACATATCATTATTAAGTAATCAGACTTTTATTACCTCTCTAAAAGAATATATTAAGGACTTTCTTGAAATTAATATGCCCTCTGATGTGGATCCTCAGATACTGTGGGAAACGACTAAGTGTGCTATACAAGGTTTCTGTATATCTTTCTCTTCTACTCTTGCCAAAGCGAGAACTCACCAGTTTACACAATTAGAAAATAAAATCCAATCATTACAAAACCTACAAAAACAACATTTTACTGAGCAACAGGCTACACAGCTGTCCTCTTTAAAAGAAGAATATGATTTACTTTCACACTCAAAGGCAGAATTTATTTTACATAGGACTAGACAAAAATATTATTTTGAATCAGAGAGACCTAGTCATTTATTGGCCCTTAGGTTGAAAGAATGCGAGTCTAAGGCATATATTAGCGCAATAAAATCATTGGATGATCAGGTCACCACGAACCCTGTGGCAATTAATGACATATTTAAAGGTTTTTACACAAATCTGTATAAAGCCGAAACAGATTTTGATGAACCAATTTGTAAGCAGTATTTAGATAAATTGGAACTACCTCGGATCTCACAGATGGATAAAGAATCTTTGGAGGCCCCATTAAGTTTGGAGGAACTTCACGTCTCTCTAAAGAGCCTTCAAAAGGGCAAATCGCCGGGTCTAGATGGTCTCCCCCCTGAATTATATTTAGAAATTTGGGATTTGGTAGGGATACTTATGCTTAACTCATTTAATTTTGCAATTGAACATGGGGCATTTCATAGATATCAAAAAACATCACTGATTTCATTACTTCTTAAAAAAGGGAAAGATCCATTAGATTGTTCCAGCTACAGACCGATTTCGCTTATCCCATGTGATCTAAAAATCTATGCTAAAGTGTTTGCTTCTCGTTTGGAGAAGGTAATTCACAGTCTGATCAAGGAGGACCAAACTGGTTTCATCAAGGGGCGCAATGCATCTGACAATATGCGTCGACTCCTTCATATTCTTGACTTTGCGGAATCCCACCCAACACCTTGTGCGGTCTTTTCACTTGATGCAGAAAAAGCCTTTGACGGGCTAGAGTGGAATTATATGTGGGCGGTTCTGCAATGTTTCGGCTTCGGTGAACACTTTGTTTCTATGATTAAGACATTATACCACTCACCTGCAGCATCAGTCATAACTGGTAATATTATTTCCCCCTCATTCCCTTTACAGCGGGGAACGAGGCAGGGGTGTCCACTTTCCCCCTTATTGTTTTGTCTATCTCTCGAACCCTTAGCACAAGCCATCAGGAAATCTGAAGTATCGATTAAGATTCATGACCATAATCATTGTATTTCAGTATACGCTGATGATATTATTCTATATTTAGACCACTTTGATGTTTCAGTCTCTAGTGTAATTAAGGAATTTGATAATTTTAGTAGCCTATCAGGATATAAAATAAATGGGAGCAAATCTGGTTATTTTTTCTATTCCCTCATTTATCTCTATTAAGAAATCTTTCATCTATTTGGGCATTACCATATATAAAAACATTCATAAGATTGCCAGAGACAATTTTAATAACATTTTAGTTAAGGTCAAAAATGACATTCAAAGATGGAAGAATCTTAAAGTCTCTCTCCAAGGAAGAATCTCCACTGTTAAGATGAATTTGTTACCTCGATTTAATTTTTTTTTCTCTATGCTACCACATTCTCCCCCTCCAGGTTACTTTAAGGAGATCAACTCCATAATTTCTAAGTTTATCTGGAATGATAAATGTCCCAGAATTAAACTTACCACATTACAACATCCTAATAGCGCAGGAGGACTGGCTGTACCAAATTTTGAATTATATTATTGGTCGTTCCAGCTTAAGGCCCTTCATAATTGGGTTGATCCTCAATCTACAGTTTCATGGAGGGTGATTGAAGCTGACAAGGTTAAACCAAATAGACTTCAAGATATTTTATTTACTGGCACAGGAAAAAAAAGGGGATAATTATAAATTTGGTCCGGTTGTGGCTAACTCTATTAAAATCTGGAAAACGGTTGAACGTCGGATAGGTGGACCCTTCAAATTCTGTAACAGTACACCTTTATGGCACAATTTTAACTTTGTATGTGGAAATCGCCCATTTGTCCAACCCTCTTGGTCCTCTTTAGGTGTGAACACGTGCGGTGATATGTATGATAACCAGGGCCTCTGTTCATTTCAGGCATTGAGAGCCACATTTTGTCTACCAGCATCTGCATATTTTGTTTTTCTTCAATTACGTTCTGCTCTCAAAGCATATGGCGTTCCTTGGTCTTCTTCCATTTCCTCTCATCCTATGCGGGAGTGGATTGCACCATCTGCTGGTCGGCCATCTGTTTCCTTAATATATAATACTTAATATATTAATATATATTATATATAATATATTATAATATATAATAATATATAATATATAAGATATAATATATAAGACCACTTCTCTTCTCCATCTACATGTCGTCATTAGGATCGGTTATTCAGAAGCATGGCTTTTCCTACCACTGCTATGCTGATGACACTCAACTCTACTTCTCATTCCAACCAGATGATCCGACGGTAACTGATCGCATTGCAGCCTGTCTGAGTGACATTTCTAGCTGGATGATGGACCATCACCTTCAGCTCAATCTTGCTAAGACAGAACTGCTCGTGTTCTCCGCTAACCCATCACTTCACCACAACTTCTCTATACAGCTGGGTTCGTCAACCATAACTCCTTCCAGGACTGCCAGGAACCTTGGAGTTGTGATCGATGATCAGTTAAGCTTCACAGACCATATTGCTACAACGGCCCGGTCCTGCAGGTTTGCCTTATACAACATTAGGAAGATTAGGCCCTTCCTGTCAGAGCAAGCTGCACAACTCCTTGTCTAAGCTCTTGTTCTCTCCAGACTGGACCATTGTAATGCTCTCTTGGCGGGCCTTCCCGCATGTACTATCAAGCCTCTGCAACTGATCCAGAATGCAGCAGCCAGAATGGTCTTTAATGAGCCGAAAAAAGCTCACGTTACCCCTCTCTTCATCAGGTTACACTGGCTACCAATAGCCGCTCGCATCAAATTCAAGGTACTGATGTTTGCCTACAAGACCACAACAGGCACTGCACCAATATACCTAAACTCGCTAGTTCAAACTTATGCGCCCTCCAGAAGCTTGCGTTCTGCAAGTGAACGACGTCTTGTGGTGCCATCCCAAAGAGGTACCAAATCACTCTCACGGACCTTTTCCTGGACTGTGCCCAGCTGGTGGAATGACCTCCCTATCTCAATTCGAACAGCTGAGTCTTTAGCCATTTTCAAAAAACATCTAAAGACGCATCTTTTTCGCCAGCACCTGACTAACTAATACTAACACTTACTTATTCTATTTAAAAAAAAAAATAAAAAAAAATCCTAGCTACGTGTACTGTGCTAGACTAACTGAGACTTGTCATGGCACTTGCATACTGTTGCTCTCTCGATTGTCTGATTGCTTCTATTGTTCTCCTCATTTGTACGTCGCTTTGGATAAAAGCGTCTGCTAAATGATTAAATGTAAATGTAATGTAAATAATAAAATTATTGATTGTATTACAAAACCTCTTTCTATTTGGAATAGGGAATTATCTGATCTTAATTTATCTGTCGACTGGGAGAGAGTGTGGTCTAATCTCAGCTTAACCCTAAGGGGACGGCTGTATCGGCGGCGATACCAACTCGTTTTTTTTAAGACCAGTGCAAAAGACATTAAAAATACTCCGTCGATTTTGGTCGTATAGATAAGTGTTATACATCAATTGAAACTTTGAAGTGTCTATTTTTTTTGTGTACACTCACGAATACAACAAAACTTTGTGGTTTTGGAAAGAAAAAAGAAAACAAACACGATGCGCTCTTTGTCTTCTCCATCTCCGCGAGCTGCTCTTCAAAATATGTCACTAAAATGAAGTGTAACTCAGCGAAATCTCAACACACAGACATGGGAGTTATATCTATAGAAAGCTGGAAGTGTCTACTTTGAAAGGAAAACAAACATTCTGTGATGAAGTAATCCGTATGAAACCAACACGATGTTCAGTCTGTCCCGTCTAACTCATTATTTCTTTTTTTTTTTTTTTTTTTTGGCCTGTCAGTAGCACAGATGACACATGACAGTACATATGCATGGCTATACTATCATCATTCACAGCCTTTTTTTTTTTATTTTTTTTTTTTAATTAAATATATTTATTAATTTTTTTTTTTTATTAATTTTTTTTTTTTTATATATATATATATATATATATATATATATATATATATATATATATATATATATATATATTATTATTATTTTTTTTTTTTATTAATTAATTAATTTAATTTTATATACCCTTTTACTTAACCACACTGTGACAGACAAGACCAGGGGACAGAGAAAACGAGAGAGAAAGAAGGAAAAAAAAAAAAAAAAAAAAAAGGTTGTGGGGAAAGTCAACAAAGAAGGGGAAGAGAGAGAGAGAAAAAAGGAGAATGGGGGATAGATAGAGAGAGAGAGAAAAAAAATTTGCTTCAATACCTGCTGACAAAAAGAGAAAACAACCGAAGACACAACATCAAAGAGACTGCAGCAACAACCAACATCTGTATAAATCACAATAAATTCTAAATGTTAAATGTTATTGAGCAGCACACATAACTAATATTACAAAATAAGTTTTGAAGCAACAGCAGATCAAGACAATGTGTGTCTGTGAGCACCTGTTTTTACACCAATGTGAATGCTTGAGTGTACACCTGTGTGTGTGAGCGCGCTTGTGTTCATAAGGTTCCTCCATGTAAATGTTTAATAGTGTGTGTGGGGAACAACAGCCCCATCCCGCAAGGCATGAAGCAGGCACGGAAAAGACCCGGGCCCCAAACATCCGGAGGCCCCCCAGGGCACGGGACCCCCAGGAGAACCACCGCAGGGACAACCGCGGCCTCCACCCAAAAAAGGGCAGAGGAGAGCCCGAAGGCGGGACCTCCGACAGCCACAGTGTAGGCGCCCCAGGGTGCCGTGGCGGCAAGCCCGCAGGCTCCACCGGCAGCCGACCACACCAGGGCGGACCGGGCCCTGGGCCCGGAGACCCAAAGGCCCCCCACCCCACAATCGGGGCCCAGCAAGGCCAGTAGGGCCAGGCCCCGCCAATCGACCGCCGAGAGCGGGCCGGCGCTCGCCCGAGCATCCTACCCCGGCACGAGAAACCACCAACGCACCGGCGGCATCCTCCACCGGCAGGGCATGGTGGTGGGGGTCGACTAAGATGATGAGTGAGGCGGAGTCTAAGGCCCGACCTGACACATAGACGTAGACGACAAGCACACATATACACAAGCATATGTTCCCACCCTCATGCACGCAAACGAATATTCACACCTTCGCCCCACATGTAGACACACAAAAATGGACAAGGTACCCACACTCACACTCCCCATATGCACTCTATACTCCTAGGTCCAGGCACCACCACCCCCAGAGGGGTAGCCAGCGCCCGATCCCGGAGCTAAACCCCCTTCGCTCCGGCGTGGGGACAGGAAGACCACCCCGGTCCCCGCAGCAGCAGAGAAAATCAACAGCCCAGACCCCGACCGGGCGGCCAGCTCATCCTCACAGCCCCCGGCCCCAGACAGAGAATAGAGAAAAGGTGTGTGAGAAAAAAAAAAAAAAAAAAAGACGACCCCATGCTTCACCCCACCCGCTCAAATGTAGTGTTGGTGTGTGTTGTTCTAAGGTGCTTTAAAACAGGGGTGCTTTAAAACAGGGGAGGGGCACCCTCCACAAGCTTGTGTCAGCTCGTCCCCTCCCTAGAGCCCTCAATGTCTATGTGCAACTTAAAATTGAGAAGTGGGCACTGGCACCAGTGGGAAGGCTGAATGAACAGACCGCCCTCCGGATGCCATTCAGTGTGCCCACCCCCAAGGCCCTATATGTATGTGTCATGTGACAGTAAGTAATGAGAATGTCTAAGCTGTAATGTGTAATTGAGATGCAGGCGGCCACGAGGAGACAGAGGAGTACCACCTCCCCCGCATCCCAGCGACTCACCCGCACCTCAAAACCCTACCTATGTGTTGGTGTGATGGAGCGGGAGAAGTGAAGCCTTAGGGATGGGGAGGAAAACATCAGAGGGGGCAAAATACCCCCCCCCCTCTGGAGCCAGCTCCCCGGCTGACCCCCATAGGCACCCCCGTTACCCCAAATCTGCCCAGGGCGGGGGGCCCAGGCCCATCCAGACCAGGGCCCATGGCAGCCCGGGGCGGCCCACCAGACCCCACAGCAGAGGAAAAACTACCCCACCCCATCATCCAGTCAGTTCCCAAACTACATAAGACAATAAGACACCCAGGTAAAGCCCGTATACCCCGCCTCTATTGGACCCCCCATGCTCTATTGGGCCCAAGCGCATGCACCAACCCATACTCCCGGCGGCACACCAACCAGGACCCAAGCCCCCCAGGCCCAGCCGTAACCCCAAGCCGGAGGCAGAGCGTCCCCAGATCCCCCCCCCCCCCGGACCAACCCCGGAACAGTGCGGCCGCCAGGCTGGCAACCTACGTCCGCCGGCACAGGCATCCCCAGCAGCGCCTCATTATAGAGAAATAACTCATTATTTCTAATGCGATCCCGCCCCCTCGCGTTCATATGTAAATAACCACGTGTGCCGCGTGCTCAAGGAAACGCCCAACATAAACAAAGCCAGATCGTTCCTCACGGCTAACATTACTGTTCGTTTCTGGAAGAAGACACGCTGAATAAAAGCTGGATTTGCCTCAAAATAAGAGCAAGAGTTTATCCAGAAGAGAAGAGCGATCTGATGAGTAAGTAATGTTTCTTCTTTTGCATTAGTTAACGTGTTATTGTGACTCAAACTTGAACGCGTTTATTTTTTTTCCCAAACGACAACATGATGAATGCTACAATGTTTAGAAAAATGTTTAATGTTCACAAATGGATTTAATAGCGTGCTAAACGATAATAATTAGTTTCTCAGATATAAAATATAATTTTTTTTTATTGTACAAAGTACATCTTTTGTAGTACAAAGCCATACATACTAGGCTATATGACTACAAAATCAGTTCGTTTTTTTTTAAACAATAATAATTAGTTTCTCAGATATAAAATGTATTTTTTTGTTTACGATAGTACAAAGCATGCGTGAGTCTATAAAACATAAATATAAAAAGATGCTCCTGATATTAACATGCTCACAAATGTTTTTTTTATTGAATCAGATACCTGCACCACAGATGATGAATCCTGATGACCAGAGGTCCTCACAATTTTTTTCATGGGAGCCGCACTGATAGGGCAAAGTCAATCGGAGAGCCACTTTTACCGCAAAGTATCAAAAGTTACATCCAGTCGTAAATAGCATGTCTTTTTATCAATCTGTCATCCCTGATATGCAATGCAATGTAATACAAAAGGGGCTATCATTCTTTATCATTTACCAGTCAAATTTGTAACTAGGACAAGATGATTTAAAAAAAAGCAGGATTACCTTAATGCTGGGAAGACCTCAAGTTATTTTTTTTCTATACTAGTCCATCATGTATCTATCTAACCATCCGGCGCACATTCGGCGTTAAGAGCTGTTAAGATTAAAACTGGCAACTCTGCAGTGAGTCAGTGTCATGGACGTAGGACAGAGCAAGTGTAAATATCTCTAGTCTATATTTCCATCTTGTAGCTGTTTTAGGTATTTTTTTAAATATAAATTATTTGTAATAGAGCAGACACTGTCTGACCGTGTCTACACCAGACCAGACAGTTGTCATGCTGCGTCCCGCTGCGCTAAAAGTCTGTCTACACTTGACGCGAAAAAGTGACATTTGCAAATCATTTGAACTTAGTGCCAGTACAGTTCGTCATAAATGGAACGAGGCATCAGTTTATTGATGGGGATCGTGTCGCATCGCGCCACATCCAGTGTAGACAACATGGGTTCCAGAGTATGTGAGCGGAGTGGAGCGCCAACAATTTCCTCTCCGAGCTTTTAATAATCACTCCGCTCCAGCTCCGCTTCGGGTTCACCATTTCCAGCTCCCACTCCGCTCCTCGCTCACTGATCTCAGAAACACCACTCCGCGTCTAAAGTATTTCAGTATGTTTGAAATATCACAGTTCTGTTCATAACGTATATTAAAAGAAGAAAGGATAATAAAATAAAATAAATAAAATAACAGGAGAGTTTCAAAGTGGCTTATTGGAAGTGTGCAAACTTTTTTTCCTACCACATGACAAGCTAAAATCAGCATTGAAAGGTATAATTGCTGCTTTTTGCAGTGCCAGTTTTGTTTCTGATGAAAAGAACAGTACATTTTCGTCAGTTATTTTATTTACTATTATCGCTTCATTTCTTACAGATTTCTGCTCATTCGAAATCAGATACAGATGAAGTCGCACTGTAAGATTACATTTGTTTGAATGCATTATTGAGAGAGCGATTGCGTGTGAATAAGTGTTGTAACTGTTAAAATCATGTTTTCACACGGAAATATTCAGTAGCCTATCAGAAGGAACAAAGTTACAAATTCCTTGAGAACTATAACATCAGCTCATGTCATCATAGCCTTCACATTCTTTTTTTATTTGAGTGATCCTTCTCTATCAAGCTAGCTAAATATGTTTAACATGTGAATTCTTGCTAAATATGCAGTTATATTACGGATCGTTGGCATGAATTGTACTCGTGATGGAGCGGTGGTGGAGCACTCTTGGAGCGAGTGAAAACCACGACGCTCCGACTTTTAATAAATCCGCTCCTCCCTCCATTCAAAATTACACCGCTCCACTCCCACTCCGCTCTGCTCACGTACTCTGGTGGGCTCTATTGTCTTTTGGACGCAACTCGCGTCCGGTTAGTTTTTTAATGGGTTATGTTATAGCCCTGCTTGTTTTTAATGTTTTTATTAAATATCTGTATTGACTGCATGATCATATCATCGTATTATTTACTGCCATGTGAGCCACAATGTAAAGCTTGGCGAGCCGCACGAGGCTCGCGAGCCGCGCAATGAGTAACACTGCTGATGACTTTCTTCAAACTGTTTTCCTCTGAGAGCACTGTAAAAACATCAGATGTCCAACTACACTTATATTCTATGGTAAAACAAACTCCTTTACCACTGATTATGTTTTTTTTTTTCTTCTTGAATCCATGGAAAGTAGCAGAAACACTCAAATAACACACGTAAATATCAGGCATGATTTACTTGTGTCACTTGTTGAACAGAATCTGTTGCAGGAATGACTCAAAGTCTGATCACATCTCTGTGGTTAGATCAGTGTACACAATAATTCTTTGACCTTTGACCTTCATTATGTATGTTTTGATTATACGGTGTTGTAAATAAAATACAAATAATAAAAAAAAAACATTTGTTCAATCTCCTCACATTCTCTCTTACCTGCCTCAAAGTCAGTCACACTGATGGGCCATTAGCAGCCTTTAGGGGAGGGCCCTTTGTGTCTCAGGTAAGAATCACTTAATATTCAAGGACATTGTCACTCCCTCGCATACAGGCTTTCAATCACAAAACATGTCTTAAAAAAATTTAATCAATATATTGTTTTCTGTAAATGAGTAAGCAGAATGATTCTCACTTAACTGTGAAGTAAATATTCTAGCCGACAAGACTGATTACTCTAAAGTCTTATTCAGGACTATTTAGTGTGGGTTTTATGGCCTTATTTCAGCTACATTTTTTCCCCCAAAACTTACTAACCACGCATAATATTTTTTTTCAAAAAAAATACAAACATGTACATCCATCTTGGTCACATAATATTGTAGCAAAGTTTGTGCTGAATACAAAAACAAATACATGTTGGTCATTAGTATGTTATAAGTAGCTGAAATAAGCACAAATATCAGGGCATGTCAAAACATCTCAAGGGCCCCAAAATCACCTCAGTCCCCAGAGGGTTAACCCTAATGGGACGGCTGTATCGCCGGCGATACTAACTCATTTTTTTTAAGACCAGTGCAAAAGACATTAAAAATACTCCGTCGATTTTGGTCGTACAGATAAGTGTTATACATCAATTGAAACTTTGAAGTGTCTATTTTTTTTGTGTACACTCACGAATACAACAAAACGTTGTTGTTTTGGAAAAAAAAAAGAAAACAAACAGGATGCGCTCTCTGTCTTCTCCATCTCCGTGAGCTGCTCTTCAAAATACATCACTAAAATGAACTGTAACTCAGCGAAAACTCAACACACGGACATGGGAGTTATATCTATAGAAAGCTGGAAGTGTCTACTTTGAAATTAAGTAAGTCTTATCGAAAACAAACATTCTGTGATGAAGTAATCCGTATGAAACCAACACGATGTTCAGTCTGTCCCGTCTAACTCATTATTTCTAATGCGATCCCGCCCCCTCGCGTTCATATGTAAATAGCCGCGTGAGCCACGTGCTCAAAGAGACGCCCATAAACAAACAAAGCCAGATCGTTCCTCGCGCTAACATTACTGTTCGTTTCTGGAAGAAGACACGCTGAATAAAAGCTGGATTTGCCTCAAAATAAGAGCAAGAGTTCATCCAGAAGAGAAGAGCGATCTGATGAGTAAGTAATGTTTCTTTTTTTGCATTAGTTAACGTGTTATTGTGACTCAAACGCGTTTATTATTTTTTCTCAAACGACAACATGATGAATGCAACAATGTTTAGAAAAATGTTTAATGTTCACAAATGGATTGAATAGCGTGCTAAACGATAATAATTAGTTTCTCAGATATAAAATATCCTTTTTCATAGTACAAAGTACATCTTTTGTAGTACAAAGCCTTACATACTAGGCTATATGACTACAAAATCATAGTTCGTTTTTTCTAAACAATAATAATTAGTTTCTCAGATATAAAATGTATTTTTTTGTTTACGATAGTACAAAGCATGCGTGAGTTTATAAAACATATATATAAAAAGATGCTCCTGATATTAACATGCTCACAAATGTTTGTTTTTTTTGTTTGTATTTTATTGAATCAGATACCTGCACCACAGATGAATCCTGACGTCTCTTCAAACTGTGTTTGTGCTGTACCAACATCAGATGTCCAACTACACTGATATAATATGGTAAAACAAGCTCCTTGACCACTAAAAGTAGCAGAAACACTCAAATAACACACGTAAATATCAGGCATGATTTACTTGTGTCACTTGTTGAACAGAATCTGTTGTAGGAATGACTCAAAGTCTGTTCACATCTCTGTGGTTAGATCAGTGTGCACAATAATGTGTCTTTGACCTTCATTATGTATGTTTTGATTATACGGTGTTGTAAGTAAAATACAAATATTTAAAGAAAAACATTTGTTCAATCTCCTCACATTCTCTCTTACCTGCCTCAAAGTCACTGTCACACTGATGGGCCATTAGCAGCCTTTAGGGGAGGGCCCTTTGTGTCTCAGGTGAGAATCACTTAATATTCAAGGACATTGTCACTCCCTCGCATACAGGCTTTCAATCACAAAACATGTCTTAAAATTTTTTTTATCAATGTATTGTTTTCTGTAAATGAGTAAGCAGAATGATTCTCACTTAACTGTGAAGTAAATATTCTAGCCGACAAGACTGATTACTCTAAAGTCTTATTCAGGACTATTTAGTGTGGGTTTTATGGCCTTATTTCTGCTACATTTTTTTCCCCAAAACTTACTAACCACGCATAATATTTTTTTTCTAAAAAAATACAAACATGTACATCCATCTTGGTCACATAATATTGTAGCAAAGTTTGTGCTGAATACAAAAACAAATACATGTTGGTCATTAGTATGTTATAAGTAGCTGAAATAAGCACAAATATCAGGACATGTCAAAACCTCTCAAGGGCCCCAAAATCACCTCAGACCCCAAACTGATATATGAAGTTACAGTCTCTGTGAGCTCGTCCAGATCGTTTGCAGCAGCCTCAAAAATACTCCAATCAGTAAGGTCAAGACAGACTTGTAAAACCCGCTCTGTCTCGTTGGTCTTTACAGTCTTTACCAGAGGTTTAGCAGATTTCAGTTTCTGCCTGTAGGTTGGTATAAGATGAACCAAACCGTGATTAGAGAGACCTAAAGCTGCCCGTGGGACAGAGTGATATGCGTCCTTTATCGCTGTGTAACAGTAATCCAATATATTACTGTCTCTGGTGGGACATCTGATGTGCTGTCTGTATTTTGGCAGTTCACGGGAGAGATTTGCTTTATTAAAGTCCCCGAAAATGATTAAAACAGAGTGTGTTTTTGTTCTGTGTCTGTAATCAGATCAGCGAGTTTCTGTAAAACTGAGCTTACGTGCACTTGCGATGGAATGTAGACACTCACGAGAATGAACGCACAAAACTCCCGCGGTGAATAGAACGGCTTGCAGTTAATGAAGAGCGTTTCTATTAGTGGTGCAACGGATCACAAAACTCACGGTTCGGATCACGGTTCGGATTTTGAGTCACGGATCGGATCATTTTTCGGATCAGCAAAAAAAAAGTTGCTTTACTACTAAAGTCAGTAATAAACCAAGAACAATTACACAAATTAATTAGATTTTCAACCAATAGATAGATTTCCAGCCTACAACATAAAATTATAAATAAAGACAGTAAAGTAGTATTCAGGTGCAGAAATGTAAAAATTAAGTGTAAAACACAATAATGCTTACTGCATAAGTTAAATACAGATGATTAGCAGACAGAAGCAGGTGTTATAGGCTGCTGTCTCTTTAAGACTAAATGCACGGACCAAATACTGACACACATCCGGTTTCTTTCTCGGCTGTATACGTTAACTTAAGACATAACTGACTGTGTTTACCAGAATACTTGCCAAAACGGGTATTTTAACATAACTTTGTGTGTGTGTGTGTACGTATCCATCCGTTGAGGCGTTGTCTGAAACGCGGTATCTAAATCACGCCTCTCTTTCTCACGCGCTCTCTCTGCGTGTGCGCGCATCAGTGTGTGCGGCAGCGGCTGCGCGCAGAAACGGAGCGCGTGCAAATGATAAACTTTCACTCTATGTTAAACTTATCAGTTGATCCGCGAATCACATGCGTGCCGAACCGTGGGGACTGGTCCGTACGGATCACGGATCATCTATGATCCGTTGCACCCCTATTTCTATATCTGAACAGCACATCTTCTTTAACACTGTTACATCTGTACACCACCTCTCATTGATGTAAAAGCACGTCCCGCTGCCACATGATTTCCCCGTTGATTCTGCGTCGCGATCTGATCTAGGGCCTAACAAGCTGGGGCCTAAAATGTTCTTCGAGATCAGTAACATCCATTGTCTATTACTGTTACGCTTGGTGGAAAAAAAAAACAACATATATTAGGGGTGACCCTGAATAGTCGAAGATTCGACGCTTTAATAGGATGAGCCTGATTCGACTACCAATCTCACAGTCGAATATTCGCGTAGGTGTTACTAAACGAGGATCGTGCCTTTTTGTCTATACAAGGGTGCTCATGTCTGATTTCAACTACTGGTTTTCTCCCAAGTTAATATACAGCCTATTATGATAATGCTGTAAATAAGAATGTGAAAAGAAAGTAGCTTTTAATAAATATTTTTAACGTGCATGAATAAATCTAACCACCCCTGTGACAGATTTAAAGGGCACCTATTATGCCCCTTTTTACAATATGTAATATTGGTATTGTGTGTCCCCAGAATGTGTCTGTGAAGTTTCATAGAAACTTTCAGCACAGTGCACATAAGAGGGAAATGTTTTTGTTTCACAATTAATTGACAAATACAGTGGCTAAAGATGTATCAACAGAAACAGCATTAACTGTTACCAGGTCTAAAGGGAATTGAGCCAATTGGAGATGATATTTTTGTTGTTGGATGTGGTGACATGGACCAGTAAGCTAAGAATGATCATGATTTCAAACTTCAGGCCCTGTTGGAGCATTGCAGAGAGGTCAAGCCACAACTTATATTAAAATAATTGCAATTAAAAGGCCGCTGAAGTGCACTTCCATGGTCATATTCTTTCATTTACTGGCATGAAGCCTGACCCAGAGAAAGAAAGGGCTATCATGGACATGCTCAAACCTATGGATGCAAATGGTGTACAGCGTCTCATCAGGTTTGCTAATTACTTAGCCACGCTCATGCCCCAGTTGTCAAGTGTTTGCGAGCCACTTTTTGAAGCCAGCTTCTGCACCTGACACACAGCACAAGGACTCAACTTCTTTGATTGACCCTTGCGAGGCCTGTTCCGAGTGAAACCCGTCTTGCAAAACCTCTGTATGACCCTGGCCACTGTGCTGTTTCAGGGTGTTACTCAGTTTCAGGGTGTTACCGAGCTTCTTATAGCCTAGGCCATCTTTGTGGAGAGCAACAATTGTAATTCTCAAATCCTGAGAGTTCTTTGCCATGAGGTGCCATGTTGAACATTCAGTGGTTAGTATGAGAGAATTGTACTCAAAGAACCAAATTTTAACTGCTCTAAAACAAGATACACACATTTATATGGTCCTGTCAAGCAGACAAAAACATGAACATGATGAATAGGACGTGGCTTTGCATGGTTAAACGATGTATAGCTGTTATCACTTAGTGTGTACTCAGTTTTGTTGCAAGCTTTTTTGAAAATAATGGCTGTATGTTGAGTTATATTCAGAGGACAGTAAATCTTTACTGCTATACAAGTTGCACATTGACTACTCTAAAATATATCCAAGTTTCATTTCTATAGTATTGTCCATTGAAAAGATATACTAAATTGATTGCAGAAATGTGAGGGGTGTACTCACTTTTGTGAGATACTGTATCTGCAGAGACAGTCATCAAGTGCTGCAAGGCTCAGTTTGCTCAACATAGCCAGGCAGATAGGGTGATCACAGATAATGGCCCTCAGTTTGGTGCTCTGTTTAGGCGAATTTGAACTTCACCACTAAGACATCCTAAGTTAAATGGAGTTGGCCACCAAGATTTCTAAGATTGCTTGTAGAGACTGGGGTTGTGGAGCAGCTTAGTCACCGAAAGCAGTTGGTGAAATCCTGTTATGACAGGTAGGTCAGCTCGTGATTTGTCAGAGCTAAACACAGGTGAAAACCCTGCACTCTGGAGGGTCAGCACCTGTCTTCAGAAAGTGACACCACGCTTTTATCTTGTGAATGTGGGTGGATCTTTATATAGATGCAACAGAGTGCAGCTAGCAGTGGCAGTGGAATGAACCTGAGTTGCCTCCTATGCTGGAAGGGAGTGTTGCACAGGCCCCTTCATCTGCTGACTCAACTCTTGTGAAGTCCTTACTTCACCCAACCCAGTCAAAACCTCATCATCAGAAGGACACACATAAGGGCCATTCCACCGAATGGGTGCCATTTCTGTCCCCAGGACATTATAGGTACAAACATGCATTACAATTAACTATAAAATACATTTTATTATTAAGCAAAGTGTCCCACACATTAATCTAACTGCAAATTTAAAATATATAATTTAAAAAATATTTAAAAACTACCTGAAACACTGAAAATATAGCATTTGTACATGTCCCCAGTGTCTAACGCTACATTTGAACATTAAATATAATGTTTAAAATCTTTCAGAAATCTTTTTTATTTTGCATTTTTGTGTACCTCCATATCCCATCTGTGCTTTAAATACATTTATTTCAAAATAAATGTATAATATTTTGGATAAAATACACATTTTAGTCGTGTCCCCAGGTTTTCACTCAGTCCTGTTACCCTAACACAATCCCCCTCTAAAAAACTGGGAAAATTCCACAAGACACATTTTCAACATAATATTGCATCATCTGGATCTTCTGAAGGCAATGAAATGATCGGAAGCATGTGGTCTTATTTTCTTTTCTGTATATCTGATGATATTGTAACGGTGGCTGGGTGCATCATTATAAATATACTGTCCTGTTACCTAAATTATTTCTTAGATGTTACTGGTTTATTTTAAAAATACAAATCTGTGGTGAATCACTATAATTTGCTGAGTATTCTCATAATATTAGCATGTACTCCATGTGGCTAGATTATATGTATTTGCTGATTTTATCCTAAAATCTCAATCCTGTTACTTTCAGTCCTGTTACTCATATACTCATATATCCTATACTTATATATAGTAACTGAGTAAAAGTAACAAGAGTGAGTAGTGTCATCTGATTTATTAATGTAAATATTAGGCTACATCCATATTAATCTAGATAAATTTGAAAAGGCATCTTTTTCTCAAAGTTTTGGCCTTCTATCCACACTGAGACGATGCTTTTGCCCAGAGAAAACCTATGGTTGTTCCTGCATTGTTGTTTTATATTACTTTCCTGCAAGTATGACAAAAAATGTACTTGAAATTTCTGTCCTGTGGCAATTATGTATTAGACTCATTTATAGAATGGCGTTTGAGTGTGAGCTGCGCTATAAGAAAACAATATCCAAAGAAAAACTGAAATATTATTTAAGTTTGTTATTTTTAATATAAAGTATAATTTAATATTTGTTATTTATATCTTATCTTATAACCCGTCCTCTACCCCTAAACATAACCCTAACAAAAACCTCTGCAGACCACTAGATTTAAATAGAATCATGATTTGGCCTTTTTTAGCAGTGAGGTCATCTCACTAGTCAATGTTCAACACTTTCACTATATCAGTGCGGGCATTAATACCTCATATGTGTAGTCAAACCTGTATACTATTATAATGGATACTCATTCCTGTTACCAGTTTCATTCCTGTTACTGAATAGTTTTTTCTTTAAAAAATAAGGTTAAACCACTATTTTTTTAATTAAATTTGGTCCATAATTTATCCCATTGTTTAATAAGATGCATCATAGAAAATTGATAAGATTTGAGGATTGAGTCGCCATTAAAATGAAAAAATGAGTTTGTGTACTTTAGAAAAATACACCTTGTGTAGATAGTGATTTTTTTATGATAAAAATAATATTTTTTGATCATGAAACCAACAATTTCTTCAAAATAAACACCTGCGTGAGGGGGAAATGAAGGAATTTGTTGACATAATTTTAAACATGCTTTTTAAAAGACATTAGAGTTTTGGTAACAGGACTGAGAAAAATGCATCCATCTTCCACTTAAAAATTGTGTAAAAAATTAAATAAAGTTACCTGAAATGGACCAGTACAGATTTTTAATAGTTAAATATGTGTATTACTAGGTTCAAGGTTCAAGTTTATTTGTCACATACACAATCATACAGGGTATAATCAGTAGTGAAATGGGGGTCAGGACAGGTCAGGTCCGCTCAATGGACAGTGCAAAAAAATAAAAGATGATACATAACACAGGAGCATATATTTAAATATAGGTAGGAATAAGATTAAAAAAAGATAAGTAAAAAAAAATAAAAAAATAAAATAAGGAGTAAAATGTGCAATGAACTAGAATGTGCAAAACAGTCTACTGTGGATTTAATAAATATTAATATAAACAGGGATGTGCAAGAGGAATGTGCAAACAAGTTGTACTGGGTATGTACACATAGCAGCGATGCGGAAGATGGATAATGATGGGTGTTGCAGTTAATTAAATGAGTCCTGAAGATGTTATGAGACTGAGTTTAGGAGCCTGATGACCTGAGGGTAGAAGCTCCTCCTCAGTCTCTCAGTTTTTGCCATCACACTTCTGAAGCGCTTGCCCGATGGCAGTGTGATGAAGAGACGGTTACCGGGGTGATTTGAGTTCTTGATTATTTTTACAGCTCTGCTTCTGCAGCGTTTGAGGTAGATGTCCTGCAGAGAGGGGAGGGCAGACCCAGAGATGCGCTCAGCTAGGCGCACGACTCTCTGCAGAGCTTTGCAGTCCTGATTTGTGGCATTGCTATACCACACTGAGATGCACTGAGTCAGTACACTTTCTATGGCCCCTGAATAGAAAGTTTTCAGGATTGCTGGAGAGACCCTGAATTTCCTCAGCTGTCGCAGATGGTACAGTCTTTGCCTGGCTTTCTTGACCTGTGTTGAAATGTGTGCAGTCCAAGTCAGGTCCTCGGAGATGTTTACACCGAGGTACTTGAAGCTGCTCACCCTCTCCACAGGGGTCCCGCTGATCATAAGAGGAGTGTAGGGCCGCTGCTGTCTCTTCCTGAAGTCTGCAATCAGCTCTTTAGTTTTGCTCACGTTCAGAGAGAGACAGTTGTCCTGGCACCATGATGTTAGTCTCTCTACCTCACCCAAGTATGCGGTCTCATCATTGTTGGAAATGAGGCCCAGAACCACAGTATCGTCAGCAAATTTAACAATAGAAGTGGAGCTGTGAGAGGACACACAGTCGTGTGTGTAGAGAGAGTAGAGCAGGGGACTCATAACGCAGCCCTGCGGGGCTCCTACGTTCAGGGTGATGGAGTTGGAGGTGAACTGGCCCATTTTCACCACTTGAGGTCTGCCGGTGAGGAAATCTTGGATCCAGTCACAGAGTGAAGTGTTTAGACCGAGGTCTGAGAGTTTGACAGCTAGCTTGGAGGGGACTATAGTGTTGAAAGCTGAGCTATAGTCAACGAATAGCAGTCTGACATAGTTGCCATTTTTGCTGTCAATATGTGTGAGGGAGGAGTGCAGTACCTGAGAGATGGCATCATCAGTAGACCTATTTGGGCGATAGGCAAACTGAAGAGGGTCCAAGGTAGCAGGGATGGAGGAGCATATGTGTTTCTTTAAAAGTCTCTCAAAAACCTTCATGACTGTTGATGTGAGGGCAACTGGACGATAGTCATTCAGGCAAGAGGGTTTACTGTTCTTAGGCACAGGGATGATGACAGATTTCTTAAATGAGGTGGGAATCACAGAGGTAGCAAGGGACTCATTAAAGATGGAAGTAAACAAACCAGCAAGCTGATCGGCGCACGATCTCAGGACGCGGCCGGTAATCCCATCAGGTCCGGCGGCTTTCCTGATGTTTACTCTCCTTAATTCTCTCCGAACCTCGTCCTCCGTCATGGTGATAACGTGATCAACATCGCTGCTCTGTCTGCTGCTTCCTGACGCGTTGAACGGCACAGACGCGCCGCCGTTGCGATCGAAGCGGCCGTAGAAGGTGTTTAGCTCTTCGGCCAGCGATGGGTCTGCTCTCACCTCGGCGGAGGTTTTTTTTCCAGAGGAACAGATGGTCTTCAGTCCCTGCCACATGCGTCGAGAGTCATTGAGCTGAAAGTGTGACTCAATTCTCTCTCTGTATCGGAGTTTAGCAGCTCTAACTGCCCGTCGGAGAGCATAACATGATGCTTTGTAGTCGCTCATGTTTCCTGACAGAAGACCAGCAATGTATGCGGCAGTGCGTTGGTTAACCGCAGCCCGGATTGTTCTGTCCATCCACGGTTTCTGATTAGAGAATGTCCTTATTGTTATCGTTTCAGTGGCTTGGTCAGTTAGCATGTAAACAAAGCTTAATGCTACATCCGTGAACTCGCTGACGTCAGCTGAACTCGCCCGGAACATGTCCCAGTCGACGTCATCAAGAGCCGCCTGCAGCATAGCTTCAGAGTGGGAGGACCAGCGTGTCACTTCCCTCACCCCCGGGTTTTCCTGAACGATCCTTTGTTTATATTCCGGTGTGAGGAAAATGGCCGCGTGGTCAGACTTACCGAAGGGTGGCAAGGGACGAGCTTTGTAGGCATTCTTGAACTGAGTGTAGCAATGGTCCAGTGTATTCGGTCCTCTGGTTGGACAGGATACATGCTGATGGAAGTTCGGCATTACCTTCCTGAGGTTGGCTTTGTTAAAGTCCCCTGCGATGATAGAGGCTGCATCAGGGTGTTTGTTGATGTAGCCGCTGATCTCTTCGTGGAGTTTGGACAAAGCCACGCCGGTGTCTGCCTGAGGTGGAATGTAAGGACATTTGCGAGCAGAATACTGGGGAGAGGGGGGCTGTGAGCTTTTTTCCTCAGTCTGTCACGGATTCCAGCTCGTCGTCCGCGGTGTTTCTTTCGCCTTCTGGGATTATTCGGGTGGCCTTTGTTAAACTCGGCGTTCCGAAGAATCTCCAGTGGCCACGCTGGATCCGTGAATAAAGTGTCCTGAAGCAGGTTAGTGCAGCGGTGTCCAATGTCCAAAAGTGTTCTTTTGTCATAGGTAAATAGTGCAGACGTTAATCGTGTAAAAAGAGAAAGTAAAAATACGTAAAAGAGTATATAAAAACACAAATTGAGCGGAGCCATCCTTTAACGTCGACTGAACACAGCAGCGCCGGAAGCGGAAGATTACTAGATTCAGTCTTTAAAAAAGATAGAAAATGAATTTTTTTTCTGAAGAATTTTGGAAGCAAATGGCACCCTTTCGGTGGAATGGCCCAAAAACTAGTTCTGGCGAATTGTCCAAGCCACCCAAGAGGCTTGATTTGTAGGGATCTTACTATTTCATCAAGGGCTTGAAGGTGAGTTCAGCTTGCTGATCACAGTCTCGATTGAAACTCAAACATCAAACACTCAAACTTGTGTTTTTTCTAACTCCTTTCTAAAGAAGACTTTTTTGAAAACAAACCCCTTTTAGAGGGCAACATTCTAACAAATGAATCTTGATTTCTCTGCTTTTAAAACACAAACCATCATCAGTAAAGAAAAAATTGTAACGCAAATAAAAATGTAGGCCTACTGAGTAAAATAATTGTGTATTTAATTACATTTTGTAGAACTTCACAGAACAAAAATCTGGGTTGCAATGAAACTTGCACATGAATGAACCAATTTGTAAATGTTAAAATGCTGTTTCAATACTATAGCCATTTCCATATTCTGACACTGAGAAACACAAAATACAGCCAGAGCTACATGCGTCCTGTGGTTTCATATAACAGATGATGCAGACAACATCAGTGTTAATGACACCACAAGGTGAGAAAAAACACTTTTCTGATGAGTTTGTCATGAGTGCTGCACATTGCAAGTAAGGCTTCAGTTTAGTCTCAACTGCAATGATTACGAGTTAAGAGCATACTATCATAATTTTAAAGCATATATAATAACGGTATTGTTCATTATACTAATAAGACTTTCTTCCACAGACATGGGAAACGAACAGTTGTGGTTGGTGCACATGAGCTAAAAAGAATGAAGGGTCTGTCTGCGTTGGTGTGAAGTCCTACCACAAGCATCCTGACTTTAACATTCATACTCTTAAGAATGACATGCTTTTAAGGGTAACAGTAGTTCTCTTATTAAAATGTTTATTCAATTTGTATTTTAATGATGATAATGTTACTGTATTACAGCTATAGAAAGAAGTCGAAAAAAACAAGATTGTCAATTTGAGACCATCAGTAGTGAGAAAAATCACTTCAGTCATGTGATGATCTGTTTCTTCACAGGGGGATTCAGGAGGTCTTTTGGTTTGGGTGGTGACCCAAAAGTCTGCAATAGTCGTAAATGACTTGAAGTTTATACAAAGATTCCAGCATATCTTTCATGGATCCACTCCATAATTGCTAATGTTAAGTGAATGTTGTGTTGAGAAAGGATGATGTACTTGTTTAAATGTTCAATAAACAAATTGTGTGTGAAGCATCAATGTGTTTAAAGGTGCCATAGAATGAATTGATACAATATTTTAAATTGTTCTCCGTCTTTCGGATGAGACGTTCTGACTCTCTGTGGTCATTAAAAATCCCATGGCACATCTCGTAAAGAGTAGGGGTGTAACCCCGGTGTCCTGGCCAAATTCCCTCCACTAGCCCTTGTCAATCATGGCCTCCTAATAATCCCCATCCATTTGATTGGCTCTATCTCTCTCCTCTCCACCTGTAGCTGGTGTGTGGTGAGCGCACTGGCGCCGTTGTCCTGTGGCTGCCGTCGCATCATCCAAGTGGATGCTGCACACTGGTGGTGGTTGAGGAGAGACCCCCCCACATGATTGTAAAGCGCTTTGGGTGTACAACAATACACAATAAAGCGCTATATAGATACATCATTCATATCTACATAGAAGGTATGTGGCTTAGGTAAGGGCAAAAATTCTCCAGAAACGGTTTTACATGTCCATTTACAACCCTAGGATTTCTCCCTAGAATGAAATGTTCTGTTATTACTAGTGGTGTCAAAATTAGGGCGTTAACGCGGGAGATAATTTTTTTTCAGATTAACGCGTAAAAAATATTTAATGCCATTAATGCAGGGGCGGGGCTAGGGTTGGCCACCCCATTCACAACTGCTGCCTCTTGTCTCTTTTTTCCTGAAAAGGATTGCGTTTATTTAGATGTACTCTAACGTCGCCTCCACGCCAGGTGCGAGTCAAACGAGCACAGAAAAGATACTGTGCTCGTAGTGTGCGCTCTTCAAATACACGCACAAAGGTGCCGGCGCACGCTGTAGCCTGTATCATTTCATATCAAACAGCGAAAGAAACTACGTGCATGCAATGTCCTAGTTATGCCATCAGTTAAGGCATGAAGTTACCAAAAAGGCGATTAAAGCTGCCTTAAAACTGTGTGCATGCATGCAATATGTTATATATAGGCCTCATATTTAAGAACATGTCTCTGAAATGGTTTTCAAAACTTTTCTGAGGCCCCCAGCACTGTCTCCCTCATCTAACACCCGATTCAACTCGTCAGTTCATTCACAAGTTCACAAGTGAGTCAGAAAGCAGCAGCAGCTTTTAAAGCAATAGCAGCCAAATAATAATAACCAGCTGCTGTGATGTCTATTAATCCAAGAACAAAAGAAAAAAGAGGAAATCAATAACTTTTATAGCTTTAAGGGGTTCATCTATATTTAATTTAGAATTTAGTGTTTGGTAACTATTCATTTTCTGTATATTTCTGCAGAAGGGCACAGGTAGCTAAATATGTCATTTATTATAATGGGTTCGTGTGAAGATTGTTTTAAGTTCACTTAAATTAGAAGTTAAGTCTAATAAATGTTAAAATTGATAGCTCTCAATTATACTGTAATGCTGAATGGCTACAGTCAATGGTTAAATATTAAGGGGGAAAACAATTTTATAGAGACATCAGTAGTATTGATATCAGTGATGCTGGCCTTCAATCATAAAAAATATACTGTCTTTATGATGTTTGTACATTTGAAGATTGAATGTGAAATTATTGCAATATAAAAGTATATTTACAAACTTTAATGTTAGGTGGGATTAATCGCGATTGATTTTAGAAAAATGTGCGATTAATTAGTTGGGTTTTTTTATCGATTTACAGCACTAGTTATTACCTTATTTGGAGGGGGTCATGAATAATAATGTTGAGCTCTGCTCTGATTGGCTGTTTCACAGTGCGACTCATTTCAGTAGCTCACACAGCAGGAAGGAAACACAGGGAAAATATATATTTCAAAACATTCTAGCGCAGTTATATTGTTGGGTAATTATACTGTAAATAAAATGTGGGCATCATGGAGCTGCTATTAATATGCTGGGCATTGAAACTACTTTGGAATGCAGGATCGTTTTTAGTTTCACTTTTGAGATTCGCGATCGCACGTACTCTGTTTAAACTATGGAGCGGCAGTACTTACCACACATTTTACAAGATCAGATGCTTGTCAGTGGTGCTCAGGATAGGTAAATCATTCGCCATCATCCTCAGTCATCTCTCCTTACTCTATTTATGTGGGAAGTGAAATCTTATGTACTGTAATGTAACAGGCTACCGCTAGCAAGGAGCTAGCCATGTCCTTTTAGAGGCTCGCGTTATTTTATTAGAATGCGTTATTTGCTTTCCGTGCCTTTCTGAATACAGACATCAACACATCCCTGCACTTCACATCCCCTGCACAGCCTGGAACATAACATTTATTTCCATGATCTGACATTTTCGCTGTTGTCCTCTCTTGTTTCTTCACAATACCTGCAGAACTTCTGATGATTCTGCTGGCAGCTGGCATAGAACATGGGCGGGTATATGCAAATGTTGGGGGCGTAACTATTTGTGATCCCGACTGTAACGTCAAAGTCGGTGTTATGTTCTGATTCGCCTATTTTTCAGTGGTCTTTTGCATTCACGAGATTTACATAAAAAGGAGGAAACAATGTGTTTGAGGCTCACTGTATAGCATTTCCATGTACAGAACTCTTATTATTCAACTATGCCAAGGTAAATACAGTTTTCCATTCTATGGCACCTTTAATATTTCCTCATTATTACAGCCCTTTAAAAATATAGTAGTAGGATTCAAGGATTCAAATAAACAAAATTACTTGTAGGTTTCTGGAAACCTGTTTGCTTTGACCTCATATCTGGTGTTAATGCAATTATGTTTTTAATGTGTTAATGTGTCTGGATATTAATATGAATATAACTCTGTGTGTTGGAGATCAGATTTTTTTATTATTATCATAATTATCCATGTCATAAGAATTATTTATTCTATGGGCAACCAACTGTACATCACCAAAACATCAAAAGAACAGGCTCAGGTAATTCACTCTCTGTCTCATAACTACATTCTGCATATTAAAGGCTCAAGCCTCCATTACGAGCTCAAAAAATATGTTTTTTTTAACGGGATTCTACGATAGAGAACACTGTGACTAGCACACGCACATCTGTAAGATGTCTGTTAAAGAGGCTTTCATCTGCAATGTATCTACTGTGTACAAACATCTGATAAACATCTTTAAGATGTCAGTTTTGCATACATTCTAAATCACAAACATCTTAAAGACATTTTCTAAACGTCTATTTATAAAACATCCTTAGAGTTGTATTGCAGATGAGAAAAAAATAGGCCTTCCAGATGTAAACGCACATCAAATATACATCTTTGATATGTATGTGTATCAGGGAATGGTTTTCATGGTGGATTATTATTAATTTTTGTTTGCTCTTTTGGGGTGGTAATAGTATTGGGTCAGGTGGGAGGGCTGGGAACATCTCAAAATCTGAGGTGTGAACAACCAGTGCTAAAACAAGGGGGGGTTTCATGACACTTTAACATCTGACAGGAAATGTCTTAAACGTTGGGTCATTGGCTTGCATCTGTCGGGCTAGTTTGTTTGGTGTGTTCCACTCGACGGCTTTCGTTGCTGCTAGTTTCTTGAAGTTGGCTTAGTGTGTCCCGGCCTTTAGAGACATCGCAGATGAGCAAACACTAAAAAAACACATCTTGCAGATGTAAATGCAGACATCAAATAGATTTCTCCATGCTGTATGTGTGCAATCAATTTTCTTTTTTGGGGTGAATTATCCTTTCAAGTCTCTCTTTTTGGTCACTATATGAAAACAGCTACAGTTTATGGTAAACAGTTTATGGCCAGATCAGCAAAAAGGTCCGTTGCCTATAGTGTAGCGATGAATGAAGCACAGCTCACATAGAAGTTACTTTCAAAACAAGTTGCTTTTTTGGTTACCATAGTTTGTATGTGGCAAATTCCTTATCGTTTGGATTCCCATCAAAATAGCGTGATTTTGCCCACTAAAGTTCAACAAACAATGGTAAATGTGACCACACTAAAAACAATTCAGCAGCTACATTTAAGAGGAGTGAGGAATCGGTTGGTGTTTTCTCACCTCTGAGGTCTTTTGTTTTGTTTACAAACTGTCTTTAATGCAAAATGATTTCATTTTCGACCAAAGTAGAATAACTGAAGATTATTTAGAAGTTTGTCATTTCTGCAATTCCTTCAACTCACCACCAGAGTTCACCAACCCTAGCTTTCTAAATTGGACCTCTAAATGGACTATATGTGGACTATATAATACTATATAGGCCTATAAATATATGCCACCTGTTTTATAATATCGCTTTTCCATTCATATATGACAATATTTGTGATAATAAATTGTAAAATATTCAAGTACCAAAATGTATGCTGACCTGCTTAATACTTCAAGATCAAACCAGCTGTGGCCAAGAACAATATTCACTCATTGCCACTTACAACACAAACTGAAAAAAGGGGGCAGCTCAGTGTCAACACCCACACTTTTATTTATATAGTGTTTTGTCAGTGAGAGCTCACTGATTGTCCTCATCATGATCATCATCTCTCTGCTCCTGCTGGCCTCTCTGCTGCCACACCGAGAAGGGTCTGGCTGCAGACTTGCACTTGCACTCTCAGACTTGCACTCCACACACACACACACACACACACACACACACACACATGTTGGTTTTTGTGGTTTATGGGGACTCTCCATAGGCGTAATGGTTTTTATACTGAACAAACTGTGTGTGCTATTGCCCTACACCAACCCTACACCTAAACTTAGCCCTCACAGGAGACTTTGTGCATTTTTAGATTTTCAAAAAAACACCATTTAGTATGTTTTTTAAGCCTTTTGAATTACGGGGACATAGGCAGTGTCCTCATAAACCACCTTCATATTGTAATACCTCTGTCATACCCATGTCATTATACAAATTTGTGTCCTCATAAACCACATAAACCCGCACACACACACACACACACACACACACACACACACACACACACACACACACACACACACACTCACTCACTCACTCACTCACTCACACACACACACTCACACTTGCGCTTCCGCGGGTGACGTCACTTGCAGTCTTTTTAATTTATTATTTTGTTCTATTTATTGATTCATTTTTGTTTGAATCTCTCAACATTTTACAACAGTAGCCAGGTGGTGAAGACAAGAAAAAATAAACTAAATTACAATGTCACTTGCAATCGCTGCTTGCACTCTCCGCTACCTGACGTCACTTGCATTCGACACGAATCGTGTGCTTTGCCAATGGAGACAAGACGCTGTGGTGGTTAAACGATTAAAACTCATTTAGTACAATAACAAACAGGGTCCTGCAAGTTATCATAGGAGAAAAAGACATCTGTGGCTACAGAACAGCAGAATATGAATGCAATGCGCAAAGTTTTGCGTTGAGCGTAGAAAACCATAAACACTTAATATGGCATAATGTATTAGGATAGTGCTATTAAAATATCAAATTCAATATACAGTTTATTAACATAATGAATATGTACGTATATTGTATTTTCCTCCCATACCGCAAAACATGGATAATGTAGCATAATGGAGTAAGATGATAAGTGCAAATATGCTTCTCATCATTATTAAAATATACATAACTAATGTACAGGCAGGTGAGCACAGAATAAATGCAACACGCAAAGTTTCACGTTATTTTTTCCCCAAATAGAATAAACGGTCTACAGCTCTTTTATCATTGTCTTTGTCTATTAAGCTATATTACGTGTTTTATTTAAATTATTTTCTATGGGAGGAAAACGTTTAACGTGCAATGTAACGCATTGCGTCCTTTTAATATCACTTAATGCATTTCATAATGCACGTTCATATCTGCTGGTCTGTATCTTTGTGTCAACAAGACTTATTGACTAATGAATTGTCTTTATCATCTTAGTCAAAGACTAGAATACCCTTAAGTCCCTTATTATTATTATTATATTAAATTAAATTTAGTCCATTATGCCACAATAAGCGTTTTGCTGTATGGGAGGACAAGTGAAAGTTTGCATATTGTGTTCATGGCCGTCTGCTTGCCTTGTAGTACATTTAATAATAACTGTACATCGAATTTTATCTTTTAATTGCACTTAACATATCTTAAGCCATATTAAGTGTTTATGGTTTTCTGCGGGAGGAAAACGCTTAACGAGAAACTTTGTGCATTGCGTTCATATTCTGCTGTTCTGTGCACAGATGTCTTTTTCTCCTATATTAGCGGAGAGTGCAAGCGGTGAGTTACATTGTATTTTAGTTTCGTTTTTCTTGTCTTGACCACCTTGCTACTGTTGTAAAATGTTGAGAGATTCAAACAAAAATGAATCAATAAATAGAACAAAATAAAAAAGACTGCAAGTGACGTCACCCGCGGAAGTGCAAGTGTCTGAGAGTGCAAGTGCAAGTCTGCAGGTTTGTTATTGTACTAAATGAGTTTTAATCGTTTAACCACCACAGCGTCTTGTCTCCATTGGCAAAGCACACGATTCGTGTCGAATGCAAGTGACGTCAGGTAGCGGAGAGTGCAAGCAGCGATTGCAAGTGACATTGTAATTTAGTTTTTCTTGTCTTCACCACCTTGCTACTGTTGTAAAATGTTGAGAGATTCAAACAAAAATGAATCAATAAATAGAACAAAATAATAAATTAAAAAGACTGCAAGTGACGTCACCCGCGGAAGCGCAAGTGTCTGAGAGTGCAAGTCTGAGGCAAGTGCAAGTCTGGCGAGACTGATTATGCACTGTTAGCCCGGATTTAGTTTCTACTTAAATATTAAAGCATTATATACTAAAAAAAAAAAGTTTGATGATATCACTTCATAATTTTAAGTATATTCTACTAATTTGTTGGCATAGTCCAATGTGCAAATAATTTGAAGTACAATAAGCTTAAATTGAAAAGTTATTGAACAGACCACACCTCTTCTTCCCAACTGTCTATTAACAGAGTAATGAGCAGTTGCTCAAGGTATCAGTGTGTGTGTGTTTTCCTTATTTCAACAGTCTATATTGCAGCCTGCTCTTACACAGACATATAATACAAAACAAAAACAGTCCAAAACTGATTTCAGCCACGCACTGAGTCGAAGTTTTCTGTCGTTGTTGCGGTTGTGTGGATTCAAGCACTGCTGGCGAGGAACTGGAAGGTGAGTTTAACTCCCTCAGTTGTAAAAACTTCATTTAAACTTTCGCCATTTCGACGGACATTTTTAGACACTGGCTAATTTACCTGGCTGTGTAACTGTTAATGTATATTTAGCTAACTGTGGGGGGGAGGGGTTTTGGGGCAGCGGTGGAAACAATTTTTTAACATTTACCGGTTCGTTGGCTTATTTTTATCCACAACTAATCGATATCTAATGCTAGATCACTTTCTTACGCGAGTTGCTGATCGCGTGCGGTACAAACACGATTTTAACCAGTTTCACTGCCTTTAGGCCTTTCACCTGGCCGGCTGCAAGCGGTGTTTTTTCCAAGAAGATAGCGGGAACACATGCGGCTGTTTTACGCGGTTTACCACGGCCTATTGTATCTGGTAAGTTCCTTTAAGACAACATAAGCGAATATGTATCTTAAGATGTGTATGTGACTTAAAATGCCCTATATTAAAGCTAATTCGCCGTAAATTAGCAAAATAATAAATGTGAATCCCTGGTTAAGAAAGAGATGGATGTGACGTTTGCTTTTCGCAGAGAGGAGATTGTCAATGAGAAGCCTGCCATCAGCCAGGTGGTGCATCGTTGGCCAGCTCTTTTTACAGAAAATCAGGTTTGTGTTAAGTGTCTACATATCATGTAGTGTTGAGTGTGTCAGATTAAAACAGTGTGAACATTGACTGATGCATTGTTTGCCATGTTTTAGGTTTATTATGAATTTGGCAGAGTGGTAGGGAAAAATCTCAGAAAACTTCTTGGATGCACTTGACAATTTGTCTCCAAGCCTCATGGACCTCTTCAAAAAGAAGAAAGGCCTTACTGGTCCGCTTTTGGCTGAAATTTTATGCCAGACAAAGGTAAGTTAACATATCTACATCAGTCCTGTTTTCCTATGAAGCTTTTCCTCCTTATCCTTTTTGTTTCTTGTCTAATTTTTCTCTCCCCCCTCTTTGCTCTTCTCTTTTTCTCCCTCTTCTATTCATTTTCTACACATTTTTTTTACCGCTGCATTTTCTATTCTCATAATTTTATCTCCTATTTCCATTAAATTTTTTCCTAATCTCTTCTTGTAATTTCTTGTAAATTACAGTCAGTATCCTTATAAAGTGTTTTATTCAATGTCCACTATCGTCTAGACAACTGAGCCAACAGACGTCAGATGCCTTTGTCTTCGGGGACTGCCGATCACCTTGGGCGATGATCCTTCTGCTTTCTTCAAGACCTGCTTTGTAAACAAATTCATTTTTTATAAATGTTGCAGATGCATATGAGGGGCCGTGCAAGCACACACACACACACACACACACACACACATATTCACCTCTCACACACACACACATTCTCCTCTCTCACACACACACACACACACATATTCACCTCTCACACACACACACATTCTCCTCTCTCACACACACACACACACACACACACACACACACACACATTCTCCTCTCACACACACACATATTCTCCTCTCTCACACACACACACACACACACACACATTCTCCTCTCTCACACACACACACACACACACACACACACACACACACACATTCTCCTCTCACACACACACATATTCTCCTCTCTCACACACACACACACACACACACACATTCTCCACTCACACACACACACACACACATATTCTCCTCTCTCACACACACACACACACACACACACACACATTCTCCCCTCTCTCACACACACACACACACACACACACATATTCTCCTCTCTCACACACACACACATTCTCCTCTCTCACACACACACACACATTCTCCTCTCACACTCACACACACACATTCTCCACTCACACACACACACACACACACAGACATTCTCTTCTCACACACACACACACATACATTCTCCTCTCACACACATTCTCCTCTCGCACACACACACACACACACACACACACACACTCTCTTCTCACACACACACACACACACTCTCTTCTCACACACACACACCCACACACATTCTCCTCACACACACACACACACATTCTATTCTCACACACATATACACACACATAAATTCTCCTCACACACACACATCCTTCTCCTATCCTCCTCTCCTCTGAGAGGTGTGTGTGTGTGTGTGAGGAGAATATGTGTGCGTGCCAGAATGAATTATGGCTTGCACGGCCCCTCATAAATGCATGTTCTTTGTTTTTATTTTATTTTTAAACCATTAATCCGGACTACTATGTGCTACAGAATTATTCAGTTTTTCAGACTTGGAGTTTTTTTTTTGTTTTTTTTTTTACCATAAAATTGTCTGTATGTTTAATCAGTGGCATGAAATTAACTGAAAAAACTTGGCTGAAAAAAATTGGGTTCAGTTAACATTAAATATTTTGCTGTAATTGTACAGTGAAAAGGAAGCTGAACAAGCCAGGCCTCATATCTTGTATGAACAGAGTGTCTTTTACTAATATGTCAGTGTACAGTGTTTCTTCTTAGGGTATTTGTATTGTTAACATTTCAAAAATGTTTGTGCTAACTAACACACGATTGTACATTTGTTTCTCTGTAAGGACACAGCTGACAATGACTTGTACAGGCAAACTCCAGTGGGATTGCTTTTCATCGGTGAAGAGAACCTTAAGCTGAACCCATCCAAAGTGGGAATCATCTTGGAAGGGAATGTGGTGATGGATGATCTGGCCAACCTTCCTCAGGCCTTCTGAGTCCTTTTTGGACTGATATATGCCCTGCACCTGGACTATCCCAGATACATGAAAAACACTTTTTGCTTTGTTCAGCAGGTGATGTTTAACCTGGGTAAGAGTGAGCTGCCACCCAAAATTCAGACTCTGAAAAACCAACTTGCAGTGTAAAGAGGTGTTGTTACACTATGTTTCCAGATAGGAGAAAGATTGTTTGTTCTTTTAGAAAAGGGCCTTATTTGCACTGTTATGCCCTTTTTGTATATCATGTTATTGGATGGGCACTGATATATCTAGTTTCATTCAGATTAACAAACCCAAAACTGAGGAAAATCAGTTTGCAGTGTTAAGTGCTGTTCTGAATCGTTGCACCTGATACCAGGTGCCTAGTTTTATGTCGTGCTTTTAGAAAAACAATCTGTTGTGTATGTTCACAATAAAGCATTTTACCCCTAACCGGGGTGTTTTCAACAAATGTTTCATCTGATTTCTTGACCTGAATAAGTATTTATAATGCACCAGATTAAAAACTGAAATAATTTAATGATAATAACTGAACTGAATAAGTAAGCTACAACTAGGTATTTGGTACATTATACTTAAGATATTAAGTGTATTAATTGTGCAAAGAAGTTAACTTGGAAAAACATGTCGAGTTAAATCGATTTTGAATTGAGTGTAATGTACTTAACATTTTCAGTTAAATGAACTTAGGTTTTCATTACAAATTACTTATTTTAAGGCAACCGGCTCCCTCAAATGTTCTAAGTAAATTCAACTTATCCGGGTTTACAGTGTACTAGACTGCATATTATGCTGCTTTTTAAAAAAAATTAATTGGTATGTACTGAATAAGCTGACTTAGAGCTCTATCTCTCTCTCAGCTCGTGTGAATGTGGGTATAGTGAATGGCACAGAAGCAAAACCCCACTCCAGATCTTACATGGCTTCTATTCAAATGAATAAGATACATATTTGTGGTGCATTACTGATTTCTGATCAGTTTGTATAGACTGCTGCACATTTTCAAAAGTACTATTTTCGTTTTGCAATATTGATTGATTACTAATTATTGATGATTGAGCTTTTAGATGAATTGACAGTAGTATATGGTTTGCAAAGTTTTGTTGTCAAATCAGTATGCTGAATATGCTCTTAAAAGAATACATGAAACTGTGAAAAAATGTTCATTATACTTCCAAGACTTTCGTTGAACAGAAATGAGCTACTGACAGCTGTTGGTGGTGCACATGACCTAAAAAAATGAGAATGAGGGGTCTGTCCGCATCGGAGTGAAGTCCTACCACCAGTATCCGAGCTACAGCAGCGATTTGGAATTGAATGACATTATGCTTTTCAAGATAAATTATGAAAGATACTCAAGGCGGCACTTAAAAAAATAAAAAAAATAAAGTGATCTTAAAAGGAGCACTCAGGCCACCATTAATTTTGAGTACACTCTCAAAGTTCCTATACAACACCCAAACAATGTTTTTTTTTTTAATTATTGTTTTTTGTTTTGTTTTAATTTTGTTTGCTTTTTTTTTTTTGCGTTTTACCCGCTGGTTGCATCATCGCTATACAAGCGTCATTTATCAAGATTTCACTCTCAATGATCTCATTAACTTTGTTCACGTCATCTAGGAACAAAATAATTGCGCTACTCATTCTTGATGCTGACAGAACCAACAACCAGGGGCGGACTTAGTGAATTGGGGGCCCCAGGCAAATATAGGAATGGGGCCCTATACATTTGCACACATTTACCCAGATCAACCTTGAGGTTCCTTTTCTGTCGTGATGCTTGCTGCTGCACAATGGTGCCCTAGTTCAGTCCAATGTTTCTACGTTTTGCATGTACATGTTATAATGGGATTCTTTCATTTACATTTATTCATTTAGAAGACACTTTTATTCTTTCATGTTCACCACGAAATAGCAATTGATTTACCATTGAGATACAAGTTTTAACAAAAAACTAAATAAATTATAAACTGATAAACCTCACAATTGAACCTTTAAACTGTTTTTTTTTTTTAAGAAAAGGGATGCGTCAGAAGTATAAATTATTATATTATTTAAAACGGGTTTATGTGGGTGGATTTTCGCATTGGACTGAACAAAAACTACAGACTGGATTATTGAAAATGCACATTCATTCTATAGTCTGTACTTTATCAGGTAAAATTTTAATTTAAATTTTTATCTGTTCTAAATGTACCTTAAATTAATACTTTTCAAGTTTTTAATACTCTAATCAACATGGGCATGGACAAATATGGATGCTTTATGCAATATATTTTTATTAGTGAAACCATAGTTAACATACATAGAGCATGAAGACTAGACATGTTTCATATGTCATAGATGTTTTTCAAAGAACTTGTTCATGTCTATTAGACACATGAAAAAAAGAACATAGAAATACCATGTTCCTATTACTTCTCTTTCTTTGCTCTGAGCAAATTACTGACACAAACCTGTTTACATTTTCACGACAGGGCAGCTCTTCTTCTGAACATGCAAAATGTACATTTATTATTACATTTGTTTCCCTCTCTGTGCCCACATACTGTATTTTGATGCAGCTAAATTCTCAATAAAACTGTTTTCATTGGTATATTTTACGGTTTCTGTTGTCAGACAACGGAATGAATATGAAATAGTGACTGAAACGCGACCCATTAAGACATAACCAGCTCTCCCTTCCAATATGTAATCTGCACAAAAATCATGATTTATAATCGTGCCGTCGTCTGATCAAATCAAATAGGCTACACATAAGATAAAGACAATAGCCGTGCTGTGATTTCGGCTATACTTGCATGTAAAATTAGAGAAGCAACATATCTGTTTTAATTAAATGCGCAGCTCCTTTCAGCTGCTCGCTGTACAGAGCAGACGCAGAGAGAGAGAGGTGTGTGCGCACGCTGGGAAAGAGAGACCTCGCGCTCGCGCGGCAATCAGCGTCAGGTGCATAATATGTGAATTTGCTACAAGCAGGATACACAAGAAGCACGTTCAACTCCAACATGCAGACGGTTGTCGTGGTAATAAACACCGTAAACCGCAACCGTTCGCTTTAATGCGCGTCTCATATATGAAAAGCATTTTAGGGGGCCCTTGGCTTTTGGGGGCCCAAGGCAGTCGCCTACCTTTGCCTAATGGGTAAGTCCGCCCCTGCCAACAACCTGTGCGACTGCTAACATTCTTCCACAGAAAAGCGTTCCGCGGAGACAACATTAATGCCATGTCGATGCTTGACGCTTGATTTACTGATCAAGCTTCACCCATTCAGATGCGGCCATTCTAATCAGCACAGGCTGATCGAGAGCGTCTTACTTTTGTTAACTGTAGCAAACCCCCAAAACAAGCACCAGGAGCTCTACCAGATTATAAGAAAAGGATAGAAAAGATAGAAAAAAACCTCACTTAACTCGCAGGCAAACTCTCTTTCCAAACACGTCCAACTCCGCCCACTCACTCGCAGCATGCACTCTCATGCAGAGAGAGGGAGAGAGAGAGTCAAAGTCAAAGTCTGCTTTATTGTCAATTCTGCCACCGTACATACATACAGAGAATTGAAATTGCGTTACTCTCAGGTGCATACAGATAACACTACACACTAACAGTAGAACGTAAAAATACAGATAAATACAAATCAAGTATATATATATATACACCAGTGGTGTAGTGGTGCCTGGAGAAGTGGGTATACTCTTAATTTATGCCCCCGATTTTTTTTAATTATTTTTTTAACGGCCCAGCAAAGGCCTGTACATAAAGAGTGACATGTAAAACTAGTCTTGCATATTTAGTTCACTCCACAATGGGCCAGTAATATTTGCACACTGTCACTTAACTTCTGCTGCTTTAGTAAGGATCATTATGAAAATAATATTATCCACAGAAGAGGTGCAGATTTTGCAAAAAATAATGAAAATAAATAAATAAATATATAAACAGACTGCAGCAACTGACATTTTGTCAGAACCTCTAGTAAATTGCATGCTATTTTGTTTAGTTGTCTGTTCAGAATTGTGGGAGAATTGTGATCTCTACTTGAAAAAAAAAAGTCAAGATTCTCAATCATTTCAGAAGTGAGGGGGACAGAAATGTCAAATATAATAACTTTGTCTAATTGACAGATTTTGTGACTATTATTATTATTATTAATTATTACCTCTTGCTTTTAATTGGCTGAGAAATCAAATACACTGCTGGACTATGCTATGTGAATATACCCGGTACAACCTGTTTTGCACATTCCTCTTGCACATCCCTGTTTATATTAATATTTATTAAATCCACAGTAGACTGTATTGCACATTTTATTTTATTTAATTGCACATTTTACTCCTTATTTTATTTTTATTTTATTTTATCTTTTTGTTCATATTTTTTATCTTACTCTTACCTATATTTATATATATTCTCTTGTGTTATGTTTCATTTTTTAATTAATTTTTTTGCACTGTCCATTGTGCTGACCCGTCCTGACCTACATTTCACTACTGATTATACCCTGTATGATTGTGTATGTGACAAATAATAAAGAACCTTGAACCTGGACAATAACCAATAATTTATAATATTTTTCATGTATTTTCCTAATGACTATTTTATTATTTGTTTATATACTACATTTTTTCCCCATTTTTATCACAGAATAAGGCAGAAGATATATTTTATAGCCTAGTATCTATTGCCAAGTGTAATAAATGCTATGTCAATTAGCACTGCATTATTCAGAATCAGATGCTTTTTTATTACCTGGAGATGACTTGAAAAACACTCATAAACCATATAATGTCGCAATCATGTGTTTACTGTCTTAACGTCTTTTTATTCAGCTACAGTAGAGATAGCTTTGGCTACAGCGATAGCTGGGTTCTTGCATGTCGTGACTCGTAAGTTAGTAGCTATTTTATGAGGCCGTGTCCGACTTTCTGCGCGAGAGCGCCATCCGGCTTCGAGTATAAATGAAACATACACTGCATGAGAGTGTTTACGTCTCGTTCCTGACCGCATCACTGTCTTAACTGGATGTTTTTAGAGAATATTTGTATTTATTCACATGTGATTGGATTAGTTACTCATATGCTGGACTGTCGTGATTTGGCTAGTGCAGGACACTACTGATTGACGCGCATCAGAGGGGATTTAGAAGTGTGTATACGGAATGCTGACTGATAAAGAAGTAGGTATACACCGTATACCTGCGTATACCCTGCTACACCACTGATATACACATATATTGTAACAACTGGCTGTTATTCTATAGTACGTGGGGCTGACGGAGCTAAGCTAGACTACTAAACTATTACTGGGCCATTCCACCGAATGGGTGCCATTTGCTTCCAAAACTCTTCAAAAAAAAAAAAAATGTCTACCTTTTTTAAAGACTGAATCTAGTAATACACATATTCTAGTAATACACATAGTAATACAACTATTCAAAATCTATGTTGGTCCATCTCAGGTAACTTTATTTAATTTTTTACACAATTTTTAAGTGGAAGATGGATGTATTTTTCTCAGTCCTGTTACCACAACTCTAATGTCTTTTAAAAAGCATGTTTAAAATTATGTCAACAAATTCCTTCATTTTTCCCTCAGGCAGGTGTTTATTTTGAAGAAATTGTTGGTTTCATGCTCAAAAAATATTATTTTTTATCATAAAAATCACTATTTATCTACACAAGGTGTATTTTTCTGAAGTACACAAACTAATTTTTTTCATTTTAATGGCGACTCAAACCTCAAGCTTATCAATTTTCTGTGATGCAATTTATTAAATAATGGGATAAATTATGGATCAAACTTAATTAAAAAATAAAATAATGGTTTAACTTTATTTTTTAAAGAAAAAACTATTTAGTAACAGGAATGAAATGGGTAACAGGAGTGAGTATCCATTATATTAGTATACAGGTTTGACTACGCATATGAGGTATTAATGCCCGCACTGATATAGTGAAAGTGTTGAACATTGACTAGTGAGATGACCTCACTGCTTAAAAAGGCCAAATCATGTTTCTATTTACATCTAGTGATCTGCAGAGGTTTTTGTTAGGGTTATGTTTAGGGGTAGAGGACGGGTTATAAGATAAGAATTATAAATATTAAATAAAAATTGATATTAAAAATAATAAACTTAAATAATATATTTTTAGATTTTCTTTGAATATTGTTTTCTTATAGCGCAGCCCACAAATGCCATTCCATAAATGAGTCTAATACATAATTGCCACAGGACAGAAATTTCAAGTACATTTTCTGTCATACTTGCAGGAATGCAATATAAAACAATAATGCAGGAGCAACCATAGGTTTTCTCTGGGCAAAAGCATTGTCTCAGTGTGGATAGAAGGCCAAAACTTTGAGAAAAAGATGCATTTTCAAATGTATCTGTTAGTATGGATGTAGCCTAATATTTACATGAATAAATCAGATGACACTACTCATTCCTGTTACTATTACTCAGTCTCTATATATAAGTATAGGATATATGAGTATACTGTCCTCTATTTGGTGTTCTTAACCAATTTTAGACAGCCAGCCAAACTCCCTTCATGAATAACGTAAGAGTCAGGATATAGCTTTTAGCTCCGTTTAATAGAGACTGCATGTAGACATGAACAAAGGAGTGAAACTGAAAATAAACACAAAAAATACACTAAGATGAAATTGTAGCTTGTACAATAATAACATAACTAAATTACAACTAAACAGATTATCTGGGTAAACGACCAGTCATGAATTAAACAGATTTTATGAATTTTAAATCAACATAAATTTGCCACAAATCTATTGGTAGAAATACTGTAACATAGAAATTATAAATCACTTACAGGCAGTTCTTGTTAATGAGAATTCGGAACGCAACAAAGGATTATTGCAGCTGGAACGATCTTCACCATGCGCTTAGATTCATAAATTAACTTCCTGGTTCAGGCCGCAATACTATAATTGACCGCTAGAGGTCCTAATTACTCTAACAAGATAATACCCAAAGGGCAGAACACTCCCCGCTTGGTGTTTATGACACCACTGTACATGTTGCTACAATTTAGCATAAACCTTTAATCCGTTGAGGGTAAAAGTAGGACGACCTCTGTAATAGGCCTTGTAAAGGTCTTTGGAGTACCTTGCGCAGTGGTCCTTAGATTAACTGTTCGTACTTTTCCATCTTGGCTATGCATAGCAGAAGTCACCACTGCCATTGGCCACGTATTACGAGCAGCTTGGTTATCCTTCAATAAGACGATGTCGCCTTCTTGCAAATTGCGACGAATTTCATTCCACTTCCTGCGACTCTGGAGGGTTGGTAGGTACTCTCTTTTCCATCTGAGCCAGAACTCATCGGCAAGGGCCTGTACTTGTCTCCACTGATTGAGAAGAAGGTCCCTGTCATTAAACTCCCCTGGTGGAGATGGGACTGCCCCTTTCTGAGTAAGCAGCATTGCTGGAGTCAAGATAAATGGAGACTGTGGGTCGGTTGATACAGAAATGAGAGGTCTAGCATTAATGATGGCTGAAACTTTGGCCATAAGTGTGCACAAGACTTCATGGGAGAAAGGAGCATGCTCTCTCAGTAAGATGCAATCCAGGATTCTGCGGGCCACTCCAATCATATGTTCCCAAGAACCTCCTCTGTGCGAAGAATGAGGAGGATTGAACTCCCAGGAACAGTTCTGCTCACCCAAATATCTGAGAATCCTTTCTTCCTGTTGCAACTTGCTCAGCCCTAGCTCTTTGCTCGCTCCCACAAAGTTTGTGCCACAATCGGACCTTAGCTGCTTTGTGGGTCCTCGTATGGCAAAGAATCGTCTCAATGCATTGATGCAGCTGGAAGTATCCATTGATTCGATGACCTCAATGTGCACCGCTCTTACGCTCATGCAAGTGAACAATATAGCCCAACGCTTACTCTCAGCATGTCCACCTCTAGTACGCCTCGCTCTGACCATCCAAGGTCCAAAAACGTCCAATCCAACGTAGGTAAATGGGGGATCTATGTTTAGGCGCTCAGGTGGTATGTCTGCCATAACTTGTTCCTCCATTTTCCCGCGGAGCTTACGACAGGTCACACAATGGTGTAAGACTGAACTAATCAGCCTTTTCCCTCCTATAATCCAGAACCCAGCCATTCTCAAGGCTCCCTCGGTAAAATGACGCCCTTGATGTTCTACTTTCTCATGATAGTGACGCACTAACAGAATGGAGACGTGGTTGTGCTTATGTAGAATCAATGGGTTCTTTTCTTTGGACCTTAATGGAGAGTTTTTCAATCTTCCTCCAATTTGGATCAGGCCTTCATTGAGAATGGGACCGATTTTTAAGAGAGGACTGTTTTTTGAAAGGGCTTTCTCTTCAGAAAGGGATGCATATTCCATAGGAAAGCTCTCCTGTTGAGCTGCTTTCAAAATTGCATTCCGGGCTAGTGAATGCTCTTCTGGGGTTCAAGGTTTACTACATTGATGCCACCCTCCGTGCTCTCCACAACCATTCTTGGATTTGATTGTCTGAGCAATGTGGATCAAAAGGGCAATAGCCCTTACAAGAGTTTTCCACGTAGAGAATCTCTTGAATCTTTCTGTCCCTAAAGCATTAAGTCCAATTTGAGTGCAACAGCTAAGGATGTCATGCCTTACCTCGATGTCGTGTTCTGGGCAGACAAGTTCATAGGATTCCTGCTCCTCCTGCAAGAATGTGTAAGGCTTGGAAAGGAACAGTGGTCCCTTAAGCCATGCCAAATCCTTGAGTTGAGATGTGGCAACTCCTCTAGAGGCATGGTCAGCTGGGTTGAGCTCGGTCGGGACATAGAACCATTGTTCTGGCCTTGAAGATTGGTGAATTCGTAGAACCCTGTTATGCACATACACATAAAAACGTTTTGTCTCGTTGTGTATGCACCCTAAGACTACTTTGCTATCGCAGTAGAATCTTATGGCATCCAGTCTAAGATCTATCTCATGCCGAATCAGGTCAGCAATTTCAACCGCCAATACTGCCGCACAAAGTTCGAGACGTGGAATAGTTGGTTTGTGTTGTGGTGCTAATTTGGCTTTACCTAAGACAAATCCGACATTGCTATTTCCATCACTGTCAATGGCCCTGAGGTAAGCCACTGCACTGATTGCCTTAATGGAGGCGTCAGAAAAGACACACAACTCTACAAGCTTGGCCTCCGAGAGGGAAACTGAAATGTAAGTTCGAGGAATATGCAGTTGCTTTAGGTCCTGCAGAGAGTCTCGCCATGTTTCCCATTCTTTCCTTCTTTCTTCGGGAAGTAAAGCATCCCAGTCAGAGGTGTAGTTCGAGAGCTCCCGCAGTAGGGCTCGGCCTTGTACCGTGACTGGAGAGACCATGCCAAGTGGATCAAAGATGCTGTTCACAGTGGACAGCACACCACGTTTAGTGAATGGTTTATTGACAGATGACACCTCATAGGTGAAAGTGTCACCTGCTATTTCCCAACACAACCCAAGGGTCCGCTGTATAGGAGGAACCGCACCACTAAGGTCTAAGTCTTTTACAGTCTTAGCATGTTCTTCTTGAGGAAAGGCTTGCATGACAACTGAGCTGTTTGAAGCAATCTTATGCAAACGAAGGTTCGATTCCGCTAAGGATGCTCGTGTTCTTTGGAGGAGACTGATTGCCTGATCGTCAGTAGATAGGGATACGAGTCCGTCATCCACGTAGAAGTGTCTTTCCACAAACTGTTTAGTATCTGAACCATGTACTTTTTCACCCTTGCCAGCAGCTTGCCTTAGCCCATAAATGGCAACTGCCGGGGAAGGGCTATTGCCGAACACATGTACCTTCATGCGGTACTCTATGACATCCTTTGTTGGGTCACTGTCTCTGAACCAGAGGAACCTAAGAAAGTTACGATGGTCCTCTCTGACTTTGAAACAATGGAACATTTGTTGGATGTCGGCTGTGATGGCTATGGGTTCCTTACGGAATCGAAGAAGGACTCCCAACAAGTTATTGTTCAGATCAGGGCCCGTCAACAAGACGTTGTTGAGGGAGATGCCATGATGTTGGGCGCTCAAAAACCACCCTGATTTGGTCTGGCTTTTTTGGGTGGTAAACTGCAAAGATTGGCAAGAACCAACACTCCTCTCCCTCCTTTAGTGGTGGTGCAGGTTCAGCATGGTCATTCTCCAGAATTTTCTTCATGAAAGCGACAAACTGTTTTTCCATCTCTGGTTTCTTTTTAAAGGTACGTTGCAGAGAATGGAATCTATTAAGAGCTTGTTCACGATTGCTGGGAAGTACTTGTCTTGGCACTTTGAAGGGCAATGGGGCAACCCAACTGTTTCCTTCATCCCTGTAAACCTCAGAATCCATGATCTTTAAGAATGCTGTGTCCTCAATGGATGGGGCAAGTTCATTGTCGTTCTCAGTCGTTTGGAACACATCACAACCGAGACTGTTTTCTGAGGTTCTGTACATGCTGTTTTTGCATGCTTCCAAGATAACACCCCTCGGCTCCCCGCTGTTAGGAGCTTCCTCTTTTAGATTTATGTAACTGGTACAAGGTGAAAGGTAAGTGGTGCGGCCATTCTCTAGTATATTGGTCCTGAAGGTGCTCACACTAGGTATATGGGCGTTTCCCAAACATACCTCCCCGACTACAACCCACCCTAAGTCCAACTTTTGGGCAAAGGGTGCGTCATGTGGACCATTAATTTGTTGTCTGACCTTGTGCACTCTTATAATATCTCTCCCCAGTAGGAGAAGTATCTGGGCCTTGGGGTCGAGTTTGGGAATTTCGCATGAAATTGACTTCAAGTGAGAGTGGTTCAAGGCTACACTCGGGGTAGGAATTTCAGATCTGCTGGCGAGTATTTGATTGCACTCTATGAGCGGTGGTAGAGCAAAGGAAACCCCTCCTGCGGCTGGTGAGATCACAAAACCTTCAGCTTTCCTGGCAGATATATTCGTAACTCCAGCACATGTCCGGAGGGAATAAGAAGAAGGTTCGTTGTCAATGCCAAACAATTAAAAAAAATCAGATTTGGCGATTGCTCTGATCGTCGAGTACGGCGTACATTTTGACAACTTTCTCTGGCTGGTTCTGAGGGAACACACGCACTAAACATATCTTAGAGCATGATTTCCCTGATTGCCCCTTGCCACAGATCTGAGTACAGTGAGACGTTACTGTTGAGGTTGACAATTCATTGTCATCTCCTTCTTCTGCATGGCTCTCTTGGGGTGTAGGAGACTTAGGCACTTGAGAAGATGGGCCTGGGTGCATGACTGAGACATGGAGTTTACTCTCACATTCATTACACATGACGGCTACCTTGCAATCTTTGGCCAAATGAGTAGTGGATGTACAACACTTGTAGCATATCCCATTTTCACGGAGGAAAGATTTTCTCTCCTCAATAGGTTTGGCTCTAAACACGCAACACCTTTTCAAAGGGTGTGGTCTGTTGTGTATTGGACAGTACTTTTCTAGATTTTCTACTCTCCTGTCCCTGACAACATCTGTTTTGTGAGCTGACAATGAAACTCTTGCCATCCTGTCAATTGGTCTTTCCTTTGCATGGATCTCGCTGGAACGAATAAGCAAAAAACTGGGATCATTCCTGATACGTGCCTCGTAGCAAATGAACTCAGCAAAGAATGAGAAAGGGGGAAAAAGCCCTTTGTGATCTGCTTTAAACTTGGATCCTTGGGCTACCCATTTTTCTTGAAGAGTATGCGGGAGCTTTGCTACTATAGGACTGATGCCTCGAGAGGTATCCAAAAAGACCAAGCCGGGCAAGTATCCATCTTGCTTCGCCGATAAGATCTCCATGAGAAGGTCTCCAAGTTCCCTTAGTCTCGCAGAGTCGTTGTTGTCAATTTTAGTAAACATGTCCAGTTTCTTGAACAGCGCATCTTCGATTACCTCTGGTGAAGCATAACACTCGACCAGCCTGTCCCAGGCTTTCCTAAGAGCAATCTGAGGATTGTTAACATGCATGAGACGTATTCTGTTGACATAATGGCCTGATTCCTTTCCTAGCCACTTAGTTAAAAGGTCCAACTCCTCGCTAGGCGATATGTCAAGATCTTTTGTAGCATTTAAAAATGAGGACTGCCACGCTCTGAAGCTTTCAGGCCTGTCGTTGAACTGACTGAGCCCTGTAGTCACCAATTCACGACGTGCCAGAAATTTAACAAACTCTGCCATAGGAGAGTCTTTGATTGATTCAGCCTGGGAAGCATAGTGCAGAGGAGCGTAAGGTTGAGCTGTGGCATTCAAACTGATGCGAGCGCCTGACTGAGGATGTGACCACTGTTGGTTATTAGTTTCTGGGGCGTTAGGGCTTGTTCTCAGTGGTGAAAAGTAAGAATCAGACAAGGCCATGCATTCCTCTGAAGATTTAACCTGGATTTGTGGATGAGGTTTAAGTGACGAGGATTCAAGTATCTTGTCCCATGTAACTAAGCTTTCCTCTTGCTTTACAGGTACAAAGTCATCACAGCGTGAATAATTTTTTAACTCTGCTTGCTGTGTAACATAGTCACTTGTACGCTGCATACATTCTTCCTTCAATGATTTTTTAGCACTTTTGTCATCTGGTACATTTGACTGTTCCTCAGCTGCCTCTAATATCTCTGCCTGTGCTACAGCTGCTGCTGCCTCTCTCTGCAGCGTTAGAACACTCAATTCAGCATCAAGTCTAGCCTTTTCAAGGAGTGCTCTAGCTTCCCTCTCTGCTTGCTCAATCTTTAACTTGGCTTCTTTTTCCGCAAAGGATGCACGGATGTGAGCTGCTTCTGCTCTCGCACGGGCCCTTGCCACTGCGCTGGCTGTTGATACTGATGTGTGACTGCTACCAGCACTCATCTGAGAAGCTCTGTCGCCATCCTTATTTTTGTCCATGGTGCTTGTTACTGGCACATAATTGACGTCCTAATTCTCTGACCAAAGTGCCTTTTCACTATACTGTCCTCTAATTGGTGTTCTTAACCAATTTTAGACAGCCAGCCAAACTCCCTTCATGAATAACGTAAGAGTCAGGATATAGCTTTTAGCTCCGTTTAATAGAGACTGCATGTAGACATGAACAAAGGAGTGAAACTGAAAATAAACACAAAAAAATACACTAAGATGAAATTGTAGCTTGTACAATAATAACATAACTAAATTACAACTAAACAGATTATCTGGGTAAACGACCAGTCATGAATTAAACAGATTTTATGATTTTTAAATCAACATAAATTTGCCACAAATCTATTGGTAGAAATACTGTAACATAGAAATTATAAATCACTTACAGGCAGTTCTTGTTAATGAGAATTCGGAACGCAACAAAGGATTATTGCAGCTGGAACGATCTTCACCATGCGCTTAGATTCGTAAATTAACTTCCTGGTTCAGGCCGCAATACTATAATTGAACGCTAGAGGTCCTAATTACTCTAACAAGATAATACCCAAAGGGCAGAACAATGAGTGTATGAGTAACAGGACTGAAAGTAACAGGATTGAGATTTTAGGATAAAAATAGCAAATACATATAATCTAGCCACATGGAGTACATGCTAATATTATGAGAATACTCAGCAAATTATAGTGATTCACCACAGATTTGTATTTTTAAAATAAACAAGTAACATCTAAGAAATAATTTAGGTAACAGGACAGTATATTTATAATGACGCACCCAGCCACCGTTACAATATGATCAAATATACAGAAAAGAAAATAAGACCACATGCTTCCGATCATTTCATTGCCTTCAGAAGATCCAGATGTTGCAATATTATGTTGAAAATGTGTCTTGTGGAATTTTCTCAGTTTTTTAGAGGGGGAATGTGTTAGGATAACAGGATTGAGTGAAAACCTGGGGACACGACTAAAATATGTATTTTATCCAAAATATTATAAATTTATTTTGAAATAAATGTATTTATAGCACAGATGGGATAAGGAGGTACACAAAAATGCAAAATAAAAATGATTTCTTAAGGATTTTAAACATTATATTTAATGTTAAGATGTAGCGTTAGACACTGGGGACATGCACAAATGCTATATTTTCAGTGTTTTAGGTAGTTTTTAATAATTTGTTTAATTATATATTTTAAATTTGCAGTTAGATTAATGTGCAGGTCACTTTGCTTAATAATAAAATGTATTTTATAGTTAATTTTTATGCATGTTTGTACCTATAATGTCCTGGGGACACAAATGGCACCCATTCGGTGGAATGGCCCTACTGCACTATTTGCTAGCAGAAAATACGAGCACTCGTGTCCCATACACCGCACGTCCATGAATGTCTCTGTGAGCCAGAGCACTGGCAGATCAAACCAGCAGGAGGCAGTAATGTCTTCTTTCTCCTTTTATTCTGAACACAGAATAAGAACTTACACAGGTAAGGCCATATCGCCAAGTCCCTCCCCTACACATCCCTCTCTGTGACGGTAACAGCACACTTTTTATGCAAACCTGCAAGATCGAGCAGTCTTTGCAATGTGGTCTTTGAAGGTCAGCTGGTCGTCAAAGATTACACCAATATTTCTGACCGAAGTTGACTGAGTAATTGTAGAAGAACCTAGCTGGATGATGAAATCATGCTGTAGAGTCATAGTGGCAAGGAAGACAAGAAGCTCAGTCTTTGCCAGGTTGAGCTGTAGGTGATGTTCTTTCATCCAAGCCTAGAAGTCCGCCAGGCAGCCCAACAAAAATGTTACATTCATATCATTAGAGAGAGATTAAGCATGTGTGAATTATCAGAATTTTGATGGCTCGATAGCACTACTAATAGCGAAGCCATACATTTAATTGCTTTAAAGACAGCAACTTTACCACTTCTCCTCCGAGTAGTATTTTTTCCAGCTATAGAAGTGTGGGCTGGCAGATATGCTGGGTGTGCAAAATAGTTTTTTTTTTTTTAGCAAAGTTTTTAAACTTTGATGCTGTGTCTGTCGCTCTACAAAGACAAACAGACAGATAGTTAAATAGTATGCTTCATTCACTTTGCTTTGTACATGCAGTTCAACAGCAAGTCAAGAGGGACAAGCTTCTAACTGAACTGTGCACATGCATTTCAGCCCTTAAACAAGCAAGACTGGAAAAACGATATATGCAGAAAATCATTTCATGTCACTTTTTATATAATATGGATTAAAACATACACAAATATTTTTTTATATATTTGATATATTTTGGATGAGTTGCATCTCTGAATAACTTACCCTATTAAGGAATATGTATATATAAAAAAAATCATCAATAGTTCTGTCTTATATATATATATATATATATGAATGAACGAATGAATGATGCACTTATATTGCACTTTATTGTGTATTATACTACGGGGCCGTTGAATGCTTGAATCTGATTGGCTGACGAACATTCTAAGGTGTGCAATTATTTTCAGGGAAACGCACGGCGAACATAGTTCCAGGCGTTTTGCGTCGCGTCGCTTCCGCTTTGCGTCGTGACCGCATCACTACCTCAGGTGTGAATTATTTTTCTAATAATTCAATGGCCCGTCGTCAATTATTCCTTACTTGCTGTACACCCAAAGCACTTTACAATCATGTGTGTGGGGGGGGGGTCTCTCTGCATCCACCTGAATGATGCGACAGCAGCCACAAGACAACGGCACCAATGCGCTCACCACACACCAGCTACAGGTGGAGAGAAGAGAGATAGAACCAATCAAGTGGATGAGGATTATTAGGAGGCCATGATTGACAAGGGTCAGTGTCGGCAATTTGGCCAGGACACCGGGGTTACACCCCTACTCTTTACGAGATATGCAAAATAAGATGCATGTATAACATGTCCTAAAATTGATGCATCTAAATATCTTGTATTTTTACACTAAACTGTCTCATCTTCAACCTCAAGGCTGATCAACTCTGGCCTGAGGTCCACTGTCCTCTAGTCCTAATCAAACACACTTGCCTGTAGTTTTCAAGTAAATCTGAAGATTTTTACCTGGTTTTGGGTGGTTTGTTTGGGGTTGAAGCTTAACTCTGCAGGATGATGGCCCTACAGCAACAGGGTTGGTACTACTGTTCTGCCGGAGATGTAAAGATGTAGTCAACTAAATATAATAATATCAGTTTAATATGAATATTAACATTTGCACACTTTTTAAACTCAAATCTCCTCCCCATTCACAACCCCCTTGTGTGAATGTAATATCAGTTTAATGTGAATATTAACATTTGCACAATTTTTTAACTCAAATATCCTCCCCATTCACAACCCCCTTGTGTTTTTCATGACAGAAAAGCTAGTAAATGGTTTGGTCAGTATTCAACCCTTCCTCAAAATGCTCAACATACAGCCCACCTCAGACTGCTTTTAAATGCAAATATCGTTAAATCAGAGCCAGGGCTCAGGGCCAGATCCCATAGACAGATAGCTCAACTCCTCAGCTATCAATATATAAGATCTCGCCCTGCTTCTGAGAAATGTTACATAGTTTTTCAGTAGCAAAACTATTTTTGAATGAAATAGCATGGGAACTGCTGAACAAGTTTCTGTGCGCGAGTCTGTGGGTATGTGTGTGTGTACTGAGAAGAGATCAGAAGAAAGATTTTGCTTTTTATAAATAAATAAGAAGTAGAAGAGAGAAATCTGTCCTCATTAATGAACATCCTGCATCATGCATCAACAGATCTGGGCCTTTTTTAGAAAGACTGTGCATTTGTAGGTTAAAAAACAAAACAAAAAAAACTACAGTTGTATTATGAACTGTAGATTATTAAAGAACCACAATGCATGCATGCTTCATTTTTTATCATCTAGACCATCTTTAGTCTGAAGGTAAGAACGGAAGTATTAACAGGAACAATATCTTTTCATCACTGTGTTGCTCATATTGCAAGAAAAACAGAACTTATGGTGAACTCAGTCTCTCCGCCCACCTTCGAACTATATATACAGTGCTTTCCAGTGAGAGCACACTGATTGTCTTCATGATGACCATCATCTCTCTGCTCCTGCTGGCCTCTCTGCTGCCACACCTGACCTTCACTGGTGAGACTGATTGTAATATAGCTCATTATTCTGATTTTTTAAGAACATTTAATTTGTATTTACTGAAGAAGCTGACTTGGCACTATCTCTCTATCAGCTCATGTGAAGGTGGGTATAGTGAACGGTAAAGAAGCAAAACCCCACTCCAGACCTCACATGGTTTCTGTTCAATCAAATAAGGCACATATCTGTGGCGGATTCCTCATTTCTGATGAGTTTGTGTTGACTGCTGGACATTGCTGGAACGGGTGAGGGGGTTTTATGCAGTTACAATAATTTTGGCTGACATTGTATGATGAAATTGAGCATCATGACTTTCTCTTTCAACAGATCTCAGATTCTGACGGTTGTGGTTGGTGCTCATGACTTAAGGAACAGTAAGAATTTAGATCGTATCGGAGTGAAGTCCTACATCCCACATCCAAGCTATATGATTAATTTTTCTTGGAATGACATCATGCTTTTGAGGGTAACAGCTTGTAATACATTTAGCTGTTGACAACTTCACAAACAGCAGTATAATCAGCAGCAGTTCAGTCTTGGGTTTATTAATAACAGTTGTGTTTTTGAATTACAGTTACAGGAAAAAGTCAACCTAAACAACTATGTTGAATGGATATCATTACCAAAGAAAGGTGAAGATGTCGAGGTGAATACTCTCTGTAGTGTTGCCGGCTGGGGAAGACTGTGGACTGATGGCCCAAAGAGCGATCGTCTAATGGAGGCAAACGTGCATACAATGGACAACAGAGAATGTTACGAGAGGTGGGGAGAGAAGTTCTCAGTCTCACAGATGATGTGCACACGTGGCCATGGTGGATCCTGCATTGTATGTACAAAAGATGATTCACACACTTTGATTCTTATGTTAATTTATGAACTGAGTTTCAACTGATACAGTATATGGCATTTTATTGACTATTTCTCTTAACAGGGGGATTCTGGGGGTCCTTTGGTTTGTGGAAAAACTGCAGTTGGTGTCACATCATTTGGATATAAATCACTCTGCAATTCACCTCAGTATCCTAATGTGTATATTAATATTTCACTATATATTCCATGGATCAACCACATAATTAGAAATGTGAAGTGAGTTCAGTTCTTGAATTCTTCTGCATAACCTGTTTTAATAAAAGGATCACTTGGCAATCATCAGTCATTCAAAGTGTCTTCATTGTCACAAGCATACACTGTATGTGTGTGTGTATATAAATATTGTATTCGAATATTTGGGCTCATCAAAAATTTATATTCAAATATTTGTTTACATTTACATTTACATTTACATATAGTCATTTGGCAGACGCTTTTATCCAAAGCGACTTATTTAAATTAGGTTTAAAATAAAAGACGTTATTTTTTAATCAACTTTTTGTCACCTCAACACAACAATGTTACATTATTCCTCAAGGTTTACTTTTAGTTGAAAACGTGTATAAACAAATATATATATATATATATATATATATATATATATATATATATATATATATATATAGGTGCTGGTCATATAATTAGAATATCATCAAAAAGTTGATTTATTTCACTAATTCCATTCAAAAAGTGAAACTTGTATAATGTATACATTCATTCCACACAGACTGATATATTTCAAGTGTTTATTTCTTTTAATTTTGATGATTATAACTGACAACTAATGAAAACCCCAAATTCAGTATCTCAGAAAATTAGAATATTACTTAAGACCAATACAAAGAAAGGATTTTTAGAAATCTTGGCCAACTGAAAAGTATGAACATGAAAAGTATGAGAATGTTCAGCACTCAATACTTAGTTGGGGCTCCTTTTGCCTGAATTACTGCAGCAAAGCGGCGTGGCATGAAGTCGATCAGTCTGTGGCACTGCTCAGGTGTTATGAGAGCCCAGGTTGCTCTGATAGTGGCCTTCAGCTCTTCTGCATTGTTGGGTCTGGCATATCACATCTTCCTCTTCACAATACCCCATAGATTTTCTATGGGGTTAAGGTCAGGCAAGTTTGCTGGCCAATTAAGAACAGGGATACCATGGTCCTTAAACCAGGTACTGGTAGATTTGGCACTGTGTGCAGGTGCCAAGTCCTGTTGGAAAATGAAATCTGCATCTCCATAAAGTTGGTCAGCAGCAGGAAACATGAAGTGCTCTAAAACTTCCTGGTATACGGCTGTGTTGACCTTGGACCTCAGAAAACACAGTGGACCAACACCAGCAGATGACATGGCACCCCAAACCATCACTGACTGTGGAAACTTTACACTGGACCTCAAGCAACGTGGATTCTGTGCCTCTCCTCTCTTCCTCCAGACTCTGGGACCCTGATTTCCAAAGGAAATGCAAAATTTACTTTCATCAGAGAACATTACTTTGGACCACTAAGCAGCAGTCCAGTCCTTTTTGTCTTTAGCCCAGACGAGACCCTTCTGACGCTGTCTGTTGTTCAAGAGTGGCTTTACATGGACCCTGAAACCCATGTCTTGCATACGTCTGTGCGTAGTGGTTCTTGAAGCACTGACTCCAGCTGCAGTCCACTCTTTGTGAATCTCCCCCACATTTTTGAATGGGTTTTGTTTCACAATCCTCTCCAGGGTGCGGTTATCCCTATTGCTAGTACACTTTTTTCTACCACATCTTTTCCTTCCCTTTGCCTCGCTATTAATGTGCTTGGACACAGAGCTCTGTGAACAGCCAGCCTCTTTTGCAATGACCTTTTGTGTCTTGCCCTCCTTGTGCAAGGTGTCAATGGTCGTCTTTTGGACAACTGTCAAGTCAGCAGTCTTCCCCATGATTGTGTAGCCTACCGAACTAGACTGAGAGACCATTTAAAGGCCTTTGCAGGTGTTTTGAGTTAATTAGCTGATTAGAGTGTGGCACCAGGTGTCTTCAATATTGAACCTTTTCACAATATTTTAATTTGATGAGATACTGAATTTGGGGTTTTCATTAGTTGTCACTTATAATCATCAAAATTAAAATAAATAAACACTTGAAATATATCAGTCTGTGTGGAATGAATGTATACATTATACAAGTTTCACTTTTTGAATGGAATTAGTGAAATAAATCAACTTTTTGATGATATTCTAATTATATGACCAGCACCTGTATATATATATATATATATACACTGTATATATAAAACATCAAAAGCATTTAACCTCAAGCAGAGCAAATGCAACAATAAAGCAGACCATGCCATTTACAGTACAGATTTGGCCTATGTTTATCGTTTTTATATAATTTTACATGTTAATGTTGAGGGAAAACAATATCCACATGCTTGAGTGAAAGTTGAGTCCTCAGTCTGAAAACAGTAAGAACGCACGCCACAAAGTCGTTCCAGAGACAAAGATAATGCTGTGCTAAGCAAAGTTTATTACAGTGCTTTGTGTTTTCTGTTCTTAAACCATTCTCCCTCAAGGAAACTTAAAGGATGCATATATGCCTCAAGATCATTTCGCTATCAGATAAGCTCTCTTCTCGGCTCACCAGGGGTCAGGGCGCCACTATGGTTTGTGGGCCCCCATAAAAATCGCGTTCCGTTGGGGTCCCCCTCGGTAGAAATCGCATTCCCCCCTCTGACGCCAGGTCCTTGGAATCGTCCTAACCTCCACCCCGGTCATGAGCTGGTGCTGAGGAGGATTTAGTTGCGTAGGACCAGCACATGACGAGCCTAAACCAGCTCAAACCTGCTGACATGCTTCAATACATACAACCCGAATTCTGGAAATATTGGGATGTTTTTTAAATTTTTATAAAATGAAAACTAAAAGACCTTCAAATCACATGAGCCAATATTTTATTCACAATAGAACATAGATAACATAACAAATGATTAAACTGAGAAATTGTACAATTTTATGCACAAAATGAACACATTTCAAATTTGATGCCTGCTACAGGTCTCAAAATAGTTGGGACTGGGGCATGTTTACCATGGTGTAGCATCTCCTCTTCTTTTCAAAAGAGTTTGAAGACGTCTGGGCATCGAGGCTATGAGTTTCTGGAGTTTTGGTGTTGGAATTTGGTCCCATTCTTGCCTGATATAGGTTTCCAGCTGCTGAAGAGTTTGTGGTTGTCTTTGACGTATTCTTTGTTTAATGATGCACCAAATGTTCTCTATAAGTGAAAGATCTAGACTGCAGGCAGGCCAATTCAGCACCCGGACTCTTCTACTACAAAGCCGTGCTGTTGTAATAGCTGCAGTATGTGGTTTTGCATTGTCCTGCTGAAATACATGGATGATGCAGTGTCGTCTGAGGGCCCGAAGACCACCGGCATCCAACAAAGTCTTCGGCCTTGTCCCTTACACACAGAGATTTCTCCAGTTTCGCTGAATCTTTTGATGATGTTATGCACTGTAGATGAGATTTGCAAACCATTTGCAATTTGACGTTGATGAACGTTGTTTTTAAAGTATTCCACAATCTTTTTACCCTCTCTTTCAAAGACTGGAGAGCCTCTGTCCAGCTGTACTTCTGAGAGACTCTGCCTCTCTAAGACATCCTTTTTATAGCTAATCATGTTACAGACCTGATGTCAATTAACTTAATTATTTCGAACTGCGTCCTCTAGGGGTCGCTATGGGGAACGGAATACCCATGCTGCCATGCTGAGGGGAGTGCAAGCCAAGCACAAAAGGCGAGCACTAAGTACCAACTCTACCCGGCTAAGGGAGTTGCCCCTGGGACGGTTAGACGGCTGTCAGTGACATTATCCCCTACGGCCAAAGTCCCGAGCTGCATACCCTGAAACTTATCTGTTAAGGGCCGGGAAGACCCAGGGTAGAGCTCGAAGGCTTAGAATCATAAGAAAGATTCCTTTAAGGGGATACGGCCAAGTGCCTAGGATAGTAGCTAGGTCCTGGCCTGTCACCCAGGGGCTACCGCTTGCTCTGCATGAGCTCACTGAGGGAACTGTCTCAACAGACCCTTGGTAGCAACACCCTGTTCAAGTCATTATCACTGTAATACATAGGTAGAGTGGGACCCAAGGTGAAACCGGGGCCTGACGAACTCAAAGAAAGGGCAAGAAGCCGCAGCGCGTAACCCCTACCATACAGGATTTTAGAAAGAACGCAAAACACTTGATGTGCGATCTTACCACAACATGGATTTTAGAAAGTGCACAGAGATTAGCGTGCGCACTTACCATAACATGGATTATACCCGTACTAGGGAATCACAGAGGCTGTTATTACACAAGCGAGCAGCTTAACAGGGAGGCAGAGAGAGGCCTAACAACCTGAAGTTGCTGATTCGAGCTCTGGGGAGCGGAGAACCTAACTCTCAGCATGAGAGGGAACTCAGACGCTCAGAAGGGAGCGGCATGCTCATAGGTGACCCTCTATGGAGAGGGGAGCAATGCTAGCTCGACCAACCAGGAGAACATTAGGCTACTGTGACAGCTCCGGAGAGTGGAGAACTCAACTCTCATCATGAGAGGGAAATCAACTGCTCAGAAGGGAGCGACATGCTCATAGGTGACCCTCTATGGTGAGGGGAGCAATGCTAGCTCGACCGACAAGGAGAGCAACCCACCTTAGGCTGCTGAATCGCAGCACTCGGAATGCTGGCTCTATACATAGGTAGAGTGGGACCCAAGGTGAAACCGGGGCCTGAACCACTCAAAGAAAGGGCACGAAGCCGCAGCGTGTAACCCCTACCGTACCGGATTTTAGAAAGAACGCAAAACACTTGATGTGCGATCTTACCACAACGTGGATTTTAGAAAGTGCACAGAGACTAGCGTGCGCACTTACCATATGCTGACTCAGAGCTCTGGGGAGCGAAGAACTTAACTCTCAGCATGAGAGGGAACTCAACCGCTCAGAAGGGAGCGGCATGCTCATAGGTGACCCTCTATGGTGAGGGGAGCAATGCTGGCTCGACCAACCAGGAGAGCATGAGGTTGCTGTGACAGCTCCAGAGAGCGGAGAACTCAACTCTCAGCACGAGAAGGAACTCGACGCTCAGAATGCTAGCCACTGCCTGAAACCTCGGTAAGCCCTCCAGAGCCACAATCCTAGCAGGGGAACACTCTAGGCAAGGGCTCAGGGAGATTGCTACTTAAAAAACCCCGGAAGGGGAGTAGTCCCTGAGCTAGCACATAGATATCCTCAGATAGCCATGCACCTTCCTCAATAAGAGGCGTCCCCTGCCAAGAAACTGATAGTAAAAAGACCCGCAGGTCCTGGAATTGCAGTGCTGGAGACCTGATGACCCAGGAGGCTCCCACAGAAACCTACGACTGGGCCACATGATCCAGGGGTATGCGGCCTGGGAACAGGGCTCTCATCCTAGCCTGGATCTAGTATCGACGAGTGAGGTCATCACTGAACTGCGTCGAAAGCAAGAGGTGAAACACACCAAATGACAGGTCCCAGAAATACTGCAAAGGATGGCTACACAATACCAGTGAACTGTAGAACTGGATCGTACTCACCCATCCATGGTTCCTGCGCATGAGATCAGTCCCGGAGGCGAAGTCCGAAGAGTCGGGTCCGGAACATCAGTAAGGTAGTTTCTATGAAGCATAGAACTTAACCAAAACATCATTAGTCCAGCATATAGACTGCAATGTTTTCAAAATGCAGGTTTCTAGGTTCCCACCTAACCTCAGTCAGGTGGAGTTAACGTTGGCTGCAGGGGAATTAGAGAGGGGAAGATGAGGGCAGATGACACTCTTCCACAGGGGGAATCCCTCATAGCCGTTTCCACGCATCCCCTTAATGTCAGCATAACTGGTATGCTGAAACCTATGGATGCGAGAGGATTTTATTTATTTTTTACCCTGCTGTGCCGCCATCTTGGCCCGCTTCCACGGCAAGTCAAGTCTCGCCGTGTCGCGTTCCATAACCTCCAACAACTCATCATACGCAGGGCAGGAGGATTGAGCGGGCTCAGCCTCAGCTTCTTCACCCTCAGATATCGCCTGCTCTTCCTGGGCATAACCCAGCAGAGCACCAGCTGCTGGATCAGATGATGTAAGCAAGATCGCATCATCATCATCCAGCAGCTCACCCTCGTTCGTGGCCGACGAGCGCGAGAAGGAAAGTCCCCTCCCTAACTCATCAGCCAGATCCGCCTGCGAGCCCCACGAGCTCATTCCCCTCCGTGCCTCGGCAACAGTGGGTCTTGAACCGCGGGAAGCAGATGGCTGCCCCTCCTTCGTCGAAAAGAAAGACAGACGAGCGCAGAGCTTTCTCATAGAGAAAAACTCACAGTGCGCGCAGATTGCTCCCTCGAGAACATCGCGTGCGTGCTCCTCGCCCAAACAAAAGACGCAAAGATCGTGTGTGTCATCAGGTGTCTGATAAACGCCTTGCTAGTGCTCGCCATAGTAAGAGTAGAAAATCGTTCTTACCAGTAGAATGCATGCTTCAAACAAAACAGTCATTGAAGACGAAGAAGAGGATGATGTATTTTCCCGGTGCCCCTTTATACTGTGGTCGCGCCGGTAGTGACGTCATAGGCTGTCGCCGGCCAACAGGTGGTGTTTGTGTATGTATGCTTCAGACACGGGTCTCGCTGACGGCGTTCCCCATAGTGACCCCTAGAGGACGCAGTTCGAAGTTCCCTCGAAAGGGAACACCATTTACTCATCATTGCCACTTCCACCATAAATTGAAAAAGAAAAAAATGGGCAGCTCAGTGTCTCCACCTACCCTTCTGTTTATACAGTGTTTTGTCAGTGAGAGCTCCCTGATTGTTTCTTTATCATGATCATCATCTCTCTGCTCCTGCTGACCTCTCTGCTGCCACACCTGACCTTCACTGGTGAGGCTGATTATATAACAGCATATTATGCTGATTTTTAAAAAATACTTATTTGGTATGTGCAGAATAAGCTGACTGACACATCTCTCTCACAGCTCATGTGAAGGTGGGTATAGTGAATGGCACAGAAGCAAAACCCAACTCCAGACCTTACATGGTTTCTCTTCAGATAAATGGACATCATATCTGCGGTGGATTCCTTATTTTTGATGAGTTTGTATTGACTGCTGCACATTGTCAAAAGAAGTAAGACTTTGTATTGATTGATTATTGGTACAGATTATTGATGATCGAGTTTTTAGATGAATTGACAGTAGTATATGGTTTACAAAGTTTTGTCATCAAATCAGTAAGATAAATATAAAGTTGTGAAAAACATTCATTATACTAATAAGACTTTTGTTCAACAGAAATAAGATACTGACAGCTGTGGTTGGTGCACATGACCTAAAAAAATATAATGGGGGGTCTGTCCGCATCGGAGTGAAGTCCTACTACAAGCATCCAAAGTATAGCAGTGATTCGCACCTGAATGACATTATGCTTTTGAGGCAGGGCCGGTTCTAGACATTAGGAGGCCCTTGGCAAAATTCATGTTGGAGGCCCCCACCTCCAATAAAAAGCACTTGAAACAAATATGATTCCTAACCTTTTTATTTATACAACATTTAACATACAATTTTGTATATTTTTATTTATACAGTACAAACATTTGGAAACATTGCTATTTTAAATGTTTTTGAAAGAAGTATCTTATGCTCATCAAGCGTGGGTTTAGCCTATTTGATCAAAAATACATACACACAAAAATAAACAATAATATTGCGAAATATTATTACAACTTAAAATAATTGTTTTCTATTTTACTGTACTTTAAAATATAGGCATATGGTTTTGTGTTTTGCTGTGATGCAAAACTGAATTTTCTTCAGCCATTACTCCAGTCTTCATGTGTCACATGATCCTACATACAGTGCCTTGCGAAAGTATTCATACCCCTTCATTTTTTTTCCATGTTTTGTTATGTTGCAGCCTTATGTTAAACTGCTTTAAATTACTTTTTTTTCCACATCAATCTACACTCCATACACCATAATGACAATGATAATAATCTTTGCAAATTTATTAAAAAAAAAACTGAAATGATTCCATTGCATAAGTATTCATACTCTTTTCTGGGACACTTGAAATCTAGCTCAGGGACACTCATATCACTTGTAGATGTTACTGCACTTCGAGTGGAGTTAAACTGTGGTAAATTAATTTGAATGAGTATGATTTGGACAGGCACACACCTCTCAGAAAAGGTCTAACAGCTGATAATGCATATCAGAGCAAAAACCAAGCCCTGAGGTCAAAAGAACTGCCTGTAGAGCTCAGAAACTGGTTAGCGTCAAGCCACACATCTGAGGAAGAGTTAAAAAAAAATTCTGCTGCATTGAAGGTTCACAGAAGCATGTAGCCTCCATTATCCATAATGGAAGAAGTTTGAAACAACCAGGACTCTTCCTAGAGCTGGTCTCCTGGCCAAACTGAGCAATTGATGGAGAAGGGGCTTGGTTATTCTGGTGACCAAGAATCTGATGGTCACTCTAGTTGAGCTCCATGATCATATATGCAGATGGGAGAAACCTACAGAAGGACAAACATCACTGCAACACTCCACCGATCTGGGCTTTATGGCGGTGTGGCCAAACGCAATCCTCTCATCAGTGAAGACACATGAAAACACACTTGGAATTTGCAAAAAAGCACCTAAAGGACCCTCAGACTCTGAGAAACAATATTATCTGGTCTGATGAACCTAAATTCTAAGCATCGTGTTTGAAGGAAACCAGTTCTGCTCATCATTTGCAGAGAACCATCCCAAATGTAAAATGTGTTGGTAGCAGCCTCATGCTGTGGGGCTGTTTTTCAGCAGCAGGTACTGAGGGACTCGTCAGAGTAGAGGAAAAGCTCAATGCACCAAAATACTGTGATAGCCTTAATGAAGACCCAGTCCAGAGCATTCAGAACCTTAGACTGGGCAGAAGGTTCACTTTCCAACAGGACAATGACCCTAAGCACACAGCAAGAGTGGCTTATAGACAACTCTGTGAATGTCCTTGAGTGGCCAAGCCACACCTTGGGTTTGAACCCAATCAAATATTTCTGGAGAAATACTGAGTTAAGGGTATGAATACTTATGCAATGTACTTATTTCAGTTTTTTTATTTTTTATAAATTTGCAAATTTGTCACAAATCTGTTTTTTTGCTTTGTCATGTATGGAGTGTAAATTGATGTGGGGGAAAAAAGTAATTTAAAGCAGTTTAACATAAGGCTGCAACATGACAAAACTTGAAAAAAAAATAAAGGGTATGAATAGTTTCGCAAGGCACTGTAAATCATTCTAATATGCTGATTTATTATCAATGTTAGAAACAGTGCTTAATGTTTATTTTATAACCTGTGATACTTTTTTTCAGGATTGTTTGATTATTAAAAAGATGTTTTAAAAAAAGATATATAAATGTTTTATAACAATACATACAATAAGTCTTTACTATCACTTTTTATCTATTCAACACATCCTTGCTGAATATTACTATTTTTTTGTTGTTGTTTTTTTCTCTCTGTATTTCTGATCAAATAAATGCAGGCTTGATGAGCATAACATTTTTATTTCAAAAACATTAGAAATAGTAATGGGTCCAAAACTTTTGACTGGTACTGTATGTACATCAAACTTTATTTAAGGTAATCTCTTTTTTTGTTTGATGAAGATTTTATTGTTGTTGTTGTTATATTATTTTGCTGTTTTATTTAATTTAATCGCAGTTCCAGAATACCACTTCAGTAAGTGCTTTTATCTTTTCTTTTCTTTTCCCTAGCTGGGCATGGGCAGGATTTCCCTGTCCCATTTAATCAATATTGACTACAGATATTATTTGACTACATATTATTGATATCAATAATATGATATTATGTATTGCATTGTTAAATATGACACTATATGTATATATATATATATATATATATATATATATATATATACACACACACACAAATCAAGTGGAACAGAAAGACGCAGTCGCTACTAAGCAGAAAAATATGTAATTTAGTTAGTTGAAACTGAAATTATAAGTGTTAGAGCAGTAATCCTAATCATCAGCCAAATTTAGAAGATTACATCAATGTTTTTGAACCATTAAAAATATTCTAGTGTGTTTGCTTTTTAACTATGGATACAAACTTCTCTGCTTTTTGTAGCTATTTTGCTAGTCAGCTCCCGACGCCATGTCATTCGTTGTACATGCAAATTCAAAGCATTGCGTGCTATTGGGGCGTCAATGGTGCTCGCGCTCTTTTAAACTCTTAATAAAGCAGTGAATTATATAACCATTTCTGATTTAACTTGGGTTTGGACGAATTGGAGTTGACTTCAGAGGGATGAGAGATTTGAACTTATCATCAATCTGGGCATCTCTTCGTTTTAAACAGTCTACCATTGAGCGCCCTAAGTCTTGAATACTAAGTTCAAGTTTTTGCTGCAGTCTAGAACATACCCTCTCCATTCGATAGGTTAATCTGTCTTCCATTTTCTTGCATCTACTTTCCACTTCTGTCTGAAAAAATCTTTCACCCACCTTTTTATTACACTCTTCTAGTCTTTTTTCCATATTTGTGATTCTCTCCTCTAGCTGTTCCAAACTGTCCATAACAGGAGATAAAGAGTTGAACTCCTGTCTTTCTTCCATTTCGAGTGGTGGAGGTGGTGGAAAAGAAAGGTCATCAACAAACTCAACTCTTTCTTCCTCATCTTCAGAATCAATATACAGTTCACTGAATGTGCTGATGAGCTCTCGAATAGGTTCCCTCCTGGCGACGAATGGTTCAGTGGTAAAGTCAGGCACGCACTCACCCTCTGTCTCAATATGCCGATTTTGAGTTGCCATTTTCTATATGCTAAACAAACAATAAACATTAAATGCAATAGAGTCCCTGTTCAGGCGCCATTTATATAACCATTTCTGATTTAACTAAACCCAAAACCAGTTATACAACTTATTTATAAAATGAAACCTACTGCAATAACCATCTGTTTAACAAAGCACACATATAAATCAGAGACTCTTATTGAATGCAAAATATTGATTATTTATACTTAGTAAAAAAAACATTCGAGTAAGCCTAGCAACAGTTATTTCATTTTTTACATTTCATCCAATTATTCACACCACCTCAAAACCCACAAAAATAACAAAACGTAAATAGAGTTCAAGACAGATCAATATCCATGAATGTTCGATTGAGTGTTATGGAATGAATAAAATCTTATCTGGATTTCATTCAAGTTCTCACAATATCCAGTACATCCTCCAGCCAATGGTCAGTCTTAATCCATATGCCTGCTGTGCTCAAACATCAAAGTTCATGGAAGATCCGTATAAAGGTGATACTTGAATAATGAGTTGAAGAGCTTTGGGGTATAAAGGAAAGCATACAATTTCCTCCACCCTCTTCACCACAAGAACCATAATCCACCAGATAACACAAAAAGTCCTTTTTCAGTTGAGCATTAAAACAAATGTTTCCCAACGAGGACTCAAGAAGCACATGGCAAAGCCATGCTTTAGCTTTTGCATGCTGCACTCCCTCCTTCTACTATATGGCATGATTTATACAAAAACGTGTTGCCCTCTAGTACTCCTAGTGGTAAGGAAGAGAACGAGCCCTATAACAGACCTGTGACTGTTATAATTATCTTTCCAGACATCACGCTGATCGACAGAACAAGTTTATATTTAGAATACATTGTAACCACTCCAAAATAGATGACAACTCACACACCTGCATTAGGAGCTATATGCTTATTTGCGTGCCTATTTAGCCTTTTGCATAGCATAGTTCGCAGCACCTGAAATATGCGTTCGTTACGCAAACATTCAGAAGGCGGGATCCGCTTTGAAACTGTACAAATATATACGTTTATACAAAAACGTGTTGCCCTCTAGTACTCCTAGTGGTAAGGAAGAGAACGAGCCCTATAACAGACCTGTGACTGTTATATATCCCCCCCTTCAGTGGATGACTGGACACTCCCATAGAAAGGCTTTAAGTTTTGAACGTGAAAAGTATCCAAAATGTCAGGATTATCAAGAAAAGAAATAGTATAATTAACAGGTCCCAAACACTTACACACTTTGGCCGGACCTTTCCATTTTGGAGACAGCTTAGCCATGAAACCATCATCAGCTTTCGACAGAGGGTGGGTACGAACCCAAACAAGATCACCTTCTTTATATTTAGCCTGTTTTCTCCTCAGGTTATAGTAGTGTCTCTGCTTAGCCTGAGCTCGTTGCACATTCTCTTTAACAAGCTGGATGAGGCTCTCTTGTCTCTCCACTGTATCGTATGTGGGATTGCTAGGATTGGGTGGTTTTGTTAGAGCTCTTTCTAGTGGTCCTTTTAGTTTACGTCCCAAAGCAATTTCAGCTGGGGTAAATCCAGTTCTCTCTTGCCAAGCAGTGTTAACGGCAAACATGAACTCTGATTTACCACTTATCCCAGTTACGATGATTGTCTTTGACATATGAAGCCATCATGGTTTTAAGGGTCCTGTTAATACGTTCTGTTAGGTTGGTTTGAGGATGATATGCTGTAGTCAACTTTTGTATGACACCCCACTGTTTGCATACAAGATTTATGAGATTCGAGGTGAATTGTGCCCCTCTGTCAGATATTAGGTAGACAGGAGTTCCCCATCTTGTGAAAATCTCATCAATGAGGATACATGCTATCTGAGGTGCTTTGGCAACACGTAGTGGAAACAGTTCAACCCATTTTGAACAATAGTCTACTACGACTAACAAATGTTCATTCTGTTTTGGACTCTTTGGAAAAGGCCCCATCAGGTCTACACCCAACATATGTCCAGGCTCAATGACAGGAGTAGACTGTAGGTAGCCTGACAACTTGGAGAGGGTTGGTTTATACTTCTGGCATGTTTGGCATTCCTTGCAGTATTTCCATACATCATTCCTCAAACTTGGCCAGTAAGCAACTTCCATCAATCTCAACAGCATTTTAAGTCGACCCAAATGTCCACTAAGTGGGTTGTCATGTGCATACCTTAAAAACTCAGGTCGTAAACAAGCAGGTATTACTAGTAGTAATTTTGGCCCTTTTTGTCCATCCGGTACACTACGGAACAGAAATCCATTTTGAATAACATAGTGAGCTCTAGATGGATCTGGACTTGTCTGCAAATTTGCCTTTTGGCACAGCTCTTGTACTTCTGGGCCATTCTGTTGTGCTGTAGCAACGTCTGACCAGTCAACAGGTAAATTGGCTGGGACGTCAGAATCTTTGGTGGTTTTGACCATGGCAATCATGTGTGTTGAGGTGGTGTCTAAACTTCGGGATAAGGTATCTGGGACAATGTTACACTGACCTTTTCTGTACTTAACCTGGAACTCATAGCCTTGAAGTCGAATTGTCCAGCGAGTTAATCTAGATGAAGGTTTAGGATGTTGGAAGACCCAAGTTAAAGCAGCATGATCAGTGATTACCTCAAATGGTATTCCTTCCAAATAAGCTCTCCATTTTTCTATAGCCCACACAACTCCAAGACATTCCTTTTCCGATACGGAGTATGACTGCTCTGCTCCTCGAAGCAGTCTTGATGCATATGCAATCACATGTTCTTGTCCATCAATCCCTTGTGTCAACACCGCTCCGAGACCAATTTCGCTTGCATCAGTTTGTACCTTGAAAGGTTTGTTGAAATCAGGAGGGATAAGAACAGGGGCTCTAGACAGGTCTTGTTTGATTCTTTCAAATGACTGCTGACAAGCTTCTGTCCATGTCCACGTGGCTTGCTTCTTCTTCAGTGAATGGAGTGGTGCGGCTTTTTCAGATAGATTTGGAATAAAACGGTGGTACCATCCAGCCAATCCCAAGAATCTTTGTAAATCTTTGATAGACTGGGGTACTGGGAAATCACATATAGCTGCAACCTTAGAAGGGTCTGTTTTTACTCCTTCAGAGGATACCACATGGCCTAGAAATGAAAGGGATCGTTGCACAAGGTTACACTTCTTGAGATTCAATGTAAGACCGGCTTGTTGAAGACAGCTGAAGACTTGATTTAGGTGTTGTAAGTGTTCCAGTTCATTTTTCGAATACACTACTATATCGTCTATGTAAACAAAGCAACACTTCCCTCTAATGTCTTTGAGAACATACTCCATCAACCTTTGAAATGATGCTGCAGAGTTTTTAAGACCAAATGGAAGACGCAAGAATTCAAATTGCCCTGCTGCTGTTACAAATGCAGTCTTTGGAATGCTGTCAGGTTCCATTTCCACCTGCCAGTATCCGCTTTTCAAATCTAGTGTACTGAATATTGATGCTCCATGTAAAGACTCCAGTATGTCTTGGATCTGGGGCATAGGATAACCATCCAAATGGGTTTTTGCATTCAGTCCCCGATAATCCACACACAATCTTAAATCACCTCCTTTTTTAGGCACAATGACCACAGGTGAAGCCCATGGAGAAACTGAGGGACGTATAATATTCTTTCCTAACAGCTCTTGAATTTCATTGTCAATGAACTGTTGTCTGGATACTGACACTCTGTATGCTCTCTTCCTAACTGGTATTTCATCTGTTGTGATGATTCGGTGTCTTACTATTTTTGAATGGCCAATTTCATGAGTACAGACGGTTGGCCACTTTCTCATCAGACTTTCTAGTTGACTTTTGAATTGATCAGTGGAATCTGATTTCAGGACCAGTTGGTTGATGGATTGTAAGGGTTCCACTGTCATTTGTGGTGTAGATAGTGCAAGATAGAAGTGTAGTGAAGTTTTGGAAGACTCATGAGACCAAAGAGGAAACCTCTGTACAATATCATCATCCTTGGGAGAAAAAAAATATTGTAAGTTCTTAAAATCTAATATTATTCCTGAAGTCATCAAGAAATCCATTCCCAGGATGATTGGAACGGTCAGATCGGAGTCTCTCATTACATACAAGGTTAACTTGAACGTCTTGCCTTGCAGTTCACACTCCCAGTCAGATTTTCCTAAAGCTGTTTGGCTTTGGCCATTCGCTAGTAGAAAATTTTGTCCATTACTTGACTTCCATACCTCATGATTTTCCAGTTGCCTCCAGCAGGATTCCTGTATCAAAGAAAGGGTACTTCCTGTATCGATGACAGCTTGTAGGTACCTGTTTCTCAGCAAGATAGACAAGGTAATCATGTTCGGATCTTGTATTGGCGTACTTTGAACTGATTGCATTACTCTTGTGTTAGCATGAGGAGGTTTAGGAACTGTTTCTCAGTTAGGTTGTAACTTCTTTCTTTGAGCCTCAGCGTTAACATTATTCCAATATCTTTTTGATTCCTCCAAATCTTTCTCAACTTGTGTTCCAATTCTTACTAATTCACCAACATCTCGTACTGTTCCTCTAAGTAAACTGGCTAAACGTGGGTTACAGTTTCTAAGAATGGACTGCAAGATCTCTTTTTCTAACATATCCTTTTTCCATTTTAAACAGAGGGCTCTGTAGTGGAAAGCAAAATCTCGTATGCTCTCTTGTGCACCTTGTTTTCTTTCCAGGAGCCTTCTAGCTGTTTCATCTTCATAATCTTCATTCAAAAATGAACGCAGGAAGACTTTCTTAAAATGTTCCCAGGTCTGTACATTTCTCTTCTCAGCCACCCACCAGTCTTTTGCAGTGTTCTTTAAAACAGAGGTAAGAGAAGCTAATATTTCATAGTCAGATAGGGGTCGAATGGCTAGATATTCCTCACATCTCTCAATAAATGCAACTGGGTCATCATCTTCACTGCTATTAAAGTTTGGGAACTCTATCTTTACAGGTGGAACTGCCAAGGGGTTTCCAGAACCAGACAACTAAGTGTAACTCGGTTGAATTTGATAAGTTTGGTTATTGACTTGAGAAACTGAGGGAGGCAGGATGGAACTTGGGTTTGGACGAATTGGAGTTGACTTCAGAGGGATGAGAGATTTGAACTTATCATCAATCTGGGCATCTCTTCGTTTTAAACAGTCTACCATTGAGCGCCCTAAGTCTTGAATACTAAGTTCAAGTTTTTGCTGCAGTCTAGAACATACCCTCTCCATTCGATAGGTTAATCTGTCTTCCATTTTCTTGCATCTACTTTCCACTTCTGTCTGAAAAAATCTTTCACCCACCTTTTTATTACACTCTTCTAGTCTTTTTTCCATATTTGTGATTCTCTCCTCTAGCTGTTCCAAACTGTCCATAACAGGAGATAAAGAGTTGAACTCCTGTCTTTCTTCCATTTCGAGTGGTGGAGGTGGTGGAAAACAAAGGTCATCAACAAACTCAACTCTTTCTTCCTCATCTTCAGAATCAATATACAGTTCACTGAATGTGCTGATGAGCTCTCGAATAGGTTCCCTCCTGGCGACGAATGGTTCAGTGGTAAAGTCAGGCACGCACTCACCCTCTGTCTCAATATGCCGATTTTGAGTTGCCATTTTCTATATGCTAAACAAACAATAAACATTAAATGCAATAGAGTCCCTGTTCAGGCACCATTTATATAACCATTTCTGATTTAACTAAACCCAAAACCAGTTATACAACTTATTTATAAAATGAAACCTACTGCAATAACCATCTGTTTAACAAAGCACACATATAAATCAGAGACTCTTATTGAATGCAAAATATTGATTATTTATACTTAGTTAAAAAAAACATTCGAGTAAGCCTAGCAACAGTTATTTCATTTTTTACATTTCATCCAATTATTCACACCACCTCAAAACCCACAAAAATAACAAAACGTAAATAGAGTTCAAGACAGATCAATATCCATGAATGTTCGATTGAGTGTTATGGAATGAATAAAATCTTATCTGGATTTCATTCAAGTTCTCACAATATCCAGTACATCCTCCAGCCAATGGTCAGTCTTAATCCATATGCCTGCTGTGCTCAAACATCAAAGTTCATGGAAGATCCGTATAAAGGTGATACTTGAATAATGAGTTGAAGAGCTTTGGGGTATAAAGGAAAGCATACAATTTCCTCCACCCTCTTCACCACAAGAACCATAATCCACCAGATAACACAAAAAGTCCTTTTTCAGTTGAGCATTAAAACAAATGTTTCCCAACGAGGACTCAAGAAGCACATGGCAAAGCCATGCTTTAGCTTTTGCATGCTGCACTCCCTCCTTCTACTATATGGCATGATTTATACAAAAACGTGTTGCCCTCTAGTACTCCTAGTGGTAAGGAAGAGAACGAGCCCTATAACAGACCTGTGACTGTTATAATTATCTTTCCAGACATCACGCTGATCGACAGAACAAGTTTATATTTAGAATACATTGTAACCACTCCAAAATAGATGACAACTCACACACCTGCATTAGGAGCTATATGCTTATTTGCGTGCCTATTTAGCCTTTTGCATAGCATAGTTCGCAGCACCTGAAATATGCGTTCGTTACACAAACATTCAGAAGGTGGGATCCGCTTTGAAACTGTAACATTAATTGTATTAATTGCAGATGAGTGACAATTCAGCTATATCCAATGAACAATGAGGCTAGTTTTTCTGCCCGACTTGACTGGTGGACTGGCGTATAGGGGATGCTACGGTTATGGAGGCCCATCCTCAAAGCCCGAGGCCCTAGTAGTGATGGGAAGTCCGGTTCTTTTCCGCAAACCGGTTCTTTCGGACAGTTCGTTTCAATGAACCGGTTCAAAAAACCGGATCATCGGTTCTTTTACGCCCTAACGTAATGACGTCTTTCGCAATGATGTTATGATAATCTATCGTCCCGGGCCAGGATGAAAATACACATTCAAATATATAAAGTCAGTAAATATAACTTCAGTCAGTTAAAACATCATAATCATGAACTTTAAAGTTTACAATTAAGTTTTGCAAGCACCCAAATAGGTACAGGCATGTGCATACAAGGATTTAAGTCTTGAAGATATAAAGTGAATAAATTAGTTGTCATCAGCACATAAACCATAATCCATTTACTATACATAATCCATTGCAATTTATTTGTTATTAAATAAACTTACGATTCGCCCTCATTCAAGTCTTCGGTTTACCCGCACCATATAGCATATGAATCAGTTGTCCAAAATAACTAGTTTGGTTCAGATGTGCTGTGTCAGTCATAGCAATCACTGTTCGCTGAATCACGCATGCGCAGTATCGTCAGCTCATCGGTTCTCAAATCGGACGTGTCCGAAAGAAACGGTTTTTGGTTCAGTGTACTGGTGATCCGAAAACCGCTGCAACCGATTCTTGACTCGAGAACGAGAACCGCTCTAACCGGCTCACTGCAAGCTCGTTCAGTGTATCAGCTGCCCTGCTCGTGCTCATCATCAGTTCTATTTCATACAAACTCAATTTGTGAATGTGTCATCATTACCTATAATTACAGCACAGGTATTTCATAAATCATCCCTTATTCCTATTAAACATAGCCTTAATTATGGTCCAGCATCCCTGACAAACCCCTTTGGCCTATAACCTAACAGAATCTTCAACTGAACAAAGTACACAGATTAGATACATTAATCTTTTTTCAAAAAATAAAATAAAATATGTTTTATATTATCATACTTTCTGAAGTTTTACAAAACACTTGGATAACATGCTTTTCGTCCGCTTGAAAAATTACACGCATGCGCAGTATCATGACAGCTCATCGGTTCTCAAATCGGAGGTGTCCGAAAGAAACGGTTCTCGGTTCAGTGTACTGGTGATCCGAAAACCGCTGCAACCGGTTCTTGACTCGAGAACGAGAACCGCTAGCAGTGGGCGTGTTCGTTCGTTACCTGGCTCGCTGCACACATGCTGCTCTGCTCAGTTCACTCAGTGTACTGTTTGAGTAAATTAATAACTCCGGGATATTGGTTTATTTCGAGACGGTGGGAGTGTCAGGCACGTTAAAAAAGTGAATAATTTGAGTAATTTGTGGATTAGTGCTTACTGGAGACGCGAACCGTTTCAAACGATTCAGTTCGATTTGGTGAACTGGTTCGACTGGTTCACTAAGAAGATCCGGTTAAATCGAACGATTCGTTCGCGAACCGAACATCACTAGGCCCTAGGCAATCGCCTGCTCTGCCTATAGCTAGCGCCGGTATTCTGTCGATTTTTGCTACCCTGTCAGATTTTCCTACATCCTATTAAAACAGTAGGTAGTAAAATTCGACAACGAAAAATGTTACCTGTTAAATTATGATTTATTAATGTCTACACCTACCACAACCCTAAACCTACCCTTACAGCAATGCAAATACAGTAATTATGTGTTATATTCGCGGTTGTGGCTAGAAGGGATACAGCTACCGGAAACCAACAATAAATATTTTTTTCTACCTATTAGATTGTGTTTTATTAACATCTACACCTACTCCAATCCTAAACCTACCCCTTACAGTAATGCAGATGCATTAAATATTGTTGTTCAGAATGAGAAAAAGGACGAAATATTGATGTGCACATGCGCAGTAAACCCCGGTAGGAAAATCTGACGGGTAGGATAAAATGTCAGGACACCAGCCCTGTTTTGAGGGTAAAGTAGGAAATATACTCAAGGAGGCACTTCAAAAAAATTATACACACACACACATACATACACAAAGTACCTTGCGAAAGTATTCATACCCCTTCATTGTTTTTTCCATGTTTTATGTTGCTGCCTTATGTTAAACTGCTTTAAAAGACTTTTTTTAGCACATCAATCTACACTCCATACACCATAATGGCAAAGCAAAAAACTGAAATGATTCCATTGCATAAGTATTCATACCCTTATCTGGGACACTTGAAATTTAGATCAGGAGCCTTCATATTGCTTGTAGATGTTACTATACTTCAAGTGTATTTAACCTGTGACAAATTCAATTGAATGGGTATGATTTGGAAAGGCACACACGTTTTAATAAAAGGTCTAACAGCTGAAAATGCATATCAAAGCAAAAACCAAACCCTGAGGTAAAAAAAATAAAATAAATGCTGTAGAGCTAAGAAACAGGATTGCATCAAGCCACACATCTGGGGAAGAGTTCAGAAAAAAGAAGAAGAATGGCAGATAATTGCCAAATGCTGATGAGCAAAGCTTGTCGCATCATACCTAAAAAGACATGAGGCTGTAAAGGTGCTTCAGCTAAATACTGAGTTAAGGGTATGAATACTTATGCAATGTACTTATTGCAGTTTTATAATTTTTTTTTATAAATTTACAAAGTTGTGACAATTCTGTTCTTGCTTTGTCATTATGGTGTATCAAGTGTAGATTGATGTGGAAAAAGTCATTTAAAGCAGATTAACATAAGGCATAACAAAACGTGAAAAAAATTAATACACACACACACACATATATATATATATATATATATATATATATATATATGTATAATCAATGGTTTAATCTTATGAAGGGTGATTATTTTTTATTATTACAGCTAGAGAAAAAGGTCAAACTAAGCCAAAATGTTGAACCGATATCATTAATAAAGAATAAAAAAGACATCAAATCATGCACTGCTTGTAGTGTTGCTGGCTGGGGAAGACTGAAGAATAAAGGCTCAGTGAGTGATCTTCTAATGGAGGCAAACGTGAAGATAATGAAAGACAGACAATGTAAAGAAAAATGGAAAGGAAGTGTGAAATATTCAATCTCAAAGATGATATGTGCATATGGCCGTGGTGGATCCTGCAAAGTATGTACAAATGATAATTCGCAGACTCTGTTTCACTCGGTTTCACTGAGTTTAAACTGATATACGATTTTAAATCATGTATTGATCTGTTTCTTCACAGGGGGATTCAGGAGGTCCTTTGGTTTGTGGAAAATCTGCAGTTGGTGTCACTTCCTTTGGTGATTTTAATGTCTGTAATTTACCTGAGCATCCTAATGTGTATACAAATATTTCAGCATATCTCAAATAGATCCACAAAATAATCAAAAATGTTAAGTGACTTCATGAAAACTTCTTGAACATCTTATTTCAGTAAAAGTGTCACATGGCAAGCATCAATTCGAAGTGTCCTCATTGTTACAACCACATATAAGTATTACATGACAGACACATGAGCAAGGACGTCTCATATCTTGCCTACTTGATTAGGCAAAGAGTGAAAACTTCAAAACTGATTATAAAAAAAGTCAAAAATGGTATTTAAAAACTGAGCTTCTAAAGCGCAGATTTTTCGCCCACATTTTTTGGTCCTTAAAATGCTTTGGTGTAGAACTGAACTAGAACTAATTTATATGCATCTCACCTCAATCTACTGTTGCTAATTCCAAAACATAATTTCAGAACTATAATAATATAACTCATGCAGTTATGAGATGTTGCATCCAGTGAAGACATAATTGCTGATTATAATGTCTCATACGGTCAGAAGCACCAGACTGTCATTGCAAAGTTGGAATTGCCCCACTTTATAGTGTTCACAGCCATTCATATTGTTCACATTGTAGGCTACTCTCTCCCAGGATCAGGAAACAGTCTTCCGTAAAATGCGCTGCACACACTCAACTGTTTGCGTTTTACTGTTCTGGAACAGTGTTGTAAATACAACTTAACCACTGATTTCTAGTTGTGTACTCATTTGGAAGGCCACATAAAGTACTTTCACTTTCACAACGAAACACACAGCGTCTCCAGAACATGGCGGCGGCAACAACAATACTACAGCGAGAATAAGTTACGCCTTCTTTCATTGCATGTACGTTTGGGCCTTAACTTTTATAAAGAATATCTCTTCGGGTTTGAGACTTTAATCTTTGCAACTTTACAGATCTTATATATGCACAAACAGCGTAACACTCCAAAGACAAAGGAAAACATGAAATTGCATCATATGACACCTTTAATCAAAGTTTTGAAACTTTGATGCTATGTCTATAGCTTTACAAATAGGCAGATAGACAGACAGAGAGACAGACAGATAGATGCCACTCGATTTTGAGCCTCTACTTTTCCATGTTAGAAAAAACTAAACAAATATAGCACTTTTCTGGTGTTATTTTAATGACTGGGGCAGTATTCAGCCCTTCCTCAAAATTCTCAACAAATAGCCTTCCTCAGATTGCTTTTAATGCAAAAATCATTAAATAAATAAATAAAATGCTGTCTTTTTTCAGACATTCTGATTGGATAGGAAAGATATTTGGGTGGGCTCAGGGTCAGATCCTATAGACAGATAGCTCAACTGCTCAGCTATCTATCTATGTGATCTGGTCTTGCTTCTGAGAAATGTCATGTTTTTCAGCAGTGAATTTTTTTTATTGATGAAATAGCATGGGCAGGGCTGATAAGCTTCTGTGCACAAGTCTGTGGGTTCATTTGTGTGCGTTGAGGAGAGAGCAGGAGTAAGATAATTTTTAGAGATAAAAGATAATTTTGTTTAAAAAAAAATATTTGCTTGATCAGTGTCTTTGTGGTGTTGGATTATTTTGCTGTACTAGGGTGCAAAGCTCTTTGAAGTTAGTGAAACAATTTGGCAAACTGGTAATGTGGTCAAGACCCTCCTGGACCCACTTTAGCCATGCAGTTACAGAAAAAAATCAGCAGTTGTCTGTCAGTGAATCAGAATAAAGCATTATAGAGCTGTTTTTTTTTTTTTTTTTTTTGTTTTTTAAGAATGCTTAATTGCTATGTGCTGATTAAGGGCACTTACAGCATTGTGTCTTTCAGCCATCATTACTCCATGACCTAACAAATAGGAAGGAGAAATCGGTCTGCATCACATTGTCCTTGTTTATCCTGCATCAAAATTATAAATCTCACTTTTTCTGGAAGGACATTGATACCAGTTATGACACTTCATAACAGTTGTATTATGAACTATAAAATATTCAAATACCAACTTGCATGCATACATGCTTCATCCTCATCTATACCACAATATCTTTTCATCACTGTGTTGCTAATGCTGCAAGAGAAGCAAAACTCAAGAGCAACTCAAAGTTTCCACCCACCTTTGAAGTACATTTATACAGTGTTTGTCAGTGAGAGCTCACTGTCTTCATGATGACCATCATCTCTCTGCTCCTGCTGGCCTCTCTGCTGCCACACCTGACCTTCACTGGTGAGACTGATAATATAACAGCATTTATTATGATGTTTAATTGGTATGTACCGAATAAGCTGACTTACAGCTCTGTCTTTCTCTCAGCTCATGTGAATGAGGGTATAGTGAATGGCACAGAAGCAAGACCCCACTCCAGACCTTACATGGTTTCTATTCAGAAGGACAAGGCACATGTCTGTGGTGGATTCCTCATCTCTGATGAGTTTGTCTCGACTGCTGCACATTGCTGGAACGGGTAAGAGTTTTGTTTAGTCTGAATTGGTTTCATGTGTTAAAATAATTTTGGCTGACATAACACTTGCAGTGCAACCATATATGTCATAAATGAGCATCATGACTCCATAAATCAGCACAAAATGCTTTTTCAACAGAAATGAGATTCTGACGGTTGTGGTTGGTGCTCATGATTTAAGGAACATTAAGAGTTCTGATCACATCGGAGTGAAGAACTACATCCCACATGAGAACTCGGATCTGAATGACATCATGCTTTTAAGGGTAACCAACTGTAATGCTTTTAGTTATTCAAAATAGTGATCAGTACATATAAAACTAGTGATTCCTGATCAGATTCTGATCATCACCATCAAAAATCACCTTGGCCTTCAGGGCTTCTGTACTAACCTCAAAATAGCAGTGTAATCAACTGCAGTTCAGTCTTATAAAAGATTATTAAACCTCTTTATTAATAGTGTTTGTGTTTTTCAATTACAGCTACAGAAAAAACTCAACCTAAACAACTATGTTAAATGGATATCATTACCAAAGAATGGGGAAGATGTCAAAGCAGATACTATCTGTAGCGTTGCGGGCTGGGGACAACTTCAGACTAATGGCCAAAACAGCAATCGTCTAATGGAGGCAAACGTGTATATATTCAATAACACAGAATGTGAAAAAAAATGGGGACCAATCTACTCAGTCTCAAAGATGATGTGCACACGTGGCCATGGTGGATCCTGCCGTGTACGTACAAAAGATGATTCTCAGAACTGATTATGTTAATTTATGAATTGAGATTCAATTGATACAGTATTTGGCATTTTAGTGATGTGTTGATCTGTGTTTCTTCACAGTATGACTCAGGAGGTCCTTTGGTTTGTGGAGACACTGCAGTTGGCATCACAGCTTTTGGATACAAATTACAGTGCAATTCACCTCAGTATCCTAATGTGTATACTAAGATTTCACCATATCTTCAATGGATCAACAGCATAATTAGAAATGTGAAGCGAGTTAAGTTCTTGAATTTTTCTGCATAACCTGTTTTAATAAAAGTATCCCCTGGCAATCATCAATCATTCAAAGTGTCTTCATTGCCACATACATACAAGGTCAAAAAAACAAAAACAAAAAAACTTTAATTTTCTTATAATATGCATTTAATTTTACATTATTTCTCAAAGACTCTCAAATGGACCCTTTTCACAAGACTGTGATGATGCATTTCAACGGCCATCAGCATCGTAAATCCTCGAAAGTTTTTTTATATTTAGATAAAAAAACAAAAATTATGTTAATTTATAATAATATACTTTCAATTATATCACTTTAAAAAAAACAAAAAAAAACTAGCTAACGCTAATGTGAGGGTGTTTCTATATGGGAGGGATAGTAAATATGAAATTGTTCTCTCTTCTGACTGCTGTTATTAGTCTCTCAATTTTATTTTTTGTAAGTAATTTTTCTTTTGCTATTTGAGCAAATGGGAATGCAAAAAATATATATTTGTGGTACTCTCCCATTCACTGCTCTCGAAGTTTACCCAATTATGAAGACTTCTGCTGCTGAGAAACCCGTAAATGTGAAAAAAGGTCTATGATTCGTTTGAAGATTCATCTTTCCAAACCCCTCTTTTGCATGAGGCTATTCTGCTCTGATTGGTCAGATGACCCAGTCTGTTGTGATTGGTCTACTGTGCATAACGCAGAACGCCAATTCTATTATAACAATGATAGTGCTCCATTCTGTTCTAAATATAAAGAATCAAAGGGGGAAAGTTGTTTTACACTTACGTTAGCAAACGGGACCCACAGCTTGGTAGTAAAGACCCAAAAAATAATGGTATATGTGTTAGCCGAACCCAGACATGGAATACTGATAAAGCACTGCAGTTGGTAAACCATCGTATTGCTCCATCTTTTATCATGACTCCAAGTAATAAGAACTACAGACATTCTATATTAATCAACACATTTCTAGACCATAGCTGGCCCACAGCTGATTAGCAGAACTATAACGTGAGTTAAGTGGAGACCTACAGATGCACTGAGTGTATACACAACACACACAAAAATTACATATTTTGCATGCTCGACACAACTTTAAAGAAACAATTATTAATCATACTTACAGGTTGTGATTCGGAGAAGTAAGCTGGTCCAAACAAACTGGGCACTGACCCATCTTTCAAAGACAACCGGTTTACAAATTCCGCTTTGAACTCAACGGAGATTGGGGAAGCAGCCTTAAGTCAAATGATGGGAACACAGCAAGAGGTTGTGATTATACTGCTGTGGCATCATAGTAAAGATAAATTTTAACCACTAATTCCTCACAGCCTCATCCTTTGGAAGTGAATATAAAGTAAATTCACTTTGACAGTGCAGAGCACAGCATCTTCTCAACACTACATTATCCACACGAACAAGCTACAGCGTTTGAGGGGGTTTATTTTTTTCCTGGGATGTCCATGAAGAAAGCAGATGAGTATTATGCAAATGTATTAACTTGTGACGTATGAACTCCACGGAAATGGGATTCGAAATTAAAATGACTTGATTCATCAATTCAGAGTCAACTTTTTTTTTTTAAGTGTTTCGGTTGTGACCTTAAAATTTCAGGAGTGACCTTAATGTTTACGACACACCCTTTACTCGTTTACTTCACATACCAAATCACTTAATGATGCCTTTTTAAGGAAGGTTATGATTGTAACATTTTTTATTTTTTTTTAATTACAATAAATTTATGATGCTATACTTAACTAAAAAACTAAAAAAATAGTTAACACTGCTGCAACCCTTCTTCTAATATGACGGCTGAAAGATTGATGGCAAATTTCACATCTTTTTTTCGCTCTTTTGGAAAGTTGAGGAAATGTCACAGAATATTTGTTTTGGTATTAGAGCAAATGTAGACCAAAAAAAAAGAATGTCACTGCTAAAATATGTCAATACCAAAACAGCCATAGATTGTTGAACATTGACAAAAAGTATTTTGGAATTGACTATTCTGGATTTGACAATTCAACCTTAATTTGTCCTTATCTTAATGTGAGGTCAGTAAAATGCAGAAATCAATGATATGAACAGAATTGTTTTTTTTCCATATATTACATCTTGTATTTATACTGTAAGTAATAGGAGTAATAGGACATTCGGTAATGGCACTTTAAAAACACAACCAGGTTTTCTGAAATTATGGCAAATTTATCTCAAAATTTATTCATTTATTCAACATGTGGTCCAGGGTGGGAAAACTGCTTAATCTGACTTCCTGGTTACATGGTTTGGGGTGTGGCCAAGTACTGAATCAATTCAGAGAGACTGTTTGTCTGTGTTTCAGTATTGACAAAAATGGGGGACAGCAATTTTCCTATACAAATTTTATTTTATTTTATTTTTCAAAGGCCAAATTTTTTTAAAAAATCAGCTAAATTTCATAAGAACTTGACAAGGCACATTAGGATGAGGTGTTTTTAAAAAATATGAAAAAAATAAATAAATATTTGTTTATTTTCTAAGTATAATTTAGGGGGTCAGACTGGGGACACATGCCATTCAATAGAGAAGAACATATAAACCTAAATATATGTAAAGTTATTACATGAATTCTTTATACTGCCTCTTATAGTAATGAACTTGATTTTTCTAAATATGTGTCAGTTGTCCATGTTTTAAAAAATCATATACAGGTGCATCTCAAAAAATTTGAATATCGTGAAAAAGTTTTTAAAAAAAATTGGTAACTTATTTCAAAAAGTGAAACTTTCATATATTCTAGATTCATTACATGTAAAGTAAAACATTTCAAAAGTTTGTTTTTGTTTGTTTTAATTTTGATGATTAGAGCTTACAGCTCATGAAAGTTAAAAATCCAGTATCTCAAAATATTAGAATAGTTCTTTAAAGTATGTTCATTTATGCTCTCAAGGCTTGGTCGGGGCTCCTTTACCAAAAAAGTTAAGTTAAGTTACCAAAAAAATTTACTTTTTCACGATATTCTAATTTTTTGAGAAGCACCTGTATATACAGGTACATCTCAATAAATTAGAATGTCGTGGAAAAGTATTTTTTTTGGTAGCTTATTTCACGAGTAATGAATATTTGGTAACTTAATACACGAGTTTCACAATTTGAGTTGAATTACTGAAATAAATGAACTTTTTCACGATATTCTAATTTTTTGAGAAGCACCTGTATATACAGGTACATCTCAATAAATTAGAATGTCGTGGAAAAGTTCATTTATTTCAGTAATTCAACTCAAATTGTGAAACTCGTGTATTAAATAAATTCAGTGCACACAGACTGAAGTAGTTTAAGGGTGAATCCCATTTCTCTGTCTTACCCCTTCCCCTTCCCCTACCCCTTCGTCTTACCCCTAGCCCTTGTCCCTCGAAACCGAGTGGTAAGCGCTAGGGGTGAAAACATACCCCTATGAAATGAGACACCAATTGGTTACGGGTACGTCATCGTACATCGTCGCTAGCTGGCTGCTACGTCACCTGAGGCGACAAGTGTTGATCACAAACTTCCAAGATGCCATCAGTAAGTGTGTGTATGTCGATTGCGTGGGTTTTATTAGTGATGTTTTTGCGATTGTTGTGCAAATCAGCGATGTAAAGCGTAGCAATCTAGCGATTTTTTAAAACGTTTCAATTAAGAACATGGTTGCAAATATATATGTACAGAACTGTGTAGAGCACAAAACAAGACTGTCGTAATTTTTAAATCAATTATTTAAGCCGAAAATGGGACTCTCTGGATGATCTGGCCGACATTGTTGCCGGTTGCGCGGTGTGTTCTGGGTACCCCTTGGTTTCAAGTAAGCTCGCGAAAATGCTTGGTTTTAAGGGGTATCTACCCCTTGCCCTTAGCCCTACCCCTCGATCAAAATGAGAATTGGGATAGCCCTTACTCTCACGTGAATGCGCAAAACTAAGGGTAAGGGGTAAGGGGAAGGGGTAAAACAGAGAAATGGGATTCACCCTAAATCTTTGGTTATTTTAATTGTGATGATTTAGGCTCACATTTAACAAAAACCCACCAATTCACTATCTCAACAAATTAGAATATGGTGACATGCTAATCAACTCAAAACACCTGCAAAGGTTTCCTGAGCCTTCAAAATGGTCTCTCAGTTTGGTACACTAGGCTACACAATCATGGGGAAGACTGCTGATCTGACAGTTGTCCAGAAGACAATCATTGACATCCTTCACAAGGAGGGTAAGCCTCAAACATTCATTGCCAAAGAAGCTGGCTGTTCACAGAGTGCTGTATCCAAGCATGTTAACAGAAAGTTGAGTGGAAGGAAAAAGTGTGGAAGAAAAAGATGCACAACCAACCGAGAGAACCGCAGCCTTATGAGGATTGTCAAGCAAAATCGATTCAAGAATTTGTGTGAACTTCACAAGGAATGGACAGAGGCTGGGGTCAAGAAATCAAGAGCCACCACACACAGACGGGTCATGGAATTTGGCTACAGTTGTCATATTCCTCTTGTTAAGCCACTCCTGAACCACAGACAACATCAGAGGCGTCTTACCTGGGCTAAGGAGAAGAAGAACTGGACTGTTGCCCAGTGGTCCAAAGTCCTCTTTTCAGATGAGAACAAGTTTTGTATTTCATTTGGAAACCAAGGTCCTAGAGTCTGGAGGAAGGGCAGAGAAGCTCATAGCCCAAGTTACATGAAGTCCAGTGTTAAGTTTCCACAGTCTGTGATGATTTGGGGTGCAATGTCATCTGCCAACCAACGTCACTGCACCCGTTTACCAAGAAATTTTGGAGCACTTCATGCTTCCTTCTGCTGACCAGCTTTTTAAAGATGCTGATTTCATTTTCCAGCAGGATTTGGCACCTGCCCACACTGCCAAAAACACCAAAAGTTGGTTAAATGACCATGGTGTTGGTGTGCTTGACTGGCCAGCAAACTCACCAGACCTGAACCCCATAGAGAATCCATGCCATGCCGAATTGAGGCAGTAATTAAAGCAAAAGGAGCCCCTACCAAGTATTGAGTACATATACAGTAAATGAACATACTTTCCAGAAGGCCAACAATTCACTATTTTTTTTTATTGGTCTTATGAAGTATTCTAATTTGTTTAGAACCAAAGACATAAACTACTTCAGTCTGTGTGCATTTAATTTATTTAATACACGAGTTTCACAATTTGAGTTGAATTACTGAAATAAATTAACTTTTCCACGACATTCTAATTTATTGAGATGCACCTGTATATAGAGGGAGGGGTCATTTTAGAGCATTTTGCACCATTCAACCATTCAAAAGTTTGGAATCAGTAAGACTTGTAATGTTTTTTAATGGAGTCTCTTACGGCCATCAAGGCATTTATTTGATCAAAAATAAAGAAAAGAACTTTAATTATCAGAAATATTATTGCAATTTAAAATAACAGTTTTCTATTTTAATATACTTTAAAATATAAATTATTCCTGTAAAGCAAAGCTGAATTTTCAGCATCATTACTCCAGTACTGTCTGACACGGAGGAGAAGACATTGTTGAATAAAGTCATTATTTTAGTTTTTTTGTGCACAAAAAGTATTCTTGTAGCTTCATAAAATTAACCACTGATGTCACATGGACTATTTTAACAATGTCCTTACTACCTTTCTGGGCCTTGAACATGTCAGTTGTGTTGCTGTCTATTGCAGGGTCAGAAAGCTCTCAGATTTCATAAAAAAATATCTTAATTTGTGGTCTGAAGAACGAACAAAGTTCTTACGGTTTTAGAACGACATGAGGGTGAATGATTAATGACAGAATTTTCGGTCTATTAACAAACCATTAACTGTGACTTTTGCCTTAATAAACTGCTGATTTGCTGCTTATTAATAGTTAGTAAGGTAGTTGTTAAGTTTAGATATTGGGTAGGATTATGGATGTAGAATATGGTAATGTACAAAATGTGCTTTATAGTACTAATAAACGGCCAATATGTTATTAATAGTCATGCGAATAAGCAACTATAGTAAATAATCAGAATTGGTCCCTATACTAAAGTGTTATCAAACATTCATTTAAAAAGGATGTGCAGAGCTATTGTAGTGTATCTGGATCAGCATCTGTACATGATTATTCCAAGTATGAAACTGGGCTACATTATAATTATATACCTCTACATGTTACATGCTTGGTGACATTTATGAAAAGCCAATTTTGATTAAAATTTTACATTTTCACATCATCTTCTATTTCATCTGTCAGTTTTAAGGTGCAAAGCACATTTTCATAGTTCATATTTATGCTCATCATAATACATGCTTAATTCTTATCGCCCAAACCATCTGTTGCTTGTGGCTTTGTGACCGCAAGGGAAAACTAATTCACCGGGGGAAAACTAATTCACCGGAAATGCTGTGGAAGAGGCCGGAAATGCTGTAGGTGACGTCAGACGCTGGAGACTTGGCGGAAAAACTGAATGAACAGCGAGGACAGCGAGGAAAATTTGGAAACTCTTCAGGAATACATCGACTGGTGCTTCGACGTTATAGTCATGAAGAAAAAACAAAATGCATGTTCTCCAGCCAAAAGCGAGATGCCGTCTTCCAAAAGAAGTCGCCCGGCAGACTCGCCTGAAACAACATCACCGACGGGTAAAAGCTTTACCGACATCCTGGATTCAATCGACAAGCGGTTATCCAGCTTCGACGCGAGGTTGTCCCTGGTCGAGATCCTGCACCGTGAATTTAAATCCCTGAGGGAATCACTGGAATTCAGCCAGCAGCAGGTGGAAACACTCGCTGCTGAAAACGCATCACTACGGGACACGGTCAAGACTCTGACTGAGAATGTGACCCATCTAAGTGAAGAAAATAAAAAAATAAAAGAGACTGTCATCGATCTCCAGGCCTGTAGCATGAGAGATAACCTGGTGTTTTCAGGCATCCCGGAATCTGCCGAAGAGGACCCAGAAGCTACGGTTAAAACCTTTATCAAGACATACCTGAAGCTTCCGGAAGACACCGTGGAAAACATCTGCTTCGAAAGAGTCCATCGGATGGGAGCGAAGAAACCTGGAGCCCCGAGGCCGCGTCCTATTGTGGCCAAATTCGGAAACTTCAAGCAGAAAGAGCAGGTGAACAGTCGCGGCAGGGAGCTGAAAGGAACAGACTTCAGCGTAAACAACCAGTTCCCCAAAGAAATCCTGGAGCGACGCAAAATTCTGTTCCCAATCCGACGCAGTCTCATCCAAAAGGGCTCCCGAGCTGTCATCGCCGTGGACCGGCTCTACGTGGACGGGCAGCTCTACCGCAACCTCAGTACCACTCCGTGGTTATATTAACACCACTCCAGATAAGAATCCGTTATATTTTTCTTTTTTTTTTCTCTCTTTCCTCGCTTGTTCTTCCATTTACCTCTAACTATTTATGTCATTTCGCTAATTTAATACGATATCATAACAAACACGATACCGTCAGTCTCCGCAGCGTTTAAATGTTGTTGCAATGTTTTTGTTTATGTCAAGTTTTTACATTCATCCCTCTCTGCTTGCTTCTTTGTATGTCTTTCTTACTTCCAACTCCTTTCACTGCACCGATCACCTGCTTTACTACACATACACACACAACACCCTATATCACACATCTGCACGGCACGACCATGTACATATACACTCAGCGTTAACGCAACCACTCCGACCTTACAGCGCACACAGACATGAAGGACATACTCGCATACAAGCGCATACACGTCCGCTCATATCTTATTCATTTGAGCATCACACTCAGCGAGCAGCATTAGCTACACACACACACATCTATGGGCTCACTGAGGTTTGTCACATGGAATGTGAATGGAGCTGGCTCCAGAGAAAAGAAGTTAAAAATATTTAGCCAGCTTAAAAAACTACAGTCAGACGTTGTTTTATTACAAGAGACTCATAGACCTGCCACAGCTACAGATCAACTTAAAACAACTGAGTTTCCTAATGTGTTCTCAGCCTGCTATAACTCTAGGCAAAGGGGAGTAGCAATTTTAATACATAAAAATGTTAATTTCACAGTTCTCAACACAGTTATAGATCCAGAAGGTAGATTTCTAATCATTAAATTATCTATATTTGACAAAAAGTTATGTATTGTTAGTATATATGGTCCAAATGTTGATGACACCTCTTTCTTTCACGGTTTTTTTACCGCACTCTCTGAACACCTAGATTGTGCACTTGTTATTGGGGGAGACCTCAACTTTGGACTAAATAAAGAAATGGACAGGCTAAGTACAGCTGGAACTCAGCGCAATTGGGAATCCACAAATATAGTTAAACAGTACATGAGCGACTATGGACTTTGCGATGCATGGCGTTCTTTTCACCCCAACCGTAGGGAATATACTTTCTTCTCACATGTCCATCACTCTTACTCTCGTCTGGATTATTTCCTAGTCAGCAGCTCACTGCTGAGTGACATTTCAGACACAGAGATAAACCCTATAGCTGTCAGCGATCATGCTGCTGTTTCTTTAACTCTGGTAAATAAGAAGGCCACTCCACCAAGTAATAACTGGAGATTCAATACATCATAGCTTAAAGATGACGATTTTATTAAATATTTTAAAGAAGAGTGGGCTTTATATTTAGACTATAATGACCTGCCTGGAACATCAGCATCTGTTCTCTGGGAAGCAGGCAAAGCTGTGATGAGAGGTAGAATAATCTCATTCTCATCGCATAAAAAGAAAAGAGAAAATAAATGTATTCAGGAATTAGAAGAAACCATAAAAACTTTTGAAGAATCCTACGTATCCTCCCAGGAACAGGAAATGCTGAAAAAAATATGTAAAGCAAAACGATAATTAAATGAAATTATTAATAAAAAAAACTAAATTCTTAGCACAAAGACTTCGCTGGCAAGCATTTGAATATGATAACAAATCAGGTCAATTCCTAGCGAACCAGTTAAAAATAAATAAAGAAAAAACAACTATATGTGCTGTTAAAGATTTAACTGGGGATACAGTACATGACCCTGAAAGAATAAACAACACTTTCAGGGACTTTTACAAATCTTTATATTCTCCACAGATAAACCCATCTAAAGACGAAATAGACCAATTTCTTGACAATATAACTCTTCCGAAATTATCAGACAATCAAGCGATGGCATTGGATTCTCCACTGACATCAGATGAACTTCAGGAAGCCTTGAACAGTATGCCCAATAAAAAGGCTCCAGGTCCAGATGGCTTTCCAGCAGAATTCTATAAAGAATTCTGGGCTATTCTGGCACCAACATTCTACAGAATGTTGCAGGAAACCAAAGAAAATGGCAGACTTCCACCAAATATGAATTCTGCCAACATTAGTCTCTTGCTAAAACCAGGCAAAGACCCTGTATTGCCTACCAGCTATCGTCCAATATCCCTTATTAATGTGGACACTAAAATAATCTGCAAAGCTATCTCAAAAAGAATAGAGAAGATAACCCCTCTCATAATTCATTCCGACCAAACTGGTTTCATAAAAGGGAGGCACTCCTCAACAAATGCATGTAGGTTATTTAACTTGATAGACTATTCATGCAATAGAAACCTTCAAATTACAATATTGTCTCTAGATGCAGAAAAAGATTTTGATTGGGTTAACTGGAATTTTCTATTTGCAACTTTACACAAATTTGGTTTTGGAAACTCTTTCATAAACTGGTTAAAAATATTATATAACTCTCCAACAGCATGTGTCAGGACAAATGCCCAAACGTCCTCTAGCTTCTATCTTAAGAGGGGCACCAGGCAGGGATGCCCCCTCTCCCCCTCACTGTTTGCAATTTTTATTGAACCACTAGCAGCAGCAATTAGACAGGCAACAGTGATTAAAGGCATTAAATGCAAGAATGTAGAACATAAAGTTAGTCTTTACGCAGATGATGTGTTACTTTTCCTTCAGCTTTCACAAACCACTCTCTCTGAGGTAATTACATTAATAAACTCTTTCTCAAGAGTCTCAGATTATTCAATAAACTGGTTAAAATCAACAGTTCTTCCAATTAATTGCTCCTTCCAGAATTCGTCCACTCCACTGCAATCTGGAAATATTAAATATTTAGGTATTAATGTTTCTCCTAGGCTGGCAGATTTGATTAAATTAAACCACATCCCACTTTTAAAGAAGGTAGAAGATGATCTAATCAGATGGAGGTCTCTACCCATATCACTCATGGGAAGAGTCGCCTCAATAAAAATGATGGTTTTGCCAAGAATTAATTATTTATTTGCAATGATCCCGAGCAAACCACCACCTGACTGGTTTAGATCTCTGGACTCCTCCATCTCTAAATTCCTTTGGAAAGGTAAACCCCCACGTATTAGCTTAAAAACGTTGCAAAAGACCAAGGATAAAGGAGGACTAGATCTACCTAACTTTCACCACTATTTCTTAGCCAACAGGCTTCAACACATTTCAGGGTGGTTAAAACACACACTCTTAGATGAGCCTTGGCTAGATGTAGAACAGGCATTATGCAATAATATAGAGATTTCGGATCTGCCATTCATTAGCTCGATCAGCAAACGACACGTATGCTTCAAAAGCATCAGTATCAGCTCTTCTCTGACAGCATGGTGGGAGTTTCTAAAAATGACGGAGTCTTCACTAATCCCATGCAAACGTACCCCCATCTGGAACAATCCTGACATATTGCTAAACAACAATATGATAAACTTCACAGATTGAAATTGTACCTGGAACATATATTCGAAGGGACAGACTTTATTCCCTTTGACAAATTAATTAAAAAATATGGGATTAATAAACACAGATTTTTAGAATATCAACAAATTAAATCTATTGTAAAAAGGAAATTTAAGTCTAATCATATCAATTTACAAATACCACCAAGTGTGGCAGATTTTCTTAATCTCAAAACCCCCAAATTAATGTCTAAAATATACAGGGCACTTTCCAAAATAGATGAATCAGTATCACTTCCTATTGCAAAATGGGAGGCAGATCTATCAGTAAGCTGGGACCATAATTTCTGGTCTCAGATATGTTTAAAATCCTTTGAACTGATTAGAAATCCTGGTTTACAATTAATACAATACAAAATCCTGCATAGAGTGCACTACACAGGTCATCGGATGTTCAGGATGGGTTTTACAGCTTCTAACAACTGCTCACACTGTAAAGGCAATACACCTGACAATTACATCCACGCTCTATGGTTCTGTCCACCTGTTCAGAGGGACTGGTACAGGATTTGTGAAGACTTATCAAAGTGTCTTAAATGTTCTATTCCAGCCTCTCCTTTCGTCTGCTTGTTGGGCGACCTAGATGGTGTCACTACAGAAGGTAACACAATCCACATGGCTTTCACTGCCTTATGCATTGCTAAGAAGACTGTCCTCATGAACTGGAAAAATAAAAATAATCTTAATATCAACCAATATAGAGATTATTTGTGGGATTATATTAGTCTTGACACAGCTTCTGCTGCCACATTAGATCAATCTCTCTGGGCTCCTTTGATCAGCTCCATCACCTAGTGTGAGTGGGGGTCCCGATTCTGTCCGGCTGTGGTTTTTGTTGTTGGCGTGGGGTGGCGATATGGGCCTGGGGCATCTGGGGGTTCCCTGGGGGTGGGTTTCTTGGGGGGTTCGGCGCTGGGGCTGCGACCTTGGCCTGGATGGGGTATTGGTGACTCTTGGGTGCTGTTTTTCTGGCTGCTGCATGCGGCGCTGCTGGGGATGCCTGTGCCGGTGGACGTAGGTTGCCAGCCTGGCGGCCGCACTGTTCCGGGGTTGGTCTGGGGGGGGCTTGGGGTTCTGGGGGCGCTCTGCCTCCGGGTTGGGGTTACGGCTGGGCCTGGGGGGCTTGGGTCCTGGTTGGTGTGCCGCCGGGAGTATGGGTTGGTGCATGCGCTTGGGCCCGGCTCTGGTGTGGGGGTCTTCGATGTCCAATAGAGGCGGGGTAAACTGGCTTTACCTGGGTGTCTTATTGTCTTATGTAGTTTGGGAGCTGACTGAATGATGGGGTGGGGTAGTTTTTCCTCTGCTGTGGGGTCTGGTGGGCCGCCCCGGGCTGCCATGGGCCCTGGTCTGGATGGGCCTGGGCCCCCCCGCCCTGGGCAGATTTGGGGTAACGGGGGTGCCTATGGGGGTCAGCGGGGGATGCTTTCCTCCCCATCCCTAAGGCTTCACTTCTCCCGCTCCATCACACCAACACATAGGTAGGGTTTTGAGGTGCGGGTGCGTCGCTGGGATGCGGGGGAGGTGGTACTCCTCTGTCTCCTCATGGCCGCCTGCATCTCAATCACACATTACAGCTTAGACATTCTCATTACTTACTGTCACATGACACATACATATAGGGCCTTGGGGGTGGGCACACTGAATGGCATCCGGAGGGCGGTCTGTTCATTCAGCCTTCCCTCTGGTGCCAGTGCCCACTTCTCAATTTTAAGTTGCACATAGACATTGAGGGCTCTAGGGAGGGGACGAGCTGACACAAGCGTGTGGAGGGTGCCCCTCCCCTGTTTTAAAGCACCACTGTTTTAAAGCACCTTAGAACAACACACACCAACACTACATTTGAGCGGGTGAGGTGAAGCATGGGGTCTTTTTTTTTTTTTTTTCTCTCTCACACCCCTGTTCTCTGTTCTCTGTCTGGGGCCGGGGGCTGTGAGGATGAGCTGGCCGCCCGGTCGGGGTCTGGGCTGTTGGTTTTCTCTGCTGCTGCGGGGACCGGGGTGGTCTTCCTGTCCCCACGCCAGAGCGAAGGGGGTTCAGCTCCGGGATCGGGCGCTGACTACCCCTCTGGGGGTGGTGGTGCCTGGATCTAGGAGTATAGAGTGCATATGGGGAGTGTGAGTGTGGGTACCGTGTCCATTTTTGTGTGTCTACATGTGGGGCGAGGGTGTGAATATTCGTTTGCGTGCATGAGGGTGGGAACGTATGCTTGTGTATATGTGTGCTTGTCGTCTACATCTATGTGTCAGGTCGGGCCTTAGACTCCACCTCACTCATCATCTCAGTCGACCCCCACCCCACCACCATGCCCTGCCGGTGGAGGATGCCGCCGGTGCGTTGGTGGTTTCTCGTGCCGGGGTAGGATGCTCGGGTGAGCGCCGGCCCACTCTCGGCGGTCGCTTGGCGGGGCCTGGCCCTACTGGCCTTGCTGGGCCCCGATTGGGGGATGGTGGGCCTTTGGGTCTCCGGTCCCAGGGCCCGGTCTGCCCTGGTGTGGTCGGCTGCCGGTGGAGCCTGCGGGCTTGCCGCCACGGCACACTGGGGCGTCTACACTGTGGCTGTCGGAGGTCCCACCTTCAGGCTCTCCTCTGCCCTTTTCTGGGTGGAGGCCGCAGTTGTCCCTGCGGTGGTTCTCCTGGGGGTCCCGTGCCCTGGGGGGCCCCCGGATGTTTGGGGCCCGGGTCTTTTCCATGCCTGCTTCATGCCTTGCGGGATGGGGCTGTTGTTCCCCACACACACTATTAAACATTTACATGGAGGAACCTTATGAACACAAGCGCGCTCACACACACAGGTGTACACTCAAGCATTCACATTGGTGTAAAAACAGGTGCTCACAGACACACATTGTCTTGTTCTGCTGTTGCTTCAAAACTTATTTTGTAATATTAGTTATGTGTGCTGCTCAATAACATTTAGAATTTATTGTGATTCATACAGATGTTGGTTGTTGCTGCAGTCTCTCTGATGTTGTGTCTTCTGTTGTTTTCTCTTTTTGTCAGCAGGTATCGAAGCAAATTGTCTGTTTTTTTGTTTGTTTTTTTTGTTTTCTGTTTTTTTTTTCTTTTCTTTTTTTTCCCCTCTCTCTCTATCCCCCATTCTCCTTTTTTCTCTCTCTCTCTCCCCCTTCTCTGTTGACTTTCCCCACAACCTTTTTTTTTTTCTTCTTTCTTCTTTCTCTCTCTTGTTTTCTCTGTCCCCTGGTCTTGTCTGTCATAGTGTGGTTAAATAAAAGGGTATATAAAATTAAATTAATTAAAAAAATAAATAAATAAATAAATAAATATAAAAAAAAGAAAAAAGGAGAAAAAGAAAAAAAAAGGCTGTGAATGATGATAGCATAGCTACACATACGTACTGTCATGTGTTATCTGTGTTACTGACAGGCAAAAAAAAAAAAAAAAAAGGATCAGAATCAGAATCAGAATCAGAATCAGCTTTATTCGCCAAGTGTGTGCAAACACACGAGGAATTTGTTCTGGTTTTTAAGAAGCTCTTGGTACATACATACATACATACATACATATAAACATACATATCTGACATGAGAACAGAACATTTAAATAAGCCTTAATAATAATAATAATAATAATAATAATAATAATGTGTCTGAATCTGGAACAGAAGATTTATGTACAGATTTGTGCCTTATTTACTCTATATATACAGCTGTATAGAAAATTATGCATACATATTTACATAGTTCTAGAGAGAGTGAATAATTTGAGATGGGGGGATGGAATTTACAGGCAAGAATTAGGGTTAGAGAATTACAGAACACAGGTAATAATTCCTGTGTTAGTGGTTTAGGCTGGAGATGGCATGGGGGAAAAAACTGTTTTTATGCCTAGATGTTCTAGTGCACAGAGATCTGTAGCGTCTGCCTGAAGGGAGAAGCGCAAACAGGTCGTGTCCAGGGTGAGAGGGGTCTGTGATGATGTTACCTGCCCGTTTCTTCACTCTGGAGTAGTACAAATCCTGAAGGCTGGGCAGGTGCACACCAATGATCCTTTCTGCTGTCCTAACAGTCCGCTGCAGTCTTCTTATATCTGATTTGCTGGCTGACCCAAACCATACAGTTATAGAAGAGCACAGAACCGACTCAATAACAGCAGAGTAAAACTGTGTCATGTGCACCTGTGGCAGGTTGAACTTTTTCAGTTGACGAAGAAAGTACATTCTCTGCTGGGCCTTTTTCACGATGGAGTCGATGTGAGTGTCCCACTTCAGGTCCTGAGAGATGGTGGTTCCCAGGAACCTGAATGACTCCACTGCATTCACAGAGTTGTTCATGATAGTGAGTGGGGGGAGAGCTGGGGGGTTTCTCCTGAAGTCCACGATCATCTCCACAGTTTTAAGCGTGTTGAGCTCCAGGTTGTTTAGACTGCACCAGACAGCCAGCTCCTTAACCTCCTGTCTGTAAGCAGACTCGTCACCGTCCTGGATGAGGCCGATGAGTGTGGTATCGTCTGATCAACAACAATGCTTGGTCATGCTATAAGATTTTTATTTTTTTTGTTATTTTTTTTTTAAGAGTAGGCAGCTCAATGTCTCCGCCCACATTTAAAGTATATTTATACATTATTCTGTCAGTGAGAGCTCACTGATTGTGATTGTCTTCATGATGACCATCATCTCTCTGCTCCTGCTGGCCTCTCTGCTTCCACTCCTGACCTTCACTGGTGAGACTGATTATATAAGAATTCTAAGAATAATTTGTTGGTATGTACTGAATAAGCTCACTTACAACACTCTCTCAGCTCATGTGAAGGTGGGTATAGTGAATGGCACAGTAGCAAAAACCAACTCCAGACCTTACATGGTTTCTATTCAATCGCATGGGCGACGTGTCTGTGGTGGATTCCTCATTTCTGATCAGTGGGTCTTGACTGCTGCACATTGCTGGGACAGGTAAGAGTTTTCTTCAGTTTAAACTGCAATGTTGAGTTAAAACCATGTTTGAATAGCAAAATGACTGCAGTGCATCAGTACAGTGTATCTTATGTCAAAAACGAGCATCATGACTCCATAAATCACTCTTTCCAATATGTTCTTTCAACAGATCTAATAGTCTGATGGTTCTGGCTGGTATTCAAAACTTAAAGCTCAGAGCGATTTTTAACCACTTTACAGTGAAGGACTACTTCCAGCATGAAGAGTATAAAAGCAGTCCTTTTCGGAATGACATCATGCTTTTGTTGGTAAGCAACTGCACTCATACTACTTGTTCAAAACAACATCTGTCCAGGACACAGAAAATAACAAGTGCTAATTTGAGACTGTTTCATACATTATTTATTTATTGCTCATTGTATCAAAAAAAAAAAAAAAAACCTCAGAAAATCTAAAAAAAACAAACATTACTGGGAGATTTTATTATGATTGTTAGATAAGATCAAAATCAGACTTGAAGGAAATATAATTTTTTATTTTTTTTAAAGAGGCACATTAATTCAACTTAACCGCTAGAACAGCAGTAAATCAACTGAAACTAGACTTATAAAAGATTATGCTCATTAATCATGGTTCTGTTTTTGAATTACAGCTAAAGGAAAAAGTCAAACTAAACAATGTTAAATGGATATCATTACCAAAGAAAGGAGAAGGTGTTGATGTAAATACTCTCTGTAGTGTTGCTGGCTGGGGACTGCAGACTGATGGCCAACAGAGCAATCTTCTAATGGAGGCAAACGTGACTACAATAAATCATGGAGAGTGTCACCACAGATGGGGAGAAGAATATATAGCCTCACAGATGATCTGTGTGTATGGCAGTGGTGGATCCTGCAGAGTATGTAGAAAAGATGATTCAAAGACTTTATGGTAATGTATGAACTGGTTTCACTAGTGATGTACTTATCTGTGTTTCTTCACAGGGGGATTCTGGAGGTCCTTTGGTTTGTGGAGACACTGCAGTTGGTATCACATCTTTCGGTGACATTTGTCACTGTAATTCACCTAAGCATCCTAATGTGTACACCAAGATTTCAGCTTATTTTCCATGGATCCACCAAATCATTAGAAATGTTAAGTGACTTCATGTAAAATAAAAAAGGGAAGAAATGTTTTCTTGAATTCTCCCATTAACCTTCTTTCAATAAAAGTATAACATGGCAAGCATCAATCAGTCGTAGTGTCCTTATTGTCACCACATATAATGGGACACATGTCCAAAGTCACTTCACAATAGTTCACTTGGTTGCCATCCTTATATTATATATAGCATATATATTTATATATATATATATATAGAGAGAGAGAGAGAGAGAGAGGTCAAAATAAAATGAAATACAATAGACCTGGCACAGCCTCCAGGATTTAAGTTGTAACAAAACATTTTGTAAAATCTTCCAAATAAATAAATAGAAGATTGTAAATCCTAATTAGTTGACCTTACTTAAAAAGCATGCTGACCGATTTCCTTACAAAAAGTAAAACACTTCTTAGTTTCAACAAATTTATTTTAAGTTAAATATACTGGCTGTGTATTCCAAACTCATTAAAGTTGAGCTAACTAATGTAACATTTTAGGCAGTTTCAGTTTTTAAGTTGTATTTACCTGAAGAGCAATCTGATTCACTTATTAAAACCATGCACACTGATTGCCTTAAAAAGGCCAAGTAAGTGACTTCTTCAGTAGCTTCAATCATCCTGCTACCAATAGCACACATGCATATGATACCATAACCAGTAAGACTACCAGTGCATCAACATCTGCAAATGTTTTTTTTTTTTTAAATGAAGCACTTCTAGACCAATCCTTTACCAAACCACAGGCTCTACACTTCAGCACAATGGTAAAACCCTCAAAATGCAGCGATAACAGAAATCCTTTTAAAACCAAACATAACAGAACAAGATTAACAAATCACCCCCTAATTTAACTTTATGCAAAATAACACTTAATTTTAACATTCACTTCTAGAGTCTGAAGCAAAGCATGCTGGGAACTAGAAACTATCTTGACAGAATGGTACACAGACAAATCAATTTCTCTTAAATAGGGTTTTCTAGGCAACCAAGGCATAGTATGCCAATAGTACAGATTACTATATTTTTACAATTAAAATCAAATAATTGTTTGTACATTAAGTAAAGTCAACTAAAAAGTGTGAGATACGAGCCAACCAAGTATAGTATGTCACTTCTCAGACATTTCAAGACGCAACAAACGGTTTGGTTCAATCAGCAAATACAAGCGTTGATCATCGCCAACATGAGTAACACCCTGACCAGACAAAACCTGACCAACTGTTACTTAGGTTGGTGTCTCTTAATGCAGTATGAACTGACCTGCAGTGATCTAACCACAGGTAGTGTGAGCCAGTTTGACTAAGCTCTTAAATGATTTCTCACAACGAACAGAATTTACAAGAAATATTATCAATTACATCATACATGGGGGACAATAGTCTTCCATTAAGACCACAAACCTAACACCTCTTTTCCACCTCAGTGCAAAATGAAAGCCACATCAAGCTGTGATAGAGGAAGTATGAGTTCTAATGGGGGGCTAAACCAGCCCACTTTGCATTAAATACCACCATCAACACCAGTGAGATCTTCAGCACTCCTGAGAAACCTACCAAGTACAGCATCATGATCATCTCCGTGCTTTTGCTAGTCACTCTACTACCATATCTGACCCTCTCAGGTAAGTCTGATGGAAAATAACTCACTTTTATTGCATTATGTCTTCTACATTTATCATAAATATGGTATTTTAATGTTCATTTTATGCATCGTTAGCACTATGCTCTATAAGTTGATCTGAAAGAATATTAGGTCAAGTCTACTTCTCACTTAACTGACCTAAACTAATTTTTCTCTCTCTCAGCATCTGTGCAAGTGGGTATAGTGAACGGCACAGAAGCCAAACCTCATTCAAGACCCTACATGGTTTCGATTCAAAGAAATAAAAAACACATATGCGGTGGCTTCCTTGTGTCTGAACAGTTTGTCATGACAGCTGCGCACTGCTTTAAAGAGTACGTTTTTTTTTTTTTTTTTGGTCAGTTACAATTTCACTGTGAGTCAAAGAGAGTCCCATACTGCTGCAAAAAGGTCCTCGCTTGATGTGACTACTTTGGAAATGACACACAGTATATTAGTACCCAACCAAATGGGTCCACGACTCCTACAGTCTCAAAAATAAAGGTTCTTTATTGGCATTTATGGGATGTTTATCATCCATGGAACCCATTGCACAAAGGGCTTCTTTTATTGTCTCTTTTAAGAAGTGTTCACTGAAAGTTTCCCATCTGGAAACTTTAGAGTGTAGGAAGTCCATCAAATATTGTTTTTACAAATATTTGCAAAGCTACAGTTAACAAGCTAAAGTTGAGCTAAATGTTTGTGGCCTTGCAATGGAAGCATCAAAGTATGTAGGCTATTAACATGGTTTCAAATGCATATTGTTTTAGGTCAAAAAGGTTAAACTAAACTTTGAACAGCCTTCATTTACCATTAAAATATCTATGCTTGTTTTCTTCATCTTGACAGAGGAGAGAAGCTGGCAGTTGTGGTTGGAGCTCATGATTACACTCATGGCTCTGGCCACATGGGTGTGAAATTCTACCACATCCACCCAGGGTATGAGCCTAAAACTCTGCTAAATGACATCATGCTACTTCAGGTAAATGACTCAGCTAGGTTTTGCAGAGCAAACTGCAATTAACCAATAGTGTTTTAACTATACGTTAAAGAAAATTGAGGAACAGAAAAGTGAATGTCCTACTCCCTTAGGCCTTGTTCACATTGCAAACAAATCTGATTTGGTTTCAAATCTGCTATTAAGGACTGACTAGTCAGTTCACTTTGCAAGTCATTAAATACTTTATTTCATACAATGTTTCCCATACTAACAAAGTGATTAAAAAAACTACCTGAAACCTGATTGTTCAGACTGAAACACACTGTCACTTTGAATTTGAATTCACACCACATTTAGATGTGACTTGGATTGGGAATGTGGAAACATTACTGATTTTGTCTTTTGTTCTAATTACAAGATTTAAGATCAAATATGCCACAAAATAAGATTTTTGTATCAACAATGCCTTACTGATCTGATCCTATATGCTGTAAACTGAACAATATTTACAATATTACTTGTGTTTCGTGTATCAATTGTTTTAAAGCATATATGTAGCAATTATAAAATACTAACATACCTAGTAATCCAATTATCCTTATAAGTAAAAAAAAAAAAAAAAAAGTGGTTCCACTTTATATTAGGTGGCATTAAATACGATGTACTTACATTTAAATTAATCATTTAATTCAATGCACTTATTGCGTACATACATGTTTTTACATTGTACTTATATTTTTAAAAATACCTGCATGTAAATACATCTGTAATTAATTTCTGTAATTACATTTAATTACACTGTTGAGCCATCCCTTACACCTAAACCCACCTTAAACCTATGCCTACCACCAAACCTGTCCCTAACCTTACCTGTATCCCACCTCAATAGCACCAAAAGTGTTTTGCAATACAATTTGAACACAATAAGGACATTGGTCATCCAATTTGTATACATTTTTGAAAATGATCAGAATTAATGACTGAATTACTTGCTGTAGCTATATGGAAAAGTCGATAAGAGCAAGGTGGTCAACTGGATCTCCATACCAAAGAAAGATAAGGACATCAAGGCCAAGGTCAAATGCAGTGTTGCAGGCTGGGGGAAGAAAAACAACAGTGGCACAGCAAGTGCTAAGCTTATGGAGGTGGACGTCACTATCATTGACAAAAAAGAATGTCAGAAGTACTGGAGAAAAGATTACTCCGCCTCACGTATGGTGTGTGCAGGTGGTCGCGGAGGATTTTGCCAGGTACAAATAAGATTCTAGACAAATCACAAATAGTGTGACAGTTCAATTTTATTCACGGCCTGCACTTTCATGACTTTTCTCAGGGGGATTCTGGAGGACCTTTGGTGTGCAATAATGTCGCAGTCGGTGTCGTTTCATTCAATGAGAAAGACAACTGTGACTCACCTAATCTACCGAATGTCTACACCAAGATTTCCAAATTTCTAAAATGGATAAATGCTATTCTTGATGGTGTGAAGTAAGAACTTGATTAATAAAAATTCAACAATGCAGTCTGCTCGTGTGTGAATTTTTCGAGCTCATTTCATTTTGAATTAATTGAATAAATCTTGATTGATGTGACAAGCACCAAATGCTTTTCTGTGGAAAGATGGTGTCAGCCGTTCTCAGCAGGCCTGGTTTCCTGTGGGGGTCGAGCTCAATGCATGTGGTCAGACACCCTGTGAGAAAGTCTAGTTTGCAGACACATCTTAAAAAGAAATTCTGATGCCTATGCAAGGTCATGAGACTCACCACAGATTAAAAAAAAATATAATAATAATAATCAAGTTGTGAGCTAACAGTCCTAAGTTAGTGTGCATAAAATATTAAGTCAGTAAAAACAAATTGGAAAAACAGTATTGATTGAACCACTATTGCTATGCTAAGCTGGTCAGGGTTTTCAAGCAAGTGAGCAATGTTTTTGACAAACAGAGCCACAGTGTTTGTACCAGGAATTTCTGGAAAATTCACCTAAAAATGTACGATTTATAGAATTTAATGAGAAATTCATCCCATTTAATTTACTTACCCTCATGACTTTACTTTTCTGTGGAAATTGTCTATACGATGCACAATGTCAACAGGGTCCAGTGCTGATTTTGGACTGCATTGACTTTCATTGTATGGAAAAATACCGTTTTCAATATATCTTATTTTGTGTTCCACAGAAGAAATAAAGTAATGCAGGTTTGGAATGAAATGAGGGTGAGTAAATGATGACAATTTTCATTTTTGGGTGAATTAACAGGAATCCTTGTTTTAACATAATTTTCACAAGTTACATTTAATTAACAGAAGAAACATCCAGGAAATGCTGTGGTTTGCTGTGTAAAGGGAGGCTTGCCCTTTTACATCGAGTAGTTTAAAAGTCAGTGACACATTTTCAATGTTCCACAAGCACAATGTCACTCTTCACTGCGATTCTGTTCGCCACAGCTGTGACCACACTGCACATCACAGGTAGCTTCTTTCATTAGTAATTCTTAACCTTTACACATTGCACTTGTGCCATTAAAGGGACTATTGTTTGAGTTTATAGTCATTTCTGTCTTGTTTTTCTCAATAGTTGTGGTTGGAGATGACATAATCAATGGGAAAAAAGCTTCAAAAAATTCCTTGCAATACATGGTCTCAGTGCAGGCCAATAAAAAACATAAATGTGGAGGATTTCTGATATACCCTCAATACGTGCTCACAGCAGCACACTGCGCAAGGTAAGTTATTCATTTTTGGAGCCATATTCATCACTAAATTAAATATCTAAGCTCTTTGGAATGAGTAAATTATGATTGGTGATTGAACAATTCATGAAAATGTGAGTTTGACTCCCTCTGCTTTATTGCATTCCAGTGAAGAGATGACTGTCGTTCTTGGCGACCATAATATTTTTCCACAGAAAAATCTAAAAAGATTTGATGTGGTTCGCAAATTTACACCAAAAACATTTAAAAATGTTAAGCTGGGTAATGACATCATGCTTCTAAAGGTAAAGAAACACCTGTTGGGTTGTGATGAAATTTCCACAAGAAGATGTGCACATTTAATAACTAAGTATTTGCATTTTCAGATTTCCAAGAAAGCAGTTTTGGGAGGAAAGGTGAAGATGGTGAAATTCCCACATCAACATTACAGTATTAAAAACAATACCAAGTGTTTGGTTGCTGGATGGGGTTCCACTAAACAGCGTAAAGAAGTTAATGACCTTTTGGCCTTGAACGTATCAACTGTTGACATTCTCGACTGCAAGGAAGCATGGAAGAAATACAAAAAAAACATCACACAACTTCCACCAAACATCATCTGTGCAGGAGGATATAAACAGAATGGAGGAGTGTGCTTGGTAAGAAACATACACGAGAGACTGTGGCAAGTTGTCACTATGTCTTAAGTGTATAAACTATAAGGTTTCGAGACAATTAATAAAGATAAAAAGTGTGACAACTATCCACAGCCTCATCTTCATATAAACAAATGTATTGTAGTTTTTTTGTAGTTTCATTGCTCTTCTATTAAACCCCATTTTTGCATATTTTCTTGCAGGGCGATTCTGGGGGCCCATTAGTGTGCAATTCAGTGGCAGTGGGCATTGTCTCCTTCAACATAAACGGGTGTGATTATCCTGATGTTCCGAATATCTACACTGATATTTCGAAACATGCTCGTTGGATCAAAGCAATGATGAAGAAAAAAGCTAACTAGGTGTTCACAGCACTTGCAAAGTATGCTTAATCATACAATACTGACCAAATAAAATAGTTTTGCTGATGACTTGTCTCGGTATTTTCACAATGACCACTTCTGTGCATGCAGATTGCCGTTTATGAGAAAAATTGCCTCAAAATGCAAAAATGCTTTTGTGTATATAATGGGTTACAATAATAATGCATTTAAACACGAACCCAGTAAATCAGGGATTGATAGTATATCAGATACCTGTGGCTGAATTTTGGTTTGATATACACATTTGAAATAATATTTTCCATCAGAAGGGTACAAGATGAGTCATTTTTCTTCCATCAAAAGGTCAGTAAAATCTGGAGTTTAACATTCAGAAAAGGTTTATTGTGAACATTTTTTTCCTAATTGATTCTTTTGATGATACTAAACTTGGGAATCCAAATACAATTTAAAACTCACATTTTTGTGTTTTTATTTTCTAGCAAGAATACAGTATATACATATATGGGGTATTCTACATAATTGGTCCAAAGTCAGAGTTGGAAATGTCTTGGAGAAAAAAAAACTGAATCAAAAAGATACCTTTAAAAACAACAATGGAAAAAAAATACAGAATTTCTTTCAATAGTTTCACAAGTTGAAATTTAGGGGTTAGGGTTTGGGACAGCCGCCCACCTCCCAATTGAAAGTACCCTATAAATTATGATTGTGGGGTTCAATACATAATAGAAGGATCTTAGTAAATTCTTTCTAAATGTGTTTTTATTTTTGGTTGCGGAACAGCAGTTTGGACCAATTCTGTAGAATGTCCCATATAGCAACAGGGTCATAGCCTGACTGTTGTAACTGAAAACTGTAAAGAAGGTCAAGACCACAAAGGGGCAAACCAAAAATTACCATATAAAGCCATGATAAAGACATATGCTCCCGGTTTCACAGACAAGGCTTAAGCCTAGTCATAGACTCAAATTTAAATCTGAGCTGTTTCAACAGAAAGAAACTTGCACTGACTGATCATAAAACATGCCAGTTTTTTTATTTTTTTTTGTCTTAAGATGATCACCAGTAATGCTTTTTTCTAAAGGCATGTTTATAAAAATTACTTAAATGTCCTAATTGAACTATGGCTTAAACCTGGCTTAGGCTAAGCCCCGTCTATGAAACCGGGCCATGATGCGTTTAAAAGCAATATTTCATTCTAGGTGATATTTAGCAAACATATCCAATAGTTTCATGACAAAAACAACAACAACAACAAAGGATTTGTCCCAGTCTGGGACACGCTATTCATGAAAAGTACCACATCCATTAGTGGTACATGTTATGTGCTGTATAAAATCTAGAAAAAAATACTACAAAATTGAAAATAAGCCATGAAAAAAACACAGGTTTGTTCAAACCAAAAGAGCAATCACAGGATTCAATCATAAGTCTAGACTCTAGGGCAATGCTGCCAAAGAAATTAAACTGCATCTGAAAGACGTCAGTTTTACCAAGATATGCTGGAGAAGATCTTGTATTCAATGAAAACAAACCGTATTTGTAGCAAATTCTGCATCTGGCGTCATTACTGACTGTCAGGATGTGTCTTGTGGTAGAGACCTATATAAATGACTGTGGTGGTCGCACCAGCAGCAACTTATTAAGATGAATGCAGCATACGGCCTGTTGCTCTCAGTAGCTTTGATGAGCTTGCTATTGACTGGTTAGCAAACAAATGCTTTACTGATTATAAAATGATAACTGAACTGTTTTTTTGTTATCTCAAACGTGCATCTTTGTTTGCTTAGGCACATTTGGAGCTGATATCATCAATGGCAAAAAAGCCAAGAAGAACTCCATGCTGTACATGGCATCAGTGCAGATTGATGGAAAACACACATGCGGAGGATTCCTGATCCACCAAAGCTACGTGCTCACGGCCGCACATTGCGATAAAAGGTAAGCCTATTGTTAACCAGGAATTAATGTTAATATGTTACTAAAATGCAATTATGTTCATGTTATGAATAAAGTGGCAACATGACTGTGATCCTGGGCACCCACAACATCAGTCCAAAAGGAACAAATCTGAAAAGATATACAGTGCAAAACAAACATAAGCACCCATCATTCAAAGACGCCAAAACTGGGAATGACATCATGCTTCTGAAGGTACAATATTCATGACTAAATTTAAATGTAATATAAAACATAATAAATGTATCATTAAATATAAATGTATCATTAAATACTTAATTTTAGAATTTAATAATAATTCAATTTAATTACAAATTAAATAATTGGATTAAACACCATTAATGGTAATCACAAAAATGACACTTTTCTTATGTGAAATTTTAGCTGTCCAAGAAACTGAAAAATGGCAAAGGTGTGAAAAAGATCAAAATCCAGATCAAGGACAAACCACTGAAACCAAAGACCAAGTGCAAGGTTGCAGGATGGGGTAAAACTGAACAGGAAAATATGGTGAACGATCTTCTGGCCACAGACGTGTTGATTATCAACTCCACCATCTGCCAGACAATGTGGAAAAAAGTGCGACAGAATCTCCCCAACAATGTCCTGTGTGCTGGTGGTTTCGAGACCAAAAGTGGTGCTTGCCAGGTACGTCTACATCAATATTTTAAAGAAAGTTCATAATTTGTGAGTATATACTCTTCTGAACTCAATAAAAATGAGACTGTTAATCGATCTCCAATGCATTGTTATTGCAGGGTGATTCGGGTGGACCGCTGGTGTGCAGTGGGACAGCAGTGGGGATTGTCTCTTTCAACCTGTCACAAAACTGTGACTACCCAAACGTTCCCAATATTTACACTGAAATATCTAAATACAAAAAGTGGATCAGTGACGTGATCAGAGGAGGTGCCTGATGCTACGAAAATGCATTTTACTGTCGTGCAGCTGTTATGGTGCCATGTGTATGCTAGTTGTCAAAATTTGTCAATAAAAGAACAACAAAAACTCAATAAGCAATGACTTTGCATTTTTCCTTTCTAAAGCACCACTTCAGAGAGAGTGAAACCAGCTAGAGGGCTGTTTGATTCTCAACCACTGCTAAAGTTCAGCACCATCACCACATCCTAAGTTACACAACTGTCTAGTTAAACAGAAATAGATACAACACTGGAAAAAAAGTTAGAGAAGACTTGCATGCCTTCAAAAATAATAAATGTACATATTTGATCTTCGTTTAAGAATTCCTGAAGACACAAGCAATTGATTTGCCAAGGTGCATAAAAAGTCTTTACAGCAAAGAACTCCATTCATTAAATGACATTTAGTCTCAATTTTTTAAAGATTTATATTAGACAGTCACAAAAATGTTGTTGTTGCATGAAGCAAACAAGGTTGAAGGAAAGAGTGTGAAAAAAAATAAAAAAATAAAAAATTGTGATAAGAAATTGGTCCAGGAAGAGCATCTGCCATCACATTAGTTACTCTACAGCAAAAGTTCTCATTAGGGGTGATGCTTTTCTATCTTGATCGATCTTTAAGATGTCCACAACCTACTTTTCAAATGAATTGTAGCGATTGTGATCTTCTATGTCCTATAAACATGTCCTGTTTATTTCTGTATGTAAATACATCTGTGCAGCTCTCAGTTGGTAGGACTTTTTAAACGTATCAATATATTAGCACAATCAGGAATCATGGATGAATGAGAAAGTAAAGAATAGGACATGATTGATATTAAAATGAGATATTAAAAGTGCAGTAAGATGCAGAAAGAGAACCAAATCCGTTAACTTTCTGTGCAAGAGCTCCAAGACGGAGAGGGAGCAAAACGCAGACACACAAAGTATATTTTGGGCTTGGGGTGCACGCCTTAAAGTCAAATACACACGAAAATGTAGTCAAATTTGGCGAGACAACACAGATACGTCTTGGTGAACGTAAACAGTTGGGAGAAAATAAGATCCGTGCCAGTATATTTGGCCTCGTTTACACTGCAGGTCTTGATGCCCAATTCAGATTTTTTTTGACCGTCCGTTTACATGTTCTTTCAATTGTGACTCATATCCGATTCATGTGTTTACACGTGCCATACCGTCTGAAAAATTGCGCATGCTTAAAGAATAATATGACATCATTAAATCGTGGAGAAGTACCTAATTGTCGCAGTTTTATTGACATACAGAATGCAATGCCTCAGAAAATCTAATCTGTCTGATTTATATCAATTTATTTCCATATATGAATGAGGCCTGTAACCGATCTCGAAATATCCAACTGCATGCCTTTTTTTTTTTCCATAGAACACATCTGATTTGTGTCACATTTGAGCAAAAAAAATCGGAATTGGGTCACATTTAACTGACAGTGTAAACGTAGCCTTAGAAAAGTGCATTAGGTCTTAAAGTGACAGTAGCCTAATAAACCTGCTGTTGTCTATATTGTTAATGTTAATCAAAAAAAGAAACGAAAAAGAGATAATCACTCAATGCTCTTGACCATATAATTTTTGGAGCTTTGATATAAATCAATGTATATTTCATATGTATATACAGGTGCTGGTCATATAATTAGAATATCATCAAAAAGTTGATTTATTTCACTAATTCCATTCAAAAAGTGAAACTTGTATAATGTAAACATTCATTCCACACAGACTGATATATTTCAAGTGTTTATTTCTTTTAATTTTGATGATTATAAGTGACAACTAATGAAAACCCCAAATTCAGTATCTCAGATAATTAGAATATTGTGAAAAGGTTCAATATTGAAGACACCTGGTGCCACACTCTAATCAGCTAATTAACTCAAAACACCTGCAAAGGCCTTTAAATGGTCTCTCAGTCTAGTTCTGTAGGCTACACAATCATGGGGAAGACTGCTGACTAGAGGTCTTCACGGAGGACCCGAGACCCGAGGACCCGGGACCCGAACCGGGACCCGTACGGGTTCGGGTCTATATTTTAAAAGGTCAGCCGTGTCCGGGTCGGGTCCCAATCTATTACTTCGGGTCCCGGGTCTTTTTAACTTTATGTGTAATACCCGAGTCGATCGGAGAACACCGCACCCGCGAGTGATCAGTGTCAGTCAGCATGCGTGTGTTTTGTAACTTGCAGTTTGTAAAATTAGGATGAGAAAAGTGTGAGCGGGAAATAAGGTGGAAGAAAAAAAAACACGCGTTACCTCAGCCGCCAGAAACAGAGCGCGGGCGGAGTTAATGTTAGTAGTACTGCAAGCGGACGCTGATCATGGATTCCTTCATAGTGATGTGGAAAAAAAAAGGCTGAAACAAAACTGAAGAGACGCACCTGTTATTGAACACGCACGCAGTTAAGTGTAACGAACTTATAATTCTGTGCATTTTTTGCTAAAAAAAAAAATTGCTCCGAGTCTTTATTACAACCAACAAAAAGTATCGTTATTGTAGTTCAAAAGGGTAAACGTAACAGTCGAAGCTGACTCGAGATGAAAAAAAAACTGCGAAGTTGCATTAGTCATCCGTCTCCATCTCAGCAGGTAGACTTTTAAGCTGAAATAATGAGTGCATTAAGAAGGCACTTTCAGTCGGCAAGAGAGAGGAACAGCCTAACATGGAGGGAAATTTATTGGCAAGGAGGATTGTATGCATCGCAGTCAGGGAAACTAACAGTAGTTAAGGCAAAAAGGTTTTTTTTTCGCAACTTGTTCATTGACTTAATAGCATTTGCTGTGCAATATGTGCCGATCGGGACGGGTACAGTCGGGTCTGTGTCTTCCCAGCCGGGTTCGGGTCCAACTTTTGAATAATGGTCGGGTCCGCGTCGGGTCCGGGTAGTACATTTATGGCATTTCTCGGGTCTGCACAGGTTCGGGTCCCACTTTCAAATAAAATACGGGTCCGGGTCGGTTCCGTGCAGCATATTTACGGGTCTCTTCGGGCTCGGGTACGAATTTTTGGACCCGTGAAGACCTCTACTGCTGACTTGACAGTTGTCCAAAAGACGACCATTGACACCTTGCACAAGGAGGGCAAGACACAAAAAGAGGCTGGCTGTTCACAGAGCTCTGTGTCCAAGCACATTAATAGAGATGCGAAGGGAAGGAAAAGATGTGGTAGAAAAAAGTGTACAAGCAATAGGGATAACCGCACCCTGGAGAGGATTGTGAAACAAAACCCATTCAAAAATGTGGGGGAGATTCACAAAGAGTGGACTGCAGCTGGAGTCAGTGCTTCAAGAACCACTACGCACAGACGTATGCAAGACATGGGTTTCAGGGTCCATGTCAAGCCAATCTTGAACAACAGACAACGTCAGAAGCGTCTCACCTGGGCTATAGACAAAAAGGACTGGACTGCTGCTGAGTGGTCCAAAGTAATGTTCTCTGATGAAAGTAAATTTTGCATTTCCTTTGGAAATCAGGGTCCCAGAGTCTGGAGGAAGAGAGGAGAGGCACAGAATCCACGTTGCTTGAGGTCCAGTGTAAAGTTTCCACAGTCAGTGATGGTTTGGGGTGCCATGTCCTCTGCTGGTGTTGGTCCACTGTGTTTTCTGAGGTCCAAGGTCAACACAGCCGTATACCAGGAAGTTTTAGAGCACTTCATGCTCCCTGCTGCTGACCAACTTTATGGAGATGCAGATTTCATTTTCCAACAGGACTTGGCACCTGCACACAGTGCCAAAGCTACCAGTACCTGGCTTAAGGACCATGGTATCCCTGTTCTTAATTGGCCAGCAAACTCGCCTGACCTTAACCCCATAGAAAATCTATGGGGTATTGTGAAGAGGAAGATGCGATATGCCAGACCCAACAATGCAGAAGAGCTGAAGGCCACTATAAGAGCAACCTGGGCTCTCATAACACCTGAGCAGTGCCACAGACTGATCGACTCCATGCCACGCCGCATTGCTGCAGTAATTCAGGCAAAATGAGCCCCAACTAAGTATTGAGTGCTGTACATGCTCATACTTTTCATGTTCATACTTTTCAGTTGGCCAAGATTTCTAAAAATCCTTTCTTTGTATTGGTCTTAAGTAATATTCTAATTTTCTGAGATCCTGAATTTGGGGTTTTCATTAGTTGTCAGTTATAATCATCAAAATTAAAAGAAATAAACACTTGAAATATATCAGTCTGTGTGGAATGAATGTATACATTACACAAGTTTCACTTTTTGAATGGAATTAGTGAAATAAATCAACTTTTTGATGATATTCTAATTATATGACCAGCACCTGTATACACAGTACTCAACATTTGAAGTGGATCAAAATAGTTCATCAAAGTTGTCCTGAGACAAGAACGGGTATTGTTTTGGTTTTTGGACAACTTTGATGAAAGATTTTGATCCACTTCAAATGTTGACTACTGTATGCATGTATGCATGCATGTGTGTATATATATACACACATGTATGTATATGTATATATATACACACACACATACATGCATATATACATAAATTATCTTTTCCACTTTGTTACTTCATTCAATTTCTGTATTTTTTTTAACCTAAATACTACTGTTAAATATACTTACCTGAAAATTTTAAAGTAATGTTTATTTAATTTGTATCAGTTATATTTGTTCTTCTGCTTGGCATTTGTGTCTTTGTTTTGACTGTTTACTTGCCCTCAATAAGCTTGAGGATTTTTATTTATATTAGCCAGTAGGGCCTGCTAGTTTTTACTGCTCGGAAACTTGCAAAACTGTCTTTAAAACCAACATGAAAAACAATCGTGATAAGGTCGTAGATTGAGATTATATTTGAGTCACATCACCCACCCCCAGTTCTTGTCATTCACTGCATTTCCTTAGTTTAAATGGACTTCTGCTTAACTATGCAGGCCATAATGCACAAAACCCACAAACCCCTAATATGTTTCCACGCACATACGTGTTCTTTAGTCAACATGTTCTGGTAAGACGACATGTACGGCAACTTTCAAAATGAGTCAAGACTTGCAAAAAGGAGCTGGGGTCTATCTCGACATGAATGCAACATCACTGTGGTAAAGCTGAAAAGTGTTACTAAGTAATGCTTTCATGTGGTTAGAACCTATATAAACTGACTCCAAGCTTAACTTCCATAGTCTTGTAAACAACAAGCTACAAAAAAAGTAGTTGTTAGCAAACATTCATGCAGAAGAACGACATCCCTCAAAATATTTGACATTATTTATTTTACATCAGACAGAGCAACATGGGATTATAAACTATACAAAACTCAGTTGCAGTCCTTTTTAGTGCCTATATAAAAAGGGTGAATTTCAGATGATTCAAGGGGAAGATCAATGCCAGAACAGAACACTTCCAGGAAGAGATTTCTTAAATAAATAAAAGATTTGAATAACAATATACATATAGAACACACTTATATTATGATCTTCAAATTATTTTTGACTCCTCTCAAAGCTTTACAACTGTATAGTTCTGTTTTTCCTGTTACCAAAGGGAAAAAAAAACTGAAAAAATAAACAATTTGGTTTGTACCATTATTATTTTCATATCTTGTATCATTCTACTTGTTGTTTCTCAAAACTTAATGGAATTCAGTCTGTGATATATATATATATATATGCAAGGGAAAACACTTCTTGAAGTGATTAAGTCTTCTCATCCACTGAAATGTTTCAATAGCAACTTATACTAATTTTTAAGTTTTAAATGCTCATTTTGTGAGGTCTTTAACGTATTGGAGGCCTTGTTTGGTGTAGTCGCTAACTGTGGACGGGGCGACTGATAGGGCATGGATAGACTTCTGGACCCCTGAGTGAAAAAAAATGGAGCGATCACAAGACTACATTATATTCATATTATATATATTAAATTTACATTATTTGTGCGGTAAAAACTGATTATACACAAACATCTTCCACCAAATACACTATCATTTACCTGAATTCCAAGCATCCAGTGGTGAAAACTCAATTTTGGGCGTGGCAGGAAGCTAAAATATTGAATTAAAAAAACAAACAAAAAAAAAACATTAAAATAAAGTGACTTGAAACCACATAGAATAATACCACACAGACAGCATCATAAGAAGTATTCTGGTCAGCATTACACATCAGTTACAAAACTACACATACACTACCATTCAAAAGTTTGAGGTCAGTAAGATTTTTTTAATATTTTGAAAGCTTATTCTCACCAAGGCTGCAATGATTTGATCAAAAATACAGTAAAACATAATTATTGTGAAATACTGTGAAATATTATTACAATAACTTTTCTATTTGAATATATTCTAAAATGTAATTTATTCCTGCGATGCAAAGCTGCATTTTCAGCATCCAGTCTTCAGTGTCACATTATTCTTCAGAAGCTGATTTGCTGCTCAAAAAAACCTTTTTGCTGCTTCATTTTTTTTAAATGTCATATTTTTCAGGATTCTTTGATGAATAGAAAGTCCAAAAATAATTTTGAAACAGAAGTCTTTTGTAACATAAATGCTTTTACTGTCACTTTTGATGAATTTAATGCAACCTTGCTGAATAAAAGTATTAATCTCTCTCAAAAAAAAAAAAAAAACTTTCTTGGCTCAAACTTTTGAAAGCTAGTGTATTCTTATACCTGGGGCCTGTTCCATAAAACACGTTTACCAAATAAGCCAGGTTTATTTCAGTTAGTCTGACTTATTGTCAGTTGATTTGGTTCAAACTAAGTCAGACTAACTGAAATAAACCTGGCTTATTTGGTAAACTTGTTTAATGAAACAGGCCCCTGCTGCCACACCTTTGTAAATAAATATCAGATAAGTTCTCATTGATGACTTCAGTACTGTCATCTATCTTACTTTAAATACCCTTACACTGCATCAAAAGTCAAAGGCTCTACTTTCGGTTTCATTAATAACTCAGCTTCAGAACTTCTCATACCTCGAAGCCGAAATACTTCATCCACTCCTCCACAGCAGGTGGGACGGCAGCTTTAGCTCGACCCAAGGCGACAGATCCCTCTTTGCCATCTCCAAGAAGCCCTGAATCATATGCAACATAAAGCGCGCCACCTGCAAGGGTAACTTTTGTTGCTAACCTGAAACATAACGTTACATCGACACAAATTCAGTCATTCAACGCCAAAAGTCACAATGAGATGTTTGCAAGCTATTTGAGTTATTATCAGACAAGCAATATTAACGTTTTAGCTTAACTAAAATTCAAAACAAAAAGCCAATATTTAATGTTTACACTGGTTAAGTTCTTGCTAATAAATATAACGTACTAACTTAGCACACTAGCTCCTACCAATAAGATAGCTACTCGAATTCATGCTAATTTAATTTCTAACTAATACAAACATTATAAAACTATATCAAATATAATGCTGCACAAAATATCCCAGTCAGCAGCATAACTCTCAAGCCCAGACAGACACTTGTAAGCTAACTTAACTGCTAACGTTAAATAACTGCATTTACAACAACGCAAAAATACTTACTTGACTACAGGCAAAATCTTGGCCGCCATGGTCCTAAAAGCAATGGTATGATATTAAGCACAAAACTGTGAAATAAAACCCTGCTTTACAAGATATTTTGCTTTATCTTGACAGCAAACTCCACTGACAAGGGCATTTGCTCCAGCAGAACGAGCTGGTAGCAATAAAGCTCGTTTTGAATCGAGACGACTTTCACTATCCGCACGTTCGACAACATAAACGCCGGGTAAATAAAAACATGTTAAATGTGTTATATGTAATTTGAAAAATTACAAGATTTAAAATCAGATTATTGTAATTGTTACTTTAATAGACGAGTGGTGGTATTTATTTGATGAATGTGCCGCCATAATAATTCACTAAAATTGCTGTCAGCTGCTTTGTTTCAGTAGGCTATTATTATTTAACTGAATTAATCATTAAAATATTAATTTAATGTGATATTGTGGTTTAAAGTTAACAGGATATTTCTATTAACATAAACGCCAAAAAATGTAGTCGATATAGTTTAGCCATGTAAAGAAAACAACAAAAAGAAAAGAAAACGTTTAGCCATGTAACGTTAGGCCTAGTAGGCTAGTTACTGAAAATTAAGATAACCTTGATTTTCGGTTTTTATTTTCTAATCAGTCATTTTGTTCTGAATTTTAAAACACACACACATAGCCTACACACAAAGAAAAACGAAAACGGAATTAAAAACAAACATTTAAGTAATAATAAAAAAATGAATATCCCTGTTATAGAATATACAGTGTGCATTTATGCTCCCAAGATTATAAAGGCTTCACCACATAAATCGGATTGTACTTTGATATGGCTCCGCCTTTTGACACACATAGATCCGGTTCTGCTAGTTCTGATTCTTGACAGTTGATCGGTTCAACTTCATATTTCTGTAAGCTGTGCATTTTAATCTCCCACAGATTTCCTCAAATGAATCTTTATGCCAAGTTACTGTTGCTGGGCAGCATATGCGTTGCTTTCATTGCGGTTCGATGGAGTGCTCCGGCATTTAATAAGGGTGAGTTGAATGACCTTTCTGTTTATCTACGTGCTGTAATAAAATGTAATATTCGTATAACCTGTAAAACATAAAAAGCATGTGCAAGACCCGTGATTAGTCAAACCAGGATTTAGGAGGAAGAATTTGTTTCTTCCTTTCTTCTGGCAAGATTTGGGCGGAACTATAAGCTGTTGAAATAGGCTATTATTAGCCTATATTGTATTTTGAAACGAGACATTATTTTCTCTTTAACTTCTTTTAATGTGTTCCTCAAAACCCAGATATCATAAGGTTTTAGTCCACAAAATAAGCAGGAATTTTATAGAAATTGTTTATCAAATATAGACTAGCCTACTGTAGTCAAATTGAGTAAACACACTGTGTAGAAAAATACAATAAAGAACAATATTAACTAGCAAGAAAGTACATAACTCAGATAGTAGCCTACTAATTTATCGTTATTTGTGTTACTTTGAGATAATCGGCTGTGTTGTGCAAGGCAAGAAAACAATTAGGCTATATGAACAAATAGTATAATATAAAATTGTTTATCAAATGATATGCTTTTGTTTCACCATCACAGTGAATGAACGAGTGTGTTTAAGAAAGAAACATGACCTGAACTCTGACTTGAACTGACAATTTATAACAGTTTTAATTAGTGCTGTCAAATGATTAATCGTGATTAATTGCATCCAAAATAAATGTTTTTGCTTACATAATATATGTTTGTGTATTGTGTATCTTTATTATGTATATATAAATACACACACATGTCGGCCTATATATTTCAGAAAAAATATGTTACGTTTATATATTAAATATTTATATTTATTTTCAAAATATATGCTGTATGTGTGTGTATTTATATATACATACTAAATATACACAATACACAATACACAAACATATATTATGTAAACAAAAACTTTTATTTTGGATGTGATTAATCGTGATTTTTCGGTTGACAGCACTAGTTTTGATATTGAGTTGATTATTGCACTTTATTTCCCGTTAAGATCATTGAGATTGATTTGGCAATGTGATAGATAATCCTTGATGTCTAACATTTGATGGTCATCAACATGAACTTGCATGATGATTATAAAAGTGCCCCACAGATCATGTTTTCTCATGTATGCATAAATATTGAGTGCTCTTGCCAAAAACCCCACCAAGAATCAGTCAAGGCTTTAATTTACTGGGCCACAATGACATTTATGCAATTAAGGATGTGTGACAAACAAAGGAACATCCCTGTCCTGCAGCAGTTGCACCACCTCGTTTTGCCCTCAAAATAATTATTTACTGCAGAGCGTTTATTGGAGTACAGAGAAGCTGTTGGAGAAGTTTAATATAACTTGCTACCCACAATCGACGTGACTAATGGGAAAAGGCCATACATACAATCTTCTAATAAACTGTGAAAGCTGGATTTGTCATTTGACCTTTACGAACATTAAATATACCATTATGGAATTATGAGGCATTTTTATGCTATGACTTGTCATTTGACTCTCGTATAGCCGTGCCTTCAGACTGGTGGTAGAAGTTCTGTACTCCATACACTGTAAAAAAAAAAAAAAAATAATAATAAAAAGTTGAGAAAGGTTTAAGGCAACCAGATTCAGCAGATTTTTTTTGAGTTTTCTCAACTTATGTATTCAATTTATGCAAAAAAAAAAAGTTTAGAAAACTCAAAAATCTGTTGAAGCTGGTTGCCTTAAACTTAAGTTTTTTCAACTTTTATTTGTTTTTTACAGTGTAGCAGCTTTCATTGGCCAAGAATCACCCAAAAGGCCGTCTAAGTGTAAAGCAATGTTTGTTCTGTTCAACATCATGTTTAGTGGTGTGAAAATGTAAAGTCGGATTTAAAGACTTCAGATAAAGAATTCATAATAAACCCTGAATTCTACAGGGTTTACATCTCTCTGAAACCCTGTAGAATTCAACCAATCAAATCATGACTTCGAAACTCGCAAAGCGTTTCGCATTTTGTGTGCCTTATGCATCAGACTTTCACCCAATGGTCCGGTGGGCATGCAAATAACATCACTGGTGATAAAGAGTTCCATTGACTTTTGCTGCATCACTCACGTTCAGTGTAGACATGGTGTTAAGGGCTGTTTCTATTATATTTCTGTTGTTTTTCCACATTAATGTGCTAAACAGACACGTTTGACCAATGTACTCAATTTTCTTGCATGATACAGCATTCTAAAAATATGGCGCTCAACTCGAGAACTTTTTTTCCCCATTCGACTGCCTGCGTCTCGCATTCTGGGTGAATGGCCCGATATTCAACATCATACTATGAACTATGTCTTTTTTAGAGTCCTTGAAAGGTGCCAGGGTGCTGGTGACTGGTGCCAGTACTGGCATCGGCGAGCAGTTAGCGTACCACTATGCACGTTTAGGAGCCCAACTCGTTATCACAGCGAGGAGAGGAAATGTCCTAGAACAGGTCAGTTGGGTTTTCTCCTTTCATTCACCATTTACATGATTCAAGGATATCTGATTGCTTCATTCATCTCAACTCAGGTTGTGAGCAAGTGCTTGGAATTGGGGGCTCAAAGAGCCTTGTTCATCCCTGCGGACATGGCGAGCCCCTCCGATGCTGAAAGTGTGGTGCAGTACGCCATCGAACAGCTCGGGGGTCTGGATTACCTGGTTTTGAACCACATCGGGCCCAGTCCGTACAAAATGTGGGATGGAGACGTGGAGCACACACGATGGCTACTAGAGGTGTAGAATCTCTATGTAAACACTTTGTATTGACAAGTGACTTTGTTAGTTCCCCCAAAAATGAATGTGGACCAAAAAGGACATACTGTAAAAGCAATTTAGTTCTCAAATCTCATTCAAACTTCTTTATTGTAATTTTTGGGTGAAACATACATGTTACATTTGATGCCATTATATAACTAAAACATGTGATTGATTTGTCATTCATTTTATACCCTCTTATAGGTGAATTTTCTTAGTTATGCACAGATGACCCAGAAAGCTTTGCCAACTCTTGAAAAGAGTAACGGATCAATAGTTGTTGTTTCCTCCCTGCTAGGTGATTAAAATATGACACTTTTCTCACAACTGTCACTGGTTTAACAAACAAACAGATGCTGGAATAACATCCAACTCTTTTCCACAGGAAAAATATGTGGCCCCTTTGCTTTACCGTATGCTGCAACAAAGTTTGCACTCAACGGTTTCTTTGGAGGCCTTCAGCATGAGCTAGCTATGCAAAAAAGCAATGTGTCCATAACCATCTGCATACTCGGCCTGATCGACACAGATAGCGCAATGGAGAAAATCAAGTAAGAACAAGCTAATATTAAGATCTTTGGTTCTTTATGCTAATAAATGAATTGCAAATTTACAATTAATTAAAAGTAGACTCAGTTTCTGTTAATGATAAACTTTTAGACATAAAGAAATGAACAACATTCTGAGAAATATGGGGGAGGGCTTATTTGTCAGGATTGAATATAAAAATATTAATTTTATAAATGCCTCTAGTGTAAGGCGAAACACCATAAGAAATTAATAAAACAACAGATAACAAAGCGGCAGAAATTAATTAACAAACATAATGCCTCCAGGCAAGTAAATGCCAGTGTAATGTCCAAAATAAAATATACAAACAAGAGCGAGCAAAACATGAACAAAAACGGCAAAATTCAACAGTGTTTAAAACTGTAGAGTATAGGTTTTGCCTAGTGTTGCTAGCAAATAGGCAGGCAAAGTCTAATTTGTGGTCATAAATAGCACTTACTTATGCAACTCAAACATTCTTTATCACACATGACCACTTCAGTTACAGATAAAGGCTCATTCTTCATATCTGTGATGTGTTTAATGCAGAGGTTACATCAATATGACCGCCTTCCCTGCACACGAAGCTGCCTGGCACATTATCGAAGCTGGAGCGTCTCGACAGTCTGAGGCCTTTTACCCTTGGTACACCTTCTACGCCTGTCTCTTCAGGGATTGGTTCCCCTACTTGAGGGACCAGGCGATTCAAAACTCCTACACATATAATCCACAAGTTAATAAGGAACCAGTTACTGGAAGCTGACAATTTCATGGAAATCTATGTGTGGAGCAGAGCATTGGTTAACGCATGTGCTTTGACACACCAAGCCCTGGTGCTAATGAGGGCGATGAGTTCTTCTCCCCTTTGTTGAAGACCAAAAATAAAGCTTTATAATGAAATAACATATTGCTGATGTAAAGATTAAAAGAGTTTAAAGATTGTGTATTATTTTACTATGTCTGTTCACAAACTTTATGCACATTTTTGGCAGAAGCTGTTTGTAAAGTCTGTTAAAAACATTTTTCATGTAATCAGGACGTGAACGGAAGATCTTTTGTCTGTGTAGACTAAACTACTTCACTTCTGTAAAGCACTCTGAACTTAGGCCTACCTCATTTTTTCTTATCAGTTACACGCACTATCGATGTGTCTGAATAGCTTAGATAGACTCGACAATAAAGAAGTTTCACTAACAGCTTGCCGCCTGAGTTTTACTGCTGATAAATTCTAACATTCAGAGCGTGCAATGATAAATTTCAAGACATTTATGGGGTTTTAGACAAAGAATTGCATCCATAAAAGCACACGATGTAGCATACCTACGCTTCACTCAAGGAATTATGCAAATCAGGTAATCCCTTACGAAATTTAACCATAGTTATTATAGTAAAATTGTAGTAACCATGTTTTTTTGGCGTATTCACTACCATTTGTATAGCCACAGTTTTACTACAAATACCATGGTTAATTGTGGTTACCATGGTTTAACCTTTTGTGCTGCCATTTTGGCAGAGATTTTATATCTCAATGGGACTGTCCTGGTAAAATAAAGGAAATAAAATGATAACTATAGTAACCATGTTTTTTTTGTTTTATTTGTAGTAAAACCATGGTTAATTTTTGTAATATAGCCTACCGCAGTGCGAACACAAAATCTGTGCTGATTTACAGACTACTATCACACTTTTGAATGTATAATCACAACATTAAATTATGTTAAACCTCTAAAGCAGGGGTGTTAAATTCAATTCCTGGAGGGCCGCAGCCCTGCAGAGTTTAGTTCCAACCCTGCACCAACACACACACCTTGTAGTTTTCAAATAAGCCTAAATTACTTGATAAGTTGGATCAGGTGTGTTTAATTAGGGTTGAATCTAAACCGCTCAGGGCTGTGGCCCTCCAGGAACACCCCTGCTCTAAAGAATATTGCTGTATGGTATTTGCACCAAACAGAATACATTTGGCAGTATCACAATATGTCCAGAAGATGGGAGCATTCTCTTGATAATAGCTACAACAAACTCTTGTACGTGCACGTGTTCCCCTTTCACTGTCTCAAAAGTTCGTCCCATGATTTGATTGTATGACCGCCAAGATTAAGACTTTTCTCTTCTGAGTGAGTCCTTCATTAGAGAGATGCTTCACATTAATTCCCTGCAATTAGCACGGGTGGGTCATAATATATCAAATTCACAGAAGAGCTAGATGAACTGAAATTAAGCCAGGCTGTATCAATTCTCATGTACTTGACTGGGTTTAAGAGGAGAAATCAAAGCCAGAACCTCCTCCTACTTAACGTGCACTGCCTTACACATTACACATAAACTATCTCTTTTTACTTACACTTTCCCCTTCGCTCTCAGACACACACCAACACATGCCCGCATGCACGCTCATGAGGGGGCCTCCGGGGGGAAAGAACGGGCCCGGCTGGCTGGGATAGCAGCCAGTAACACCTGCAACAGATTAGAGCTCCTAATGCTGAGCAATAAATCCCCCACCCTCTCCAGCATCACCATGGACATGAACTGAACAAATTATCTATATATCTCTCTATCTATCTATCAGAACAGAAGAAGCAATGACAGATTTGTGAAAAAATTGTTCTTATGAGTCAGATCTTTTTTAATGAATCGGTTGATCCAGTTCAGGAAATCAGTCTGAATGATTCAATGTCTGTCTGTCTGTTTATCTATATAGGCTATCTATTTATCAAGAAGTTATGACTGATTCATGATCTATTCAATAAACCAGTTGATTCAGTTCACAAACAGTTTGAATTATTCATTCTTGATTTAACATGCCGTCTGTCTAACTAGGCATTGATCTAGTCAGATTTGTTCCACTAAAATATATTTCCATGTTATCCAAACATTTAAAAATCTTAAGAAAAAAAGAAACACTTTAAATGTATTTAATGGCTATCTTAAAATTTAATCTCCAAAATTCAGTTTTTAAAAAGACCCCCAATGTTCTCAATTAGCGGAAAAACAGAAGCGCTGTTGTTCTGGACCCTGATTTCCTGTTCCCTGTGAGACAGCACTAGTCAAGCAGTGAGATGCTGGAGGGGGTGTTTGCAGTTAGATGAAAATGGTGTGTTAGCCCACTCTCTAGCCTCCTAACCTCCCTCTTTCCATGCTTTTCAAAAAGCACACAATGGTTGACACCTGTGTCCTTTCAGAGCGGCCACTGTCATTGTTTACACACTCAGCGGAGGGGAGGAAGAGGCCACAAGAGCTGTGAACAGGGCCAAAGCTGCAGCCCTTTACTTCCCTTCTTCTAATTAGGACACTTCACCCAGACCCAAACATGCACTAGGGGTGTGTGTTAGTTTGTGTGACTGTGCCTCTTCATTTTTGCACTAGTAATTAAAGTTAAAGTATTATGATCTATCTATCTATCTATCTATCTGGACAGATTATCCGATTTATGAAAGAACTGTTCTTATGGGTCAAATATTTTCAGTAATTCAGTTGCTCCAAAACAGTCTGAATGTTGTGTTCACAAATTAAATTGATTCATTATAGAGGTCAACTATCTATCTATCTATCTATCTATCTATCTATCTAGACAGATGCAGCAATGAATGATTTGTAAAAGAATTGTTCTAATGAGTCGAATCTTTTCAAAGAATCAGTTGATCCAGTTCATGAAACACATTCTTTGAATTCATTGAATGTTTATTTATGTTATATCAATTTCATACCCGTCAACCCTCCCGTTTTTCCCGGGATTCTCCTAGATTTTACCATTCTATTCCACTATTATCCAATTTAAATATTTTCCCGTATTTCTCCCGTATTTTTAATCTTTCTATAAAAAAAATCCCACTGAGCGTATTTTAGCTGTTTTCTACATTGGCCTCCGGTAAAACTCCTGTAATTTGTATGGCCCAAACCTCATATGAATAATGTCAACATATCCCAAGGTTGTCCAGTTGCAAGATCTTGTATGAAATGCATCCTTCTCACACAATTGATACATCATATACAGTAAATTTCAACCCTTTTGTCCCCTCAACTTGGCAACCTACAGTAGGAAACAAGGATCACTGGTAGAAATGGGAGGAAAAGACTCAGGTGGTGCCCTGGTGAAAAAAATAAATAAATTATATATATATATATATATATGTAAATTGAGATATACTGTAGCTTACACTTCAAAAGGCTATGGTTTAATTAATATGATAATAAATTATCATATTTAATAAATATGAGCGCTGCAAGTTTAAAAGTCAGGTGCTGCGCTCCTTTGTTTACTGCGGTTACCGCAACAACAAAAAAAGCGCCAACTGCTGGCAGAGAATGAATTTGCATTTTTCAATAAGCCCTTCTGCTCTGATATTTAGGCCCTGAAATGCAAATTTTCCCAGGGAACCCCACCCAAAAACATATATTTTACCCCCCGGAACGTGACTTTTAACAGGGGACCCAGGGGGCGACTGGGCTAGTTTTGAGGAGCAGTTGGGCGGGTTTTGTTGTGAAAACCTGGCAACCCTGCTGGGGTGCGTTTCCCATACAACGATGTAACTCGCTGATTAACCACCATAGTACGATGCATTGTTGTGGAAACAAACTACCTAGTCACGACAGTTTCCCGAACACGGTCGCATCTCCGCCGTTTGGATCACATTAGTTCAACAATATATGCATGTTGTGGAGTAATAACAAAAAATTTAACTGATTAGAGATCCCTAAGATGCTGCTGTATTGAACATGGCACCTGATGACTAATTTAAACATTTTTGTTCCCTGTCATTTTAATGTATTTGATGTTTGATTCATCGCGGGTTCCCTCTTACGTCATACTCCAGGGTTCCCTTAGGTATTTGTGCACATGGCAGTCTTCAAAAATGGCGCTTATTGAGGACACGCAAAAATACATAGATTAAAATGTATTTATATTTAGATAGAATGGAATATATAGATTGCATTGCATGTTAGCTTGCTTATTGTGCCCAAGAGTATATTAATTTAAGCCCATATGTCTTACTAACATGAAACTATTCTTCTAACCACTGGTCAAGAGCTGTATTCCAACCACATTAGATTGCGACGCTGTTTGCAAATGTTCGTATGAACTATGGTTTCGGGAAACACTGAATCGTTGAACCAAATTGGTAACGACGGAACTTGCGACCATAGTTGGCTAATGATGCTTTTGGGAAGCGCACCCCTGAATGGTTCTATCAACTCGCTGTCTTACTATACCTTTAAGCACAGATTTCAGGGTGAGTTTCCGGGTGGTGATTGTACTTCATTGAATGTGGCGAACAACAAAAGGATATTTGGGCTTATTTGTTGTTTTTTCCTGCTTGCTACAGGAATCATTTGTGCGGTTGTCTGTTGGCTTGGCTTGTATTTGTGGTGATGTATTGATTAAATAATTAGGGGGCATCTGCCGTGAGTCTAAATGTGTTTGCGGGCATTATTTGGACATGTTTTCTCCCTGTATCTGAGCTTAATGAAGTCCCATGCACAATTACGAATCTTTTTGTACCCTAGCCCTTCTCTTTCCCTCCTGTTTTGGGGGGCACATGGGTGGCGGGGTGGGGGTTAGATTAATTCTTCTTTCTCTCCCGGTCTGTTTTTCTCCATAAAGGAGAGAAAGACCAATTAACAAAGGATAAGAAGTGAACCGTAAATACCCTCAACAAGGCCCAGCAAGAACAAGAACTGGCTTTCTCTCTCTATCTCTCTCTCTTTTCCCCCCATCTTCTATCCCCTCCACCTTTCACAAAGGGAAGGCTCGGAGCTTACAAAGTGCCAATTAACACTGAATGTTTGGCCCCTGCGCTTCCCTCCCGGAGCCGCTTACAGCGATGGTGTTTGGGTTAATACCAAAGGCCTGCAAAGAATTATAATTCTCCTCCTTCGCCCCCCTCCCCCATCCCTCTCTCTCCTCCCATCCTCAGTCCCTTTATTTTGTTTCCAATGGGGCAGTTTTACAGTTCAATGCACGTTCAAAGGGTGATATAAGATGACTTTCCAAAGAATTTCGTTTGGAGCAGAGGAAAGGGGCAGGGTAGGGGTTGCCATTGCGGTGGGGTGATTGGTTAAAGGACAGTGATCTAAAAAAAAAAAAAAAAACAGACAAACAACTGAGCTTTCTCTCTCTATCTCTCTCTCTTTTCCCCCCCATCTTCTATCCCCACCACCTTTCACAAAGGGAAGGCTCGGAGCGTACAAAGTGCCAATTAACACTGAATGTTTGGCCCCTGCGCTTCCCTCCCGGAGCCACTGACAGCGATGGTGTTTGGTGAGTGGTGTTAGCATTTTGAACACAACCCATTCACTAAGGGTGAACTGACTAAACGGCTGTCCACTGTAAAGTCCTGTTCACACCAAGGACGATAACAATAATTATATCACTTTAATTCAAGAGAATAACAGAGTCTACACCACAACCATAATGATAATGACATAAAGTAATGCTAATGATATCTTTGAAATCGCTTCCAAAATGTTTTTCTAGATGTTGAACGACAAAAAACATTGACAGCCAATCAGAATCCACCCGACTTTAAAGTTTTTGAGCATTTAAAGTGGAAGATATTTTTTTTTTTTTTTTGCGAGAAACAGGGCAGTGGAATTAAACAAATGTATAGTCCTATGTTCTTTAGGTTAAACTTTTAAATTAAGTTTAAGTTAAGCGCAACGTTTTTTGTAATGCCATGTCACGCCCCTTACCAAAAAGTAGTATACTTCAGGTTTATTTTATTTTATTAATACTAAAAGTGAACTTATAAGTATACTGATAGTTTACTAATTAAATACTTGTAGTAGCATTTTTAGTACACTTTGAAGTATCGTCTCAGTAAAGTACTAGTTTAGAAGTTTTATACTGCAATACTCACAAGTTTTCTTTGTGAACTTTACATCATACTTTAAGTAGGCCTATACTACTATGTCCCTATTTAGGTATTAATTTGTATATATTTTGTTGTATGAATATCTGAACATACAAAACATCAAAACAAAGAAAAGAGTATCTGCTTGTAAACAAAAACATTTTATTATAGCTTCATGCATTCTTTTTTTAAACACTTGAATGTGGGTAAGTTAAGATAAAGAAATAAACAACATTTAGAACTTTGATTCAGAATGATAATCAAAACGTAGATGGAGTCAATCAACACCCCTAAGAATGACAGTCATTATTACCTCTTCATTGGTGACATTTTATTCCATAACGTTACACAGTTTTGATGCTGTTGTATATCTGATGATCGTGTTAGATTATATGTGGAAGCATCTGTTGTTCTAGTTTCTTCACTTGTGTTTTTTTTGGAGACTCTGTACAGAAGATGTGTACTAGCGCCCCCTACCATATAACAATGAAAACACAGATTCTAGGAGCATAAGTATATCTCAAATATATTTAGACTTTTTCTAAGTATAAGTCAAGTATACTTAAATGTCATTTTAAGTATATTTCTGAGAAGTACATAAAACCCATTTCTGAGAAGCGCATAAAAAGTAGACTAAGAGTATACTTTCCTATTTTTTTGTTTAAAATAAGTATACTAATAGCACACCTGAATAAACTTCTTTTTTCGTAAGGGGCAGCAAAATATGCAAGACATGAGATGCAACTGAAACTAAAATCTAAAAACTGTTTTACTGTATGTAAATGGCACATACAAACAGTTTTGAAAGAAAATGTTTGTTTCAAATAATCCAGTCGTAGTCAATAATGTATGCGACTGGCCCACTTGAGCTGCTTAAACTGAAGCGGAAGAGTGAATGAACTCTATGTAACTGACTGCAAATTCGTGAAGCAGCAATGCATGCTCAGTAGCACATACTGTACCTACTGGAGGCTTCAGTGGGCGTCACCAAGCCGGTTTAGGTTTTGTCGATTGTATAGCAGTGACATGGCTGTTTCTCTTCTTTCCCTGGTCTCATAAATCAGCAGGCTAAATAAAAGAGAGGGCAAATGGGGTTAAACCCTTGAACATGCCCACGTCTCCAGTCTAGACATCCTTCACAGTCAATGTGGGATCAGTTGATCATCAGTGAAGATCACAGTATAAAAGGAAAATGTGACCTCAAATTAACCTTGTCTAGTCTTGAGTGTAAACGCATGACATTTTGCTGATGACAGTGAACTGCAGAGTCTGTAATTGTGGTGAGCATGACAATTACTTTAGGTTCGACTTTATCAGGTGAATATATATTGTAGAACACCAAAAACTGTAGGACTTTCCAATTAGATACTCACCTGTTAAAATTTGCTCAATGAATAAATGTAAACCATCTCAACAATGTAAATACAACCTATATTTTTAAAACTAATAGAAATAAGACTTATTAACATGTGACAGGGACAACTAGATCTTCAGTGCTGGATTCAAAGAGACAAAATGTGCATTTTCCCCTCCTCTTGCATCTGTTTTTGTGCCAGGCTGGAATTTCCCAAGTGTGTGTCGTGTGAAGCGCTGTGTCTGCTTGTCTGGGGCCTAGCTGACCTCTTCAGGAAGGTGAGGAGAAGATGGAAAGAGTCTGAGAGAAAGACAAAGCTACAGACTTAGAGAGGGGTTGGTCGAGTGTTGTTTGGTGCAGTGACTCATGAGACCGTATAACGGGGTGACGTGAAGGTCAAAGAGAAGAAAGAGGAAAAAGAGCACATGAAGATTGTCAAGAATAGAAAAAAAATAATATATATACATACATATATATATACCCAATACAGTATAAAAAGATCACTGAACACGACCATTATGATGTCACCAACGGTCGCTATCGATCATGAGTGAGTTATTTACTTTCACTCACTTTAAACATAATTAATGTAGGTTCAAGGTTCTTTATTATTTGTCACATACACAATCATACCATATGTATCAAAGTATTCTAAATATTGTATAACTGGAATAATTATACATAGCTTAATCTTCACATATGACTTGGAGGCAAACCTAGAGATGGTCGGTTGAAGACGGCGTGTCACCTCACACAGCGCGAAAGCGGACCAATGGAAATGATTAAAGAAAATATCCAACATCTGGGAGCGATTCCCCCAGAAGACGAATTTCAAAGTGTATGCAAACGACAGCGTAAAAAGCAATTGCACAGGATCTACCAATTTGGTATCTTATTCACATCTTGTTCCGTGACTTTTGACCGCATGTATTCATACATGTATGCATGAAGGCACTGTGCCACCCCATACCCCTCCCTCCCCCCCACACACACACACACATACACACACACACACACACACACACACACACACACACACACACACACACACACACACACACACACACACGTTGGTTTTTGTGGTTTACGGGGACTCTCCATAGGCGTAATGGTTTTTATACTGAACAAACTGTGTGTGCTATTGCCCTACACCTACCCTACACCTAAACTTAGCCCTCACAGGAGACTGTGTGCATTTTTAGATTTTCAAAAAAACACCATTTAGTATGTTTTTTAAGCCTTTTGAATTACGGGGACATAGGCAGTGTCCTCATAAAACAACTTCAAATTGTAATACCTCTGTCATACCCATGTTATTAAACAAATTTGTGTCCTCATAAACCACATAAACCCGCACACACACACACACACACATACATACACACACACACACACACACACACACACACACACACACACACACACACACACACACACACACACACACACACACACACACACACACACTCGAACCTTTCAGTTTCAACTTTGCAACCTGTTGTTTTCCTAAAGATGACCCTGAAATTGTTTAGACTGCTCTACATCCACTGCCATTGGCTTTGGACTTGTACAAAGAGCAGCTGTGAACTGATTTATGATGATTTGCGAGATAATTATGTGAACTTTGTGGGAAGTAAACTCTTCACATAAAAAACAGAAAACAGTAGAACAGACAATATATAGGCTAAGTTAAGCTCTAACATGTTGTCGATTACCACCTAAAAATAATTGAGTGAGAAAGGCATTGCACAATTATAGCTACAAGATTTACGCGTTAACATAGTGCCATGAAGAGCTTACTGATGGTTTAATGCTGATATTTCTACTTAATATTCACTTTTATCAAACATTTTAAGATTGCCCCCTATTGATGAGAATAACAAAACATTAAAAAGCCCTTCCATGCAGAATTCACTTCTTAAGTTTCAAGTTTCAAGTTTCAAGTTTTATTTGTCACATACACGACTATACAGAGATTGTATAACCTGCAGTGAAATGAGAGTCGGGTCCGCTCCATGGACAGTGCAAATATTGAGGAAAAATACAACACAAGGGAAGTATACATAAAATAAAATGAATAAAAAATAAGATATAAGGAATAAAATATAAAATATAAAAGAATGTGCATGACAGTATGCTGTAGAATTAAATATTAAGATAAGCATGACTGTACAGAGAGGAATGTGCAACAGGTAGAACATGGTTGACATGAAGCAGCCAATCACAAAAAATAATATAAATATAAAAAATAAGATGAGATATGTTACAAGACACAGAAAGTGTTGTGTGCAGATGTGCAAATGAGCAAATGACACTGTCAGTATGAGGTAGAGAATAATGAGTGTGTGATTAGTGATTTGAAGTAAGTCAGATGATGTTAAGAGGCTGAGTTTGAGTTCAGGAGCCTGATGGCCGTGGGGAAGAAACTCCTCCTAAGTCTCTCGGTTTTTGCCATCAGGCTGCGGAAGCGCTTACCGGAAGGCAGCATAGTGAAGAGACAGTTTCCAGGGTGATTTGAGTCCTTGGTGATTTTGACAGCTCTGCTTCTGCAGCGTTTGAGGTAGATGTCCTGCAGAGAGGGGAGAGCCGACCCAGAGATACGCTCAGCTAAGCGCACAACTCTCTGCAGGGCTTTGCAATCTTGGCTGGAGCTGTTTCCATACCACACTGAGATGCACTGAGTCAATACACTTTCTATGGTCCCTGCATAGAAAGTTTTCAGGATTGTTGGTGAGACCCTGAATTTAATGATAGTTAAATTAAATGGATATTTAAATGGATTAAATGGATAGTTAAATTAAATGGATAGATATCTTAAATGGATAGTTCACCCAAAAATCAAGATACTTTGTAAAATGTCTCAGGCTACATTTACACAACAATGATGTACTAAAAACGTTTTTGAAAAGTTTTGCGTACGATAATATTTTATAAAGAAACACTACGTGCATGCAGAAGGGGCGCTGTAATGGGGGATAGGTTAAGACGATTCCAAGGGCCCGTCGAGGGAGAGGGGACCCTGAACGCAATTTTTACCAAGGGGGATGCCCCCAAAACACATAAAAATTTTCCAGTTTGTATGCCCCTTCAATGTGCAGACAATCCCTTTAAATTAATAATAATGTCATCACAATAAAGTTTTCTGATTTATGGAGGTTTTCTACATTAAAGTGGGTAAAATGAGGAACTGCTTAACTTAAGTAAACAACTTTTAAATTAAGTTTAAAACTAAATGCAATGTTTTATTTCCATGTATTTAGTTTTCATTCAAATGTGCATATTTGTTAGTATATTACAGAATTTAGGATGGCAAGACAAAATAGGCAAAAAAAAAAAAATACTACAAAAAATTTATGTAGTCCAAATCCAGGAATGAGCATTTTAGCATTTCCAGTTTCATCTTCCTGAAGTCAGTGTTTTTTTTATTTTTTATGAGGGTTTAAAGGGTTAGTTCAACCAAAAATGAATATTCTGTCATTAATTACTCACTCTCATGTCGTTCAAAACCCGTAAGATCATCTTTGGAAAACTATTTGAGATATTTTAGATGAAAGACCCTCTGACCCTCCATAGACAACAACTGACACGTTCCAGGCCCAGAAAGGCAGTAAGGACATCGTTAAAATAGTCTATGTGACATCAGTGGTTTAACCGTAATGTTATGAAGCTACGCAAAGAAAACCAACATGACTTTATTCAACGATTTCTTCTCTTCTGGGTCAGTCTCCACTGCCATTCACGAGAGTACCACGATGCATGTGTGTGGTGCTGCTGACGCAGGAGCCGGTGTTCTGACGTAGAACGCGAATGCGCTGCACCTTGTTTACAACCAGAGGAATGCACACACATACGTGGTACTGTTGTGAACGTGCGTCAAAGTCTGACACGGAAGAGAAGAAATGGTTGAATGAAGTTTTTTGTTTTTTTCTTTGCGCACAAAAAGTATTTTCTTAGCTTCATAACATGAATATAATGGTTGAATCACATGGGCTATTTTAGCAATGTCCTTACTACCTTGTTTAGTCTCAGTCGATGTTTCAGTCGAGTTGCTGTCTATGCAGGGTCAAAAGCTCTCAGATTTCATCAAAAATATCTTAATTTGTGCTCCGAAGATGAACGAATGTCTTATGGGTTTGGAAAGACATGAGGGTGAGTAATTAATGACAGCATTTTTGAGTAAACCCTAAAATAAGGTCTGTAGTTCACACAAGCTCAAGATTTTTTCACGTTTTTTTTTTTCTACAAAATAATACACATCAGTAATATCCCTTTTGGGTGAAGTATTCCTTTATTAAAATGAACCTAAAGTACTGCAAATAACCATTGCAGAACGTATACGATCCGATCACCAACTTGTTTGCAGATGATATGGCATACAGTGTCCTCCACTAATATTGGCACCCTTAGTAAATATGACCGGCGGCTGTGAAAATTAATCTGCATTGTTTATCCTTTTTATCTTTCATTCAAAAAATTCCAACCTATCATTGAAGTAAAACAATTGAAAGTGGGGAGAAAATCTCATTGTGAAATAAATGCTTTCTCTATTTCATGTTGGCCACAATTATTGGCACCCAATTATTGCAACATCCTTTTCCCAGCGTAACAGCTCTGAGTTTTCTCCTCTAATGCCTGAAGAGTTTGGAGAACACCTGATAAGAGATCAGAGACCATTTCTTCATACAGAATCTCTCCAGATCCTTCAGATTCACAGCTCCATGACGGTGCTGCTTCTCTTCAGTTCACCTCACTCATCTTCTACAGGGTTCAGGTCAGAGGACAGAGACAGCAATGGTAAAAGATTCATTTTGTGCTCAGGGACCCATTTTTGTGTTTATTTTGATGTTTGTTTTGGATTGTTGTCCTGGTGGAAGATCCAAACACGGCCCATTATAAGATTTCTAACAGAGGCAGTCAGATTTTGATTTTTTATCTGTTGGTATTTGATAGAATCCATGATGCCATGCATCTGAACAAGATGTTCAGGACCTCCAGCAGAAAAACAGGCCCACAACATTAAAGATCCAGCAGTATATTTAACCGTGGACATGGGGTACTTTTTTATCCCTGTTTGTACTAAACTCATCTGGTGGGTTTGCTGCCAAAAAGCTTTTTTTTCAGTTTCATCTGACCATAGAAGCCAGTGCCATTTGAAGTTCCAGTCGTGTCTGACAACTGAATTTGCTGGAGTTTGTTTTTGGATGAGTGAGGAGAATTTTTCTTGAAACCCTCCCGAACAACATGTGGTGATTTAGGGGATGTTTGATATACAGGTGCTGGTCATATAATTAGAATATCATCGAAAAGTTGATTTATTTCACTAATTCCATTCAAAAAGTGAAACTTGTATAATGTATACATTCATTCCACACAGACTGATATATTTCAAGTGTTTATTTCTTTTAATTTTGATGATTATAACTGACAACTAATGAAAACCCCAAATTCAGTATCTCAGAAAATTAGAATATTACTTAAGACCAATACAAAGAAAGGATTTTTAGAAATCTTAGCCAACTGAAAAGTATGAACATGAAAAGTATGAGCATGTACAGCACTCAATACTTAGTTGGGGCTCCTTTTGCCTGAATTACTGCAGCAATGCGGCGTGGCATGGAGTCGATCAGTCTGTGGCACTGCTCAGGTGTTATGAGAGCCCAGGTTGCTCTGATAGTGGCCTTCAGCTCTTCTGCATTGTTGGGTCTGGCATATCGCATCTTCCTCTTCACAATACCCCATAGATTTTCTATGGGGTTAAGGTCAGGCGAGTTTGCTGGCCAATTAAGAACAGGGATACCATGGTCCTTAAACCAGGTACTTGTAGCTTTGGCACTGTGTGCAGGTGTCAAGTCCTGTTGGAAAATGAAATCTGCATCTTCATAAAGTTGGTCAGCAGCAGGAAGCATGAAGTGCTCTAAAACTTCCTGGTATACGGCTGTGTTGACCTTGGACCTCAGAAAACACAGTGGACCAACACCAGCAGATGACATGGCAACCCAAACCATCACTGACTGTGGAAACTTTACACTGGACCTCAAGCAACGTGGATTCTGTGCCTCTCCTCTCTTCCTCCAGACTCTGGGACCCTGATTTCCAAAGGAAATGCAAAATTTACTTTCATCAGAGAACATAACTTTGGACCACTCAGCAGCAGTCCAGTCCATTTTGTCTGTAGCCCAGGCGAGACGCTTCTGACGCTGTCTGTTGTTCAAGAGTGGCTTGACATGGACCCTGAAACCCATGTCTTGCATACGTCTGTGCGTAGTGGTTCTTGGTCCAGCTGCAGTCCACTCTTTGTGAATCTCCCCCACATTTTTGAATGGGTTTTGTTTCACAATCCTCTCCAGGGTGCGGTTATCCCTATTGCTTGTACACTTTTTTCTACCACATCTCTTCCTTCCCTTCGCCTCTCTATTAATGTGCTTGGACACAGAGCTCTGTGAACAGCCAGCCTCTTTTGCAATGACCTTTTGTGTCTTGCCCTCCTTGTGCAAGGTGTCAATGGTCGTCTTTTGGACAACTGTCAAGTCAGCAGTCTTCCCCATGATTGTGTAGCCTACAGAACTAGACTGAGAGACCATTTAAAGGCCTTTGCAGGTGTTTTGAGTTAATTAGCTGATTAGAGTGTGGCACCAGGTGTCTTCAATATTGAACCTTTTCACAATATTGTAATTTTCTGAGATACTGAATTTGGGGTTTTCATTAGTTGTCACTTATAATCATCAAAATTAAAAGAAATAAACACTTGAAATATATCAGTCTGTGTGGAATGGATGTATACATTAAACAAGTTTCACTTTTTGAATGGAATTAGTGAAATAAATCTACTTTTTGATGATATTCTAATTATATGACCAGCACCTGTATTTTTTTTAGGTTTCTGGCCCCAAGACTCAACTAATCTCTACAATTCTCCAGCTGTGATCCTTGGAGAGTCTTTGGCTACTCAAACTCTCCTCCTCACCGTGCATTAGGACGATATAGACACGTCCTCTTCCAGGCAGATTTTTAACATCTTTAGTTGATTGGAACTTCTTAATTATTACCCTGATGGTGGAAATGGGGATTTTCAATGTTTTAACTCTTTTCTTACAGCCACTTTCTATTTTGTGATGCTCAACAATCTTGTTCTTCACATCAGAAATATATTTATTTGGTTTTTCTCATTGTGATGGATGATTAAGGGAATTTGGTCTTTGTGTTCCTCATATTTATAATCCTGTGGAACAGAAAGTCATGGCTCGACAATTTCATGCTCCTAGTCACCCTGGTGTGCTAAAAAATGTAAATATGAATGGGAATATACTTCAGAGATATTTTACTCATAAGAATTTCTAGGGGTGCCAATAATTGTGGCCAACATTCATTGGAGAAAAACATTTATTTCATCATGAGATTTTCTCCCCACTTTCAATTGTTTTACTTCAATGATAGGTTAGAATTTTGTGAATTTATTGAGTGAAAGATCAAAAGGATAAACAACGCAGATTTATTTTCACAGCCGCCTTTGCTCATATTTATCAAGGGTGCCAATATTAGTGGAGGGCACTGTATATACACTCCATCTCAGCTGTGGCTTTGATGGCAGCACAGTAGCAGGGTAATCTCTCTACACAGTAGCTACTGTTCCCCTCCATCCACCCCCTCTCTATGCCTCCCTCCAATGCCCCAATCTCCCCCAGCTCCGGTCTCCCCTTCACAGCTTGCTGTGACCCATCTTGCACCTCCCAGAGACCACAACAGACGCTTGGTGTGTGAAGAGGGTCAGGAGTTCAGTGCGCGACTCCATCCGTCCCCCCTCTCTGTGCAGTGAGCGCCTCACAAGGTTTATAATTGTCTGCTGTTGGCATCCAGAACAGGTTCAAGCGCAGTGCAGTGCTGGAGAGAGAGAGATGTGTCTTATTAAACAGTCACTGATTAGATGAAACTAATTGACAGGGCCTTGTTTTTACTCTCCTTTTCCCAGCTATAGCTCCCTTCCAGACAGACATACACACACCTCCCTCTGTTCAGCGTGTCCTTGTTATTCATCCTCTATTCCTGGCATATGAACATTCACATGGAGCTGCTGAACTCGCTATAGGTATTTATACCTTAATTAAGGTTCATCTTTATATGTTGGTTGGTATATAATATTATTTTGATAGGACCCTGATAAAAATGCTTAAAAGAAAAATCTCAGACAGACTTGGAGGGCTTTATTTATTTTATTTAACACATTTAATTTATTTAAGGTAGCAATCATGAAGACATGTAATGTCAATATTTTCATAGTTATCAGAAAAAATAAAAAACAAGATTTTTTAAATTATTATTATTATTATCATCATCATCATCATCGTTGTTGTTTTATATTTTAGCATTTATTTTGTAAAGGCATTTGTATTTGGATATTTAATAAACAAAAAAAAATCTTTTTAAATTTTCAGGTATTTTATGGAGCAAACATGATGACATGAAATTCTAAATGGAATGTCAATTTTTTCATAAAGATATCTGAAAAATAAAAAATAAAGAAATAAAAATTGAAAAAAATATTTATTTAGTGAACATGTTTGTATTTAGATATTTAATAAACTTTAACAAAAAAAAAAAAAAAAAAAAAATCAGGAATTTGAGGGAGCAAACATGATGAGCATCAAAATTCATTCTACATATCATGAAAAATGGAACAATTAATTTGTTATTTGTCAAATTAGTTAAGTAATTATTTTTGTTTTGTTGCAATACATTTGACTTCCTGTTATTTCAATTTAACTTCCTATGAGACATGGCCAATTTATTTTAAATCCCAACATCTCTGAGTAGAATCTGTCCATAATTGGGATAATTGATATCGACATTAGAGAGAAGACAGGAAAAGTGGAGCGGTTGCTGTTCTGAAATGTATAAAAATGTTGTTTTTAAAAAGTGACATTATTGTTAAAAAAATAATGGAAAGTAAAGTAGTAGTGGCCTACAGCTTCAAAGACAGAAATATAAGAAGTGAAAAAAAAACTACATCCATAAGGCATTCTTAAACTTATTATGTGAACCATTTTTATCCTGCCATCTACCTAACTGAATCAGGAAATGAAGGAATGCCATGGTTCAATTCTAATCCATAGGCAACGTGTCATTAGTGTCTTGCTAAAGCCTGAAAAAGTGTGTGCGCACACTGCAAAAAACGAGCGGTAAGCGTAAAAATACAAGAGAGAGAAGTGCAACAGCAGTAGAGCAGATGTGGCTGGAGTGCAGCCAAATTCAACCTCTCTGTAGTCCATAACCCTCATCTCAGGAGAACGCTGAGGAGACAATAAGAGCTTCCAAAGGATCAGAGAGAAAGTGCAAGTCTTTCATCTTCTTCCTTCCTCGTTCCGTCACCCGAGCGTGTCCTGATGAACTCGGTGTTGATAAAAGTCGCATATTTCTTAAGAGCAACCTTAATCATGGACAAAACCATCGCTGTTGTGTCCTTGGCTTTCGGCGTGACCTAGTTTTCATGTGAGCAGATGGTTCGGACTGATTGCTAAATCAATAAATCAAGCAAAGAATGAGTTTCCACATTTTACGCTCTTAGATGAACGGCAAGAAGATGACAAAATTGGGCAGCTGCCACCATCCGATGTTCTGATGTGGACTTTCTCAGGCGAGTGTTTGGTCTTTGGAGAGCGGCTGTGAACATCCGTCTGCAGATGGCCAACACATTGCATTCCAGACAGGCCCTTCTGTCTGGACTGGACCAGGAATGGTGCAATTCCGGGCTTCATGGCTCTCCAGGGCCACATGGAACTGCGTCTCCCTCTTAAGAAACACCTGCAAGATCCTGTGTGTGTCACAGCAGTTTTTCCAAAAGCACTAGAATAGGTCCGTGAACACCAGGTTATACCTTCTTTGTGTGTGTGATCGTGTGCTTCATCATGTTGCCTAAAAAAACAACTGTTTATAGTTTGATTATTCAATCACAAAGGCTGATGAAAACAGTCACATAGTCATAAAATACTGTAACATAAAAATGCTCTTGGCAAAGTTGTGGTTTTGCTTGAATTTGTTGATGGCTAGCAGATGACCTCAACGAGTAAGGCTGTGCAACTGAGAGATCATAGTATATGTTTTGGCAAAATATGACCTTTTGAAAGTTGTTAGTACCACCAGGTGCATCAGCCAGATCAATCATAAAATATTCCTCTTTGGTTAGATTTAAATGAACTCATGGCACCACAGGAATGAGCAGAGTCCCAAACCCTTCACTAGCCACTATATCCTGAGCTGTGACATCAAAAATGGAGAAAAATGAATCAATTTCACACACTAAAGAGCCCTAAAATAAAAAGGAATCAGACACTGGTAAAGCATCTACTGCAGTGTAATGAAATATTAGCACTGCTGGAAAACAAATAAATAAATTCAGTTCCTGAACTTCAACTGAATTTAAATTGAGGTAGCAAATAGTTTGAATGTAAAATTATTAAAATTAACTAAAATTAAAGGAACTTCACATGACTGTAATTTAATAAGCCAGACAGATGGATGGATGGATGGATGGATGGATGGATGGATGGATGGATGGATGGATGGATGGACAGAAAGAAAAGACAGATAAATGGGAAGATAGACGGATAGTCAGATAGACAGACAATAGATAGATAGCTAGATAGATAGATAGATGGATAGATGGATAGACGAATGGAAAGACAGACAGATAAATAGACAGACAGACAGATGACAGACAGATGATAGATAGATAGATAGATAGATAGATAGATAGATAGATAGATAGATAGATAGATAGATAGATAGATAGATAGATAGATAGATAGATAGATAGATAGATAGATAGACTAATGGAAAGACAGACAGACAGACAGATGACAAGACAGATGATAGATAGATAGATAGATAGATAGATAGATAGATAGATAGATAGATAGATAGATAGATAGATAGATAGATAGACAGACAGACAGACAGACAGACAGACAGACAGACAGACAGACAGACAGACAGACAGACAGACTCTTGGCCACATTTACCAGACAAACCCTGTCAGCTTTAACCAACATAGATTAGCTCAGGCTAGCATAGGAATTCATTCAGTTTCAATATGGCCTTCAGATCAGGAAAAACAATGGCTGATAATGGCCCTTCAATTTGTCACTGAACACATATTGGATTTTTGCCATGTATATGCTGAGAACTTTGGCCTTTCGCAGTATTTCAGCCAGTTTACATGAAAAGAGACTGGGAACTTGAGATTTGCTAGTCAGAGTTACAATTTGCTCAATTCGTTCCAGATTATATTCCTGTTGAAACTGCCTCATCTCGATCCAAATGCTCTGACGATGAGACCATTTGAAGAGAAAGAGCTCATTATTACATGTGCCGTATTCTTTCAGACGGTTCGTTGAGATGGAGATGGTTCCAAGTAGCATCTGCACAACTCAAAGGACCAGATGTTTCTCTGGCTCCATGACCAAGTCTTTAAACAGCAGCCGACCATGCCTGCTGCCTCCCTGGGGTGCCTGGAATAAAAGCACAACTGTTAACAGGTAGCCCCCTCCATTCCTGATGCCCCTTATAGACTGCACATAGGAACAGACGGAATTGTTGAGGTCTGCCGAAACAAACAAAGAAGCAGATGAGAAGAATCACCAGCTTCTTGTCAAAAAGACTCACTCAAACCTTCTACTCTAGACTTAGACTCCCCCCAGCTTCCTCAAGCCAAGCCCCCTCAACTTCGACAAAGGCAAGACAGAAAGTTATTTTCATAACCTCTTTTTAAAGCAAATAAAACTCCCGGGGAAAAGGATCTGGGCCAAATTTGTCTTTTACACCAAGAGAGATCGCCGAAGGGGATCACAGGGATTGGAATGTTTGACTCCCATCCTCCCAAAGATCAAGGGGGGTCTTAAGCTACTCAACCAGAACTGTAAGGATTATTGGCTTTTTACAAGGAGGCCACTTGTGTTATCCAAAGACTGAGCTCGTTAGCTTCCTTGTCTGCTCTCAAGTCCAAAAAGCCACACTTTCCAAGCATTCTGAAAGAATCGGGGTCACTCATGTGATGTTTTATGATTTATTAAAAATGCATTTAAAAAGCATTCATAAAAAATTATGACTTGTATACACCTCTTCTATAATAAACATTCTTTTAAAATTGGCATGAAATGAAAATCCACTCTTCAACCATCAATTTGGTAAATGCAAGTTATTCATCTTATAGTGAATGATTCATCTATGTGTCTTTTTTAATGTTTAATCAAAATGTCAAAATTCAATCTTTTGGTGAAGTCATTTAGCTCCAATCATTTAGTTTGTTTAAATCCCGCTCCTCCACAATCATCTCCAAGCTTGCATTAATTTTCTAAGTGCAACACCCACACATCAAATTCCAGTCTACAGCTGATGGATGAAACCAATTTCCTATCCTACACTCTTAAGAATAAAGTTTGGTCACACTTTATTTTAAGGTCCAGTTCTCGCTATTAAACTATTATCGCTATAACCATTACCTATGACTTTTGCCTCAATAAACTCCTAATTTGCTGCATATTAAAAGTGGGGTAGTTGTTAAATTTAGGTATTAGGTAGGATTAGGGTTGTAGAATATGGTCATGCAGAATATATGCTTTATAAGTAGGCAACTAATAAACAGACAATGTTAATAATAGGCATGCTAATAAGCAACTAGTTAAAGTGCCCCTATTATGCCATTTTTAAGGTAGCTAATATTGTTTTATGAGTGTCCTAAAACAGGTTTGCATGCATCCAAGGTCAAAAAAACACTTTAGTTTTCTCAAAAAATAGCTTTAATTTTACCTCATTTCTAAATGATTCGTAAACGACTCGTGCGAAGCAGTTCGAAGAATCAGTCTCTCTAAACTCCACTCGCTGATGTGATTGGTCAGATGGCGCAGTCCTTTGTGATTGGTCTACCGCGTACAGCGCGAATGACAGCCCATGGGCGGACATTATGCAAACGTGTTACTTCATGATGTACAGCTGTAACAGAATAAGATTCAAATTCCTAACGACTCGTTTAGGCAATTGCGAGCCGACTCTTTTTTTTGATGGACAATAACTTTATATATCGTGCACTTTCGGCTTCACAACTTTGCAGAAAGTTTATGTTCACATACTGCTACATGACACACTGCATGAAAGGTAATATTCGAAAAGGCATAATAGGGGCACTTTAACAGTCAGAATTGGTCCCTATAATAAAGTATTACCTAAAGTTTTTTTTTTTGGCATTGATGGTTCCATGAAGAACCTTTAACATCCATGGAATCTTTCCATTCCACAAAAGGTTCTTTATAGTGAAAAAAAGGTTCTTTAGATTATTAAAATGTTGTTCACACCAAGAAAAAAAAGGTTCTTTCAAGAACTCTTCACTAACAGGTTCTTAGAGGAACCAAAATGGTTATTCAATGGCATTTGCTGTGAATTCCCCCTTTAGGAACCCTTATTTTTAAGAGTGTACTTTTTGTCACAAAATAAAAGATTTGTCGATAGTTTCATAGCAATTTTCATTTGTTAATTTATTTTAATTTATTTTATTAAGAGGCATTCTTGAACTGTTGTATTCTTGAAATTGTGTGTGCAAAGCATGTGGTGCAACCAAAAAAAGAAAGAAAGTGACATCACAGAGAGGACCCTCATGACTGTGTCAATGTCAATAAGTCTTAACATAAGATAGTTTGACCATTTTATAACAAACCGATCTTAGCTGTAAAGCATCAAGTGGTACAACCCCTAAAAAACCCCCAGACATTTATGAATGAATAATTCATGCTATTAAATAATGTTTAATAATTAATAAAAAAAAATTAATAATGTTTAATACTATTTTATATATATATATATATATATATATATATATATATATATATATATATATATATATATATATATAATTACAATTATTATTTTATTTTTTTTAATGATTGAAGTGTGCATGTTCATGTGAATTCAAGATTTTACTTTTTACTTGATGGTTGTACTGCATGACATTTTTAGAACTACATTAAATCTTTTCTTAGTATAAAGGTGTCTCAAAACGAAAAATATTTTTTTTAAACTAGATTTGCCTTAATTTTCTTTATCATACCCTAGTGAAAAATAAATATACTAAAATGTATTTTAAATACATTTATTTCATGCTAAGTATACTACAAATACATTTACATATTTATGTACTTAATTAAAATACCCTGCAATTCTACTTTTAGAATATTAAACTGGTATATTTAAAGTCTGCTAAGTTGAAAACTAATTTTGCACTTAATGCACTTTAATTGTGTGGAAGTAGTGCTGAAGTCCAGTCTGAAGCAATCAGTAAGTCTTGAGCAATATTCAATTCAATTCAAGTTTATTTGTATAGCGCTTTTTACGATAAAATCGTTGCAAAGCGCTTTACAGGAAATTAAGTTTCTACAATATATTTATACATTGTAGAAACTTAATATATTAACTTAGGGCAAAATTTGTGAGCCAAATATGAAAAAGCTCTACCTCCTTTAGTGGACTTTGCTATTCTAGGTACTACCAAGAGTCCAGAGTTTTGCGACCTTAGGGAGCGTGATGGATTGTAGAGAGATAGAAGACTAGTTAGGTACGCAGGAGCTAAACCATTTAGGGCCTTATAGGTAAGTAATAATATTTTGTAACTGATACGGTACTTAATAGGTAGCCAGTGCAGAGACTGTAAAATTGGGGTAATATGATCATTTTTTCTAGACCTGGTAAGGACTCTAGCCGCTGCATTTTGGACTACCTGTAGCTTGTTTATTGAAGATGCAGGACAACCACCTAGCAGTGCATTACAATAGTCCAGTCTAGAGGTCATGAATGCATGAACTAGCTTTTCTGCATCAGAAACAGGTAACATGTTCCTTAGCTTGGCAAAGTTTCTAAGATTTTGTAACATTGGAAATATGTTTTTCAAAAGACAAGTTGCTGTCTAATATAACACCCAGATTTTTGACTGTAGAGGAAGTAACAGGACATCCGCCTAGTTGCAAATTGTAATCCAAGAGATTCTGTGTACTGTTATTTGGTTCAATAAGTAATATCTCTGTCTTATCTGAATTTAATAGGAGAAAATTACTGGTCATCCAATCTTTTACATTTTTAACACACTCAGTTAACTTAGATAATTTAGAAGTTTCATCTGGTCTTGTTGAGATATATAGTTGAGTATCATCAGCATAGCAATGGAAACTAATCCCGTATTTTCTAATAATATTACCAAGGGGCAGCATGTATATTGAAAACAGCAGAGGACCTAGGACAGATCCTTGTGGTACTCCATACTTTACTGGTGATAATTGAGATGACTCCCCATTTAAATAAACAAAGTGGTAGCGATTGGACAGGTAGGATCTAAACCATCTTAAAGCCTGCCCTTGAATACCTGTATAGTTTTGTAATCGATCTACGAGTATGTCATGATCTATAGTGTCGAACGCAGCACTAAGATCAAGTAAAACTAGCAATGAGATGCAGCCTTGGTCTGATGCAAGAAGCAAGTCATTTGTAATCTTAACAAGTGCAGTTTCTGTGCTATGGCGGGGCCTGAAACCTGACTGAAATTCTTCACAGAGATCATTTTTTTTGCAAGAATGAGCACAATTGAGCAGACACAACTTTTTCTAAAATTTTAGACATAAACGGAAGATTTGAGATGGGTCTGTAATTTGCCAGTTCACTAGGATCTAGTTGTGGCTTCTTAATAAGAGGCTTAATAACTGCCAGCTTGAATGGTTTAGGGACGTGACCTAAAGATAACGATGAGTTAATAATATTGAGAAGCGGTTCTTCTGCTACAGGTAACTCTTTCAGTAATTTTGTGGGTACAGGATCTAATAGACATGTTGATGGTTTAGATGCGGTGATACGTTTATTTAGCTCTTCCTGTCCTATATTTGAAAAGCACTGCAGTTTTTCTTTGGGTGCGGTGAATGAGGCTGAAGTACTAGACGCCGTAGAATCTACATTAGTTATTGTATTTCTGATGTTATCTATTTTATCAGTGAAGAAATTCATAAAGTCATTACTATTAAACTGTGAGGGGATATTTAGATCGGGTGACGTCTGGTTATTTGTTAGTCTAGCCACTGTGCTAAATAAAAACCTTGGATTATTTTGGTTATTATCTATGACTTTGCGGATATGCTCGGTCCTGGCAGCTTTTAGAGCCTGTCTATAGCTGGACATACTGTTTTTCCACGCAATTCTAAAAACTTCCAAGTTAGTTTTTCTCCATTTGCGCTCAAGATTACTAGTTACTTTCTTGAGAGAATGGGTATAACTGTTGTACCATGGCGCAGCACGTTTTCCTCTAACCTTTTTTAATTTGATGGGAGCAACAGTTTCTAACGTATTAGAGAGGATAGTGCCCATGTTGCTAGTCATTTTGTCAAGTTCATTTGTATTTATGGGTATACAGAGCAGCTGAGATAAATCAGGCAGGTTATTTGTGAATTTGTCTTTAGTGGCTGGAACAATAGTTCTGCCTGGACGATAACGTGGGGCCCTACAGTTAATATCAGTAATATGCAGCATGCACGATACAAGGAAATGGTCAGTAACATCATCACTTTGAGGTACGATATCTATATCAGTAAGATCAATTCCATGCGATATAATTAAATCTAGCGTGTGATTATAACGATGAGTGGGCCCGGTGATGTTTTGCTTGACTCCAAAAGAGTTTATTAGGTCAGTAAACGCAAGTCCTAATGCATCATTTGGATTATCAACATGAATGTTAAAATCTCCGACAATTAGCGCTTTATCAGCATTAACCAATAGGTCTGAGAGGAAATCTGCAAATTCTTTTAGGAAATCTGTATATGGCCCTGCGGTCTATATGTCAGTAAATATATGAAATAAATGTTTGTTTGTTTTTTTAAATATACAGTATCACTTAAGAGGTAGATTTTTTTTGGGTGGGAAGAACAAGCACTTCCAAATGTAGCATTGCTAGGAGTTAAGTAGCAATCTTGTTGCCTTTCAAACGCATTCTAGTTTGAGAACAAAAAGTGTCATGAAATCCAAGAGGCAAGAGGAAGCTTGGTTTAGTGTTGAAAGAACACAAGTCATCATTCAACTGCCTGTGTTTTCAAAGAACGGGCCTTTGAATCACACGCTAGAAGCTCGTGAAAGACAAGCCATACCGTTACAACACAAAACAGGGCTTAGGCTCGCCACGTTGTCTGCTGGCGGTCTGGCTTTTATCGACTATACATACCTGTTGATGCAGAACATGTATTTTATAACTCAAAAGGAGATGACACAGCAGCTTAAAAACAAAAAACGCAAAAACATATGTATAGAAAGTGACCGGGTATGAGAATACACATGTGTAATGAATGTGTTTTACCTCTGACAGCCAGTCATGCATTTCTCTTTTGAAAAGCCATGCCAGTGAGAGGCCAGTTTATATGCGTTGTTTTTTCTTTCCCTCCTTTTTTGTTTTGTTTCCTCCTACCAAGCTGCAAGTCTTTAGTCAAAGTCTTGCTTTGACAGGTGAAGATCAACCGGAGCCGTCACTATTGGCAACCATGTGGGACTGAAGAGAAAAGGTCGGAGTGGGGTCACCGGAGGCTCAGTCATTCTATACCTATTCAATAATATGCCCAACCCCCACCAGGTCAAAGGTCCCACACAACATACCTTACCCAAAGTTCTCCAATTAGCCCTGGATCACAGTCTGGAAATAAGATTCACAATGTGAGGAGTGATTAAAGCAATGCATGCTGGTCACAGTTATGTCACAGTTAAAGCTGTATAACTTTATTAAGCGGCTGTTTAAAAAGAATTTATGGGCTTAAGAAATTAAATATGATAAGCCGGAAGTTGGATACAAAATGGAAAATTTAGTAAAATCAAAATGATTTCTGACACTATTTTAATAATGCCAACAAATGAAAAATTTGACAGGAAAAACAACAAATTGGAGGCAATTTCAAGAGGAATTACAATGAAGCCCATTTCACCTGTCAAAGATGAAAAATGTCATTGGAAAAAGTAAAGTATACTTAACAAGGCTGTACTAAACACTGGCCATTTAGCAGCAATTAACACTTAATGCCTAGCACATGGGTGAACACATCATTTTAGCAACAACTTTCTTCTTTCACGATGCACACTATACTACAGTCTGAAATGTCTATAAACTCTGGTGGACATTGTTTTTGAAAGTGTCTTGTGTAAAGAATCACATCCAAACTAGCCAAATGATACAGAGCTTCCTTAACTATGATCTCAAGAAGAAAGTCAAAATGCCATAACATGAGAAAAACAGCAGAAACTAAATCAGAATCAAATGTTTTACAGTCCAGTGAAAAGAGAAAAGCTTAATCTGAAAGTGATTACAAGTGATTACATTAGTGTAAGTGAATGGAACTGTTCCTAATGTTTCTACAACGTATACACAATGTTATTAGTTACTATTATTCTGCGTTGTGGTACTCTCGTGAAGGCACGGCGAAGACTGACACGGAAACGAAATTGAGAAATTGTTGAATAAAGTTGTTATTTTTGTTTTCTTTGCACACAAAAAGTATTCTCATAGCTTCATAAAATTAAGGTTAAAATACCACTGATGGCACATGGACTATTTTAACGATGTCCTGACTACCTTTCTGGGCCTTGAACGTGTCAGTTGTGTTGCAGTCTATACAGAGTCAGAAAACTCTCGGATTTCATCCAAAATATCTTAATTGGTGTTCCGAAGATGAACGAATGTCTTACGGGTTTGGAACAACATCAGGGTGAGTAATTAATGACAGAATTTTAATTTTTGGGTGAGCTATCCCCTTAAGGTAGTGATTTTATCCAAATACAACCCTATTAAAATTGGTAAGCTAATGCATAATATAGAATTAATGCAACATTATAGCATCACATCAAAACTGAAATAAAAAATTCAAGAATGACGTCATTACATTATGAGAATAAATTTAACTTCATTCTAATTTTATTCTTAATTTAAATGTATTCTCATAATAATATGACTTGATCTTGTAATTCTACAAATGTATTCTCATAGAAAGGCCTATTATGAGATTATTAGCAAAACATTACGACTTTTCGCAAAAAATCTTGGCACTAAAACATGGTTGTCGTAAATTAGAGATTATGTTTGTCAAAAACTAGATTCTAGACAACAGCAGACAACTTGCGTTCCAGAATACATGAACTCGACCAACGTAATAAACTTTCCATCAAGGTGCAACATGGGAAAGGTGTTAAAGTAGTGGGGAGGGGGGCTTCACAACCCAAGAAATCCCACCATCTGTGCGTTCCTTACGACAAAATTTCCACCTCCCCCAATCTAAGTGATTTTCAAAAAGTCTCCAGGAATTCTACTTGAGGGACAGACACAGATAATTGGTCGCAGATTTTTATTGGCAGGACACAAAGGGACCTCCTATCCTCCTCGATGCAGCTGTCCAATTCACACCCTGCAACCGACCTCCTATGCATCTACTCCCCCGCAGGGTCCACACAAACTAGGCCTCGAACACAGCCCCTTTCATTGGCACAATGAATTCCTCAGATGCATCCTGACCCTGACCCTCAGACCCTTCCTCTACCACCCCATGGATCTATCAGCTTCAGAGAACTGCCCTGAGCTACTATTTGTCCACTCTTTGATATCGTGAGACCCATCAATTAGAGACCCCAGGGTGCGCTTTGGAGATGCACCTGTTGGAAGAGTTGCAATTCGATCTATGACTGTTGGTGACAAGGGTCATGTTGACTTAATTATGTTTGCAGTGGAAGCATGACTTCTTTGATGAAAAAAAGACCTCCTACAATTTTTGTAACCTTTGGAATGCTGCTGTCTGTTTTTCTAGAAGAACTCTGATCCAGATACTTGACATCAATTTTCAGGTCATCTAGACCACACCAAGAGCTGAGTGGCCATCTGTATGATTAGTTGATTGATAGGCCAAAGAAGACATCAAAATCAAGAATCTGTTAAATTTGTACATCTTTCAATTAGAAAGTGCAAGTAATTCATACTATTAGATACTATTCTAACATGAGCTATAATAGGTGACATTGCAAAGTTTTATCTGATTTTTTCTTTAAAGGAAAACGCCACCGTTTTTCCATATTCCAATATGTTCTTCCCACAATTTAGACGAGTTGATATGTACCTCTCCCGTCTCAGTCCGTGCACTTAATCCCTCTAGCGCGCGGCACCACTATGCTAGCGTTTAGCTTAGCACCATCCATTTCTTAGGATCCAAACTGGGATAAATTTAGAAGCCACCAAACACTTCCATGTTTTCCCTATTTAAAGACGTTTACATAAGTAGTTACACGAGTAAGTATGGTGACACAAAATAAAACGTGGAGATTTTCTAAGTGGATAAAAATGATAACTATAATGTGTGGCGGAAGAGCACGTCGCAGCACTTCGACCTCGGCGCAGTAATATCATCACTCCTGAAAACTCCCACTCTCGCTCTCCCTGATAGTGATAGTGCAGGCCACGTTGGTTGTATTGACGGAAGAGGGAGAGGGAGAAGTGCTGCGAAGTGCTCTTCCGGCCACACATTATAGTTAGCATTTTTATCCGCTTAGAAAATCGCCACGTTTTATTTTGTGTCGCCATACTTACTCGTGTATCTACTCATGTAAACGTCTTTAAATAGGGAAAACACGGAAGTGTTTGGTGGCTTCTAAATTTATCCCAGTTTGGATCCTAAGAAATGAATGGTGCTAAGCTAAACGCTAGCATAGTGGTGCTGCGCGCTAGAGCGATTAAGTGCACGGACTGAGACGGGAGAGGTACATATCAACTCGTCTAAGTTGAGGGAAGAACATATTGGAATATGGAAAAACGGTGGCATTTTCCTTTAAAGAAAATATTAAATTAACATTTAATTTTTAACACAGCAACATAGTTTAGAGTATAAAAAATTGTAAAGGTCCAATCAGATTTACTGGTAAAATGTCACCTGTGAAATTTGATATATATCCAGTAGGAATCCGTGCAATCAGTAGTTTTAGTTAAGGGTAAAACATTTCTCCACACAGATTTTGCATCGGGTTCAGGTTTTTCACGCAAAATGTGAAATTGCCACGTTGATGGACAGAACCCTGGTTGGTTTAAAAGTGACTTCTGTATGAGTGGTGCTTCAAGCAACAGACCTTTTTTGCCTGCAAAGTTGTGATAAAAATGTGCTAAGGTGAACAGAATTGTTTCAAACATTTCTACAACGCATTCATGATGGTACTGTGAAATTTTTAGTTACTATTTTAGAACTATATAGTTACACTACAAAGGCATACTCTTCTCGTTATTTATATATATTAAAAGATCGTCTGAGAAAATAGCGGACAACATCAACAGTTCCTAAGGAAGGATTGGTCCGTAATGCCTGAGTAACCTCTTTTTTTTTAACATAAGAGCAAGGATGGTCATTTGTAACTTTACTGTGCGAGGCTTCCTGTGTCATCCACTTCCAGTAATTTTACTTGTACAAAAACAGTCCGTTATGCTGCTATATATATCGCAAACTGGTATTTGTTATTTTAAATTTATCATTATATTCATAAACACACTGGTTTGTAGTGCAAACAGTTTTACTATTTACTATACTTTGTTATTTACCTATAATGGCCAATAAATTGAACATTTCACCAATTTAGGGGGCATTTACACCATTTTCTACTAAAAACAGAAAACCTTGTAGGCTATATGTTTTGGCCATTCATTTACAGAACAACTGTATTTTGGGGGCCTGAAAATGCAAACTTTTGTAAAGGGGGTTTAAAGTGCAAGTTTAAAAAAAATGATACTGTTATTGTCTATGTATATAAGGTACAAAAAACATGAATTTGTGAAAATGGAGATGTATCATGTGTTCAGCCTATAGGTAAGTGCACAGATGCATAGTTCCCTATCTGTCGGTCACTATGAGTTATGTCGTGACGACATAGGGGATTTACTTGGAAGCCCCAATCATCTCTGACTAGAGAAAACGCCAATGAATTTTGGCTAGTGGAATTTGCATACCTGAGCCACTCCCCGTGCACACGGGTATAAATAGGCGACAGGTGCATCCACTGATCAGATTTTTGCTTCGGAGCCAAGTGGATGAACGTGTTGATCTCCACAAAGCCATTCATCTGTCTGGAAGCTGTTCTGGTTGGCGTCACGGTGCGAACAGCGGTGTCCCTGTCTGCAGCGATTCCCCTGGGCACTTCAACTAGAAGAGCAGATTTCCTAAAAGAGCAAAAAGCACGGCCGATTCACGTCTTTTTAAAGACGCTGTTCCGGCCGTGTCCTCTTGGTTGCGGTCGTTTCCTATCCTCCGTCGACAGCCACGATCGTTGTCTTCAGTGTCTGGGCATCCAGCGCGCTGAAGCTGCGTTCGTGGATGGTTTATGTGTTCGTTCTGAGCGTGTAACCATGGCAGCGCTGCGATCGCGCCTCTCTCTCCTCTCGGGGATGGGAGAGGCTCCCTCTGTCACTACCCGCGCTGGCTTCTCTGCCACGAGCAGAGAACCATCGGCTAGTGCTCTGGGCGATCTGAGGTTACAGTGAGAGCTTTCCGCCGGGTCAGTCCCCACGGACCTTTCACTCCTCCCGCAGCAGCTGTTCTGTGCGGCTCCCCGGTGATTCTGCTGTGCCGTCTCACGGCGTGCCCAGCGTTTCATTTGGCGCGCTGATAGAGGATCAGATGTCGATCGCGGCATCGGTGGATGGGCAATCGTCCTCTGAGGATGAAGATTCGGCGAAGCTGCACCCCTCGAGTGTCGCGGCCGCCGCCGAATCAGACCCAGAGTTGACAGCCGTGCTTTCCCGGGCCGCCGCGAGATGGGGGCTGGAGGCGTGCACACCTCCTAGTCCCGAGCCCTCGCGGTGAGATGATTGGCTCCTCGGCACGGGCCGTGGCTCTCGACCACGCCCTGCCCCGGTTCCTTTCTTTCCGGAAGTGCACGAGGAGCTGATGAAGTGGTGGACGGCCCCTTTTTACGGCCAGAAGCGGCTCGTCTGCCTCCTCCATCCTCGCTACCCTCGATGGCAGGGCGGCTACGGGGTACGTCGACATTCCCCAGGTGGAGAGTGCGGTTGCAGTGCACTTGTGCCTGCAAAACGCCACCACTTGGAGGAATTGTCCTCGTCTCCCGTCCAAAGCCTGTAAGCTACGGCCGCTCTCGCGGCCAAGGCTTACAGTGCTGCGGGCCAGGCCGCCTCTGCGCTGCATGCCAAGGCTATCCTGCGTGCACACCAAGCCAAGGCATTAAATGCACGAGGGTAGTACCAACCCGAGGTTGAAGCAGGAACTGCGCTCAGCAACTGGCCTCGCCCTACGGGCGGGGAAAGTCGCAGCGCAGTCCCTCGGGAAGGCGATGTCCACAGGTGTGGTCCAAGAGCGCCATCTATGGCTCTGCCTTGCTGAGAGGAGCGATGTCGACAAAGTGCGCTTTCTTGACGCTCTCGTCTCCCAGGCTTGACTGTTCGGCGACACTGTCGAGGACTGTGCCCAGCAGTCCTCGGCAGTACAGAAGCAGACCGAGGCAACACATCTTGCCCCGGCGTGATGCACCGCTCCGCCGCAGAGCAAGACCCAGTCTGCTTGTCGCCGTGGGCGCCCTCCTGTGCCCTCCAGAGTTAGGGAACAGGTAAGTAGCGGCTCCGCCCCGTGCTGAATCGTAAGCCAGCGCGTCGAGCCTCATGCAGGAGCGTGGCGCCCCCTGTGTTCCAGCTGGCCCCTATGTCGTCCAGAGAGGCGATAAAGCGGCCCTGACACAGGCAACCCGGAGATGTGGGAGCCTGCTTGATCTCAGGAGATGGCGAGGACAGCGCCACTCCTTCCCCCAAAGGAGGGCAGGGGGAGAATCATTCATTCTGTTCCGCCGCTGGCTCAAGGGCCAGCGGTACCCACATTATCAAGTAAGAGCATTCCCTTTCCTCCGAGTTTTTAGGTCCACGGGTCGACAGTGTGCGACGCGTTGCCTCCTCACTCTCACCCGCGACCCATTTTGCCAGCGGCCAAGAGAGTGCGGTTCGGGGACGCAGTGCTTCCCCACGCACCTCTAGCCAGTCCCTACAGGGACTCAGGGAGTTCTGCGAGGATGAGTCAGAACGCAGGGCCTTTTGTACCATCCAGCCTTACTCCCATTCGCTGCACCACTGCGGGTACGTCGATTGTGCCGTTGGAGCCACTTGCACGGCGTCTGGAGGCGTGCCTTGCGCTTCCCAGCCCGTCTCGGTGGCTCACGCGCACAATTCGACTCGGCTACGCGATTCAGTTCGCCAGGCGACCTCCCAAGTTCAGCGGCGTTCTCGAGACTGCGGTGGCAGCTCGGAATGCTCCTGTCTTGCGCGAGGAGATTGCTGTCCTCCGGGCAAGGATGCAATCGAGCCGGTCCCTCCAGCCGAGATGAGGCAGGGGGTTTACAGCCCTTATTTCATCGTACCCAAGAAAGACGGTGGTCTTCGACCAATCCTGGATTGCGACTCCTGAACCGGGCCCTGCACAGGCTCCCGTTTAAGATGTTGACGCACAGGCGCATGATCAAATGCTTACAGCCCCGGGATTGGTTTGCAGCGACCGACCTGAAGGATGCTTACTTTCATGTTTCGATCCTTCCGCGACAGACCGTTCCTGCGGTTTGCGTCCGGGGGTCGGGCATGGCAGTACAGGGTCCTCCCCTTCGGGCTCTCCCTGTCCGCCCGTGTCTTCACGAAGATCGCGGAGGGTGCCCTTGCCCCATTACGGGAAGTGGGCATCAGGATCCTCAACTGTCTCGAGCATGGCCCGCACACGAGAACAGTTGTGCGATCACAGGGACCTGGTGCATTGGCACCTCAGCCAGTTGGGGCTTCGGGTCAACTAGGAAAAGAGCAAGCCCTCCCCTGCGCAGAGAATCTCTTTTCTTGGTGTGGAGTAGACTCGGTGAGTATGAAGGCGCGCCTCACGGAAGAGCGCGCCCAATCAGTGCTGAACTGCCTGAGTTCCTTCAGAGGCCGGACTGTGGCTCCGCTGAAACTGTTTCAGAGGCTCCTGGGGCATATGGCATCCGTAGCTGCAGTCATGCCGCTCGGATTGCTTCATATGAGACCACTTCAGCACTAGTTGCACTCCCGAGTCCCGAGGTGGGAATGGCGCCGCGGTGCACTTCGGGTGAACATCACACATGAGTGTCGCCGCTCCTTCAGCCCCTGGACAGACCTTGCCTTTCAACGGGCCGGGGTGCCCTTAGAACAAGTGTCTCGGCATATTGTTGTCACAACAGATTCCTCCAGCACGGGCTGGGGCGCTACATGCAACGGGCAGGCAGTCTCGGGGCTCTGGACGGGCCTCGACTGCTTTGGCACATCAACTGCCTAGAGCTGCTGGCAGTGCATCTAGCCTTGTGGCAGTTTCAGCCACTGCTGTTAGGCAAGCATGTGTTGGTCCGTACTGACAACACTGCGGCTGTGTCGTATATCAACCGGATGGGGGGTATACGATCACGCCGCATGTCACAGCTCGCCCGCCATCTCCTCCTCTGGAGTCACACGCGGCTCAAATCGCTGCGCACTGTCCACGTTCCGGGGGAGCTCAATCGTGCGGCCGACACGCTCTCACGACAGCTCACTTCCCCGGAGAATGGCGACTCCATCCCGAGACGATCCGGCTGATATGGAGTCGATGCGGGGAAGCTCAGGTAGACCTGTTTGCTTCCCACGAGTCCTCCCACTGCCAGCTGTAATTCTCCCTGACCGAGGGCACCCTCGGCACGGACGCACTGGCACACAGCTGGCCTCGGGTATGCATCAAGTATGCATTTCCCCCAGTGAGCCTACTCGCACAGACACTGTGCAAGTCAGGGAGGACGAGGAGCAGGTCCTGCTGGTCGCGCCGTTCTGGCCCACCCAGACCTGGTTTCCCGAACTCATTCTCCTCGCGACAGCCCCTCCCTGGCCCATTCCTCTGAGGAAGGACTTCCTCTCTCAGGGGCTCGGCACCATTGGCACCCGCGTCCAGACCCTGGAACCTCCATGTGTGGCTCCTGGATGGGACGCGGCAGACTTGAGTGGTCTCCCACAGGCAGTGGTAGAGACCATCACTCAGGCTGGAGCTCCTTCTACAAGGCAAGCCTATGTACTGAAGTGGAGTCTGTTCGTGAACTGGTGTTCTTCTCGCCGAGAAGACCCCCGAAGATGCACGATTGGAGTAGAGCTTTCTTTCCTGCAAGAAAGGTTGGAGCGTAGGCTGTCACCCTCCACCTTGAAAGTGTATGTGGCCACTATCGCGGCCCATCGCGATGCAGTGGACGGCCGGTCCCTGGGAAAGCATGATCTCATCGTGAGGTTCCTGAGGGGTGCCAGGAGGTTGAATTCCCCTAGGCTACCCCTGAGGCCCTCCTGGGACCTCTCTATCGTCCTGGCTGGACTTCAGAGGGGTCCCTGTGAGCCGCTGGACTCAGTCGAGCTAAGAGTACAGGTAAGTAGCGGATACCTGTCGGCTAAGACAGCGCTCCTGACCGCGCTCACTTCCATCAAGAGGGTCAGGGACCTCCAAGCATTTTCGGTGAGCGAAGAGTGCCTTGTGTTTGGGCCGGACTACTCTCACGTTGTCCTGAGACCCCGGCCTGGATACGTGCCCAAGGTTCCCACCACGCCCTTCCGCGATCAGGTGGTGAACCTGCAAGCACTGCCTTCAGAGGAGGCAGACCCAGCCTTGGCGTTGCTGTGTCCCGTAAGAGCATTGCGCATATACGTGGACCGCACCCGGAGCTTCAGAAGCTCTGAGCAGTTCCTTGTCTGTTACGGTGGTCAGCAGAAAGGGAAGGCTGTCTCCAAGCAGAGGTTGGCCCACTGGATAGTGGATGCCATCGCCTTGGCATTCCAATCCCAAGGCGAGCCGTGCCCCATGGGGGTGAGGGCTCACTCCACACGGAGTGTTGCCTCCTCCTATGCATTGGCGCACGGCGCCTCTCTGGCGGACATCTGTAGAGCTGCGGGCTGGGCGACACGAACACCTTCGCGAGATTCTACAGTCTCTGCGTTGAGCCAGTTTCTTCCCGCGTGTTGGGTAACAGGTAAGTGGCGGGAAGAACTGGCTGGTGTCACGCTTGCTGCGCCATTCCCCCTCACCCGGGGATCCGAGCGCCTGTTTTCTCCTCCAGTTCAGTTCTCCGGACGGCGAACCCTGGTAGAGTTCCTCCAGCACCCCCGGCAGTCAGATTGGGCGGAGCAGTCTGACGCCAGGCCCAGTACTTGTGCTAGCTCGCCCGGGTCTCCGGTCAGCCCCTGTACTCGGCTAGGTGTCCGTATGGCTTTGATTCCCTTCGGGTAATCCCATACGTGTATTCGTCCACGGTAAGGTTTCCCTCACGGTAACCCGTGTCTTCCCTTTGACAGAGCTCTCTGTCCGGCCCTGCTGGCAGCCCTCCTCCCTACTCCTAGGTAGGATCTGCCCCAGGGTCCAGTCGTATGTAGTACTGCCCCAGGCTGGGTCAGTCCATATCAGTGTCTCCACATGGTACCTCCCTTCGGGCAGGATGTGGCCTCCGTAGCGCCCTTCTCCAGAAGGCTCGCTTCCCCGTCGTTACTGCCAAGCTGTAACAACAAACAGGAAAGACATGAAGCATCTTTCATTGAAGGTCGAAATCCCTTCCGACTCTGGGGTAAGGAACAGCGGCTTGGTTATCTCCAGCAGCGATGTACTCAGTGGTCCCTGCGGGCACCAAGGTTAGCGAATTTGCGCTGGGGCGACGGGAAGGTTGCGACCTCTCGCATGGCATTTGTCTGTCACGCGCTCGCTTGTCAACATCTGCATGCCACAAGGTCGTGACGGGGTTCAGGTTGTGGCGCTTTCCATAGGACCCCTATGTCGTCACGACATAACTCGTAGTGACCGACAGATAGGGAACATCTCGGTTACGTACATAACCCTCGTTCCCTGATGGAGGGAACGGAGACGTTATGTCCCCATGCCACAATCTTGAACCATCGCTGGGTGCCAGGGACACGTTCTTGGCTCCTCAGCGTAAAACCTGATCAGTGGATGCACCTGTCGCCTATTTATACCCGTGTGCACGGGGAGTGGCTCAGGTATGCAAATTCCACTAGCCAATATTCATTGGCGTTTTCTCTAGTCAGAGATGATTGGGGCTTCCAAGTAAATCCCCTATGTCGTCATGACATAACGTCTCCGTTCCCTCCATCAGGGAACGAGGGTTACGTACGTAACCGAGACGTTTTTCTTTGCAAAGTGATATCGCCAACTAGTGGCCTGACATGCATAATACAGCATTTTCATGTTTTGATAATGTTGGCATCTATACATGAAAATCTGAAAGGAAAAACGTTTCTATTTTTAGTACAGTTGTTGTGTAAACATACCCTTAAAAGACAATCGATTACTTTGGCAATGGAAAATAAGGTGAATATAGAACAGGATTTCAATTCTCCATGTTCTTCACCCATTTGCCCACTATAGCTTGAAAGCAAAAGCACAGTGGTTGACCAATGCAGTGCCTGATTAAAAATCCTTAAGTATGATTTGTATCACTAAGGACTAGAGGTCTACTACCCGACCCGAAACTTTCGGGTTGGGTTCGGGTTAATGTTTAATGAATAGCCTCGGGCTCAGGTCGGGCTCGGGCTTGTTGCTATATGTAGGCCACGCTGCTTTCATAGACACACACACACACATTGTTGCACACAGATATTAGAGAGATCGCACAGCGAACACACAGCACGGAAACTTTTATTAGTAAAATACCTTCGATAGGCTACTGACTCGCAACGTTATATTTCTCTGCAATGCGCGGGTAAAATCGTTGTTTTTGAAGTAACTAAGCCTCGTTGCTTGTAGAGAGAGACGCGCAGACATAGGTTCACACACGCAACTTTCATCCCTCTCTCTCTCTGTCTCTTGCTAATTCAAATAAATGATTAATAAATGCGATCTTACCGCACTACATCTCTGTGTCTGAATTAAAGCAGGCCGAATGCTAACGAGCCTTAACTGACGAAAATTACCATAATTTGCACGGTGGAAGAATTATCATCTTGTTGTATACAACCATTCAAAAACTTGGCAGAATTTATATGACCGCTGCACCTGATGTTCATAAACTTTCATAACTGGTAAGTGTTATTTTCTTTTGCCTTGTGAACTGGCCGAGCCTTGATTAATCTGTTTCTTTACATGTATTTGTTTACTGCCCTTGCATGCAATCATGAAATACAGCATCTTATTTATTTTTTTTTTTTAAAAATTGGCTATTCGTTGTGAAAAAAACAAACAAAAAGACTTCGGGTCGGGTTCGGGCTGTAAATTCAACTGTGCCGCTCGGGTCGGGTCGGGTCAGGTCAGACGATGTCGGGTACGGGCCGGGTTCGGGCTTCAGTTTAAAGCCCGTGCAGACCTCTACTAAGGACTACAATCTAATTGACAGGCAATCTGATGGGGCTACAAAAGATTCTAGTGTAGCTCATCAGATGCATGATTTGTTTATATATATAAAAATACAAGCAAAATGCATTCATCTGTTCCTGCCATTCCTTTACATCAAAACCGTGTTTTTTTAAAATGCTCAAAAATTATATTGTGAGGAAGTAGTTGGGGGCCAGTGGGGACACTCTGCCTCTGGAAACAGTTGAAAGGAGGGTAACACGTTTTCAGAGAGACTGTTTCCTGTGCTTTCTCCTGGCTCTACCTTAATGGATCACATGTGTTGAAATGATGTATTGTACAGAAAAGCAAAGCGTCAAAAAACTATGCAGGGACTACAAAAGGCGGAAAAAAAGATATCTCTTTGTGAAAGCCATGAAGACATTGAGTGGAATTTTCGGGGGAAAGGTATGATGGAAAGTGATTGTTATACCAGTCACAGAGAGTCTTGCCGTGCGCAGTGATGGTAGATCTCTTATGCAGCCTGACTAGGCCGTCTCAAGAGACTTTCCAGAGGCCAGAGGTCAACCACCCCTTTCCTGACGTGCCATATGTTAAAGGAATTTGCCAGTGCATTTTGGGAGTTAGACCCCCACAACTTTAAAATTACTAACACATACAGCCCCATGCCTTTCCAGCCAATCTCCCTTTTCTGCCAAACAAAATCACTTCTTTATTTTCGTCCAGACCTCAGCTGCTCCGAACAGCTTAATTATTACTGACTGTGAATACTAATATCAGTACTAATATTAGTATGGTAGTGCCAATATTAATATAAAAGTGATTAATAAAATAAAATAAGAGGTTTTAAAAATCCACTTAAAATTATATAATAATAATAATATATGTATGTAATGCAGAATTTGTAACAATATACGTACTGTAGAAGTAATTTATAAACAAGAGGTTTAAAAATGTCACTTAATGCATGTCACAAGATATTCATATTAATATCTAAATATTAATTAATATCAATAAACAAATGTAATAAATATACAACTATATGTTATTTAAAATATATATCTTTTTATAATATATAAATTATATTTTAATAATTTATAATGTAATGTATAATATATTTACATATTTTTATCTTAGTCCATTTCTATGTAAATATGTACATAGTACATTCCCATAAATATGAATAAAATGTTTCCATTATGCAAAAGTAAATGAGAAAGTGAAGGAATCCAGTGAAGTTAGATCCAGCAAAAGAGTAAGACTTCAGCCATAGTGGGTCTTTTGTTTCTGTTACTGTTCCCTCCCCCTTCCTGTTTTTCAGAGAAACTCTCTGACAAGCCTAATTAACTGTTATTAGTAATCATACCCTCTCGTTATAGGTGGTGGCTGTCTGTTACGCTAGTCAGCCTGAGAGGCGGAGGCCGGGAAGCTAATACAGACGCGGTGGTTGTGCTGCTAATAAGATAAATCATGGAGAAATTACATGCTAATATGTTGTTACTCAAGACCAGGCAAGTTTAGCAGTAAACTAGATTAACTGGAAAACAACATAGGCTGCACCCCTCAAAACGTCTGTTTACAAATCGCCATAAAACGATGTAAACCGGCCAAGCTAGATATACAGTATGTCTGTCAGCCAGCGTGTGAGAAACAAACCTGAAGAAAAACAAACCAGTGGAGGTTGAAGAACAACCAATTCACATTAGCATTCAGGACAGCTATTGACAAAGACACGCAAGGCTGTAATTTAAAATCGCTTGGCATTTTTGAAAGTGACGACAGCCTCGAAAACAGTCCGAGACGGGCAAAGTGGTGAATGGGATCAGCGGGCAAAAACCCCAAGCCCCCTGAGGGGCAATTAGATGGGCCTTGAAGCAACAGTGGGTGGCGAGAGTCTTACACCACAGATGTACAAGTCAGCTGCTCTTGGCCCTCATGGACACAGTGGTATGCAAACATGCAAACTCAAACAAATGAAGGTATGTTCTTCACATTTTGCCCAGCGTTTACCCGCACGGACGCATGACCACACACATCTTATGAAGTCACGCTTGGCCAACGCCAAAGGACACAAGTTCTCTTGTCTCTGAAACACAAAGCCTGCCTATGCATGTCCGGGAACAACAGGACGGCCAAAACGGAGTCCTTCAGCCAGTAGTGAGCTGTGGACTCAAAGTACACTAAAAACATACCTAATGGTATAAACATGAACAACTGTGTGGAAAATGGGCGTAAGACTTATTCTCACGCTTACTCAAGTCCCTGTACAACCTACTGCATTTACAGTGCAATAAATCCAGCAAAGGCACATACAGAATACAGAATATGAGGTGTAGCGCAAGGTATTTGCATTATCAGCCTTAAACAGAAACTACATTTTGTGTGCATATTCAAACTGCATTAATAGCACACTGTAACCACACCACAAATAGCTACCAAAGTGAAGCACAGGTGAAACCTTGTGACTTGGTGTTTTTTAAGTCACACATTTTTAACATTCATAACATCAATGATGCTAAAAATCTTCTTAAATTATTTATGTTATTAGTTACTTATTTTGGTTGTCTTTTTTACAAACTAAGATGATCAGCAATAATACTTCCTGTAAAACAAAACAAAAATAAATAGAAAATACAAAAATACATTTTAATAAAAATTAAATACAAAATAATAACTAATAATAAAATACAAAATTTAAGAACTTTTTTTTTGCCATTTTTGTACTTACTAAAAGGCTTGAAACAAACAACAATATAATAAAACAAAAACATGTAACAATACTTGAACTAATAAAATTTATTTTAATACTGACATACAAAAAAAGTTATTATTTTTTGACTTACTATAATGAATTGTAATAATTTCTCCTGAAAAATAAAAAATCTAATAAAGTAAAATTGAGCAAATTACTTGAATTTTCACCAAAAGTTAAAGAAATATAGTGTGCTAATTGTATGGACTACTTCTATTATACATTTCAGATTTTATTATTTATTTTTTATTTATTTTAGAAGCTGTGCAGCTTCTAGTCCCCATTCACATTCATTGAATGGAAAAGAGCAGCTCAGACATTGTGCTAAACATCTCTTTTTGTGTTCTACAGAAGAAAAAAAGTGAGTGAGTCAATTTTGGAGAACTATTCTTTTAACCAAGCTTGCAGTGTCCTTACAAAGAAGCTCACACACATAGAGTGGAACATTTTTTTTTTGCTTTTTGCTTATTCACCTGACAGTGTGAGCATTATTATAGACTACAGCTATATTTCTTGCAAATAATTTTGTGGAGTGATTATATAAGCATTGGAATAGTGAGTGTGTGTGGCAAAAATCATTTCAAGGCCAAAATTTTGAGTCTGGATTTACGACGTGCCACCAGAGGGATTAACTGGCTGTCGCTCATGTTTATTTATTCAAATGTTTGTTTTGGTTCAAGGCTTTTTATTTTTTTGCGCAAATGTGCCGTGTGATGGATTTAAAGTGTGTGTAGACTGTACGGATTTCAACATCTCCACTCCGCTGGGACGCAGACCGAGGGAAACGCTGATGAACGTTTTTGACTTTGTTTCAGATTACGCAGGCTGAATGATTCACTTCAGGGCCTTGTCTTGTCACCGAATGAGCAACTGGGCCACAGATTGGCTCTCCAGGGGGTGCCGGCGTGTTTCGAATTATTGCATGGGCGTGAGGAGGATTTTATTTGTCTATCAGGTGGTATTGGGGGCGAACCCTTAAATCTGACAAATTGCTGAAAATTGCAGACATGCACTCATTCCTGTTTGGACGCTCTTGGCACATCTGGTTGTGATCTCGGCACAAAGGCTCCTCTGCAGAAGCCCCCCTAAACCCCACCTTCCTCCACAGCTCATTGCCATACCCCCCCCCTCTCCCCCTTACCCTCGAGAGACGAAAGAAGATGCTCTCCGTTTTCTCACCATGTTGAGGTGGGGGGTTCGCGCCTCGTCAATGTGATGTTTGCAGATGTTCCACACTGAGCATTCCTCTACGTTCTTCTCAGCTTGCAAGCAGTGGGTTTTAATTGAGAACTTGGGAGATGAATGAAGCACCGTGACACCGCTGCGCATTTCAAAGGGTCTCTGAATCTGGCAGCTGTAAATGAAGCAGATAAATAGATAAATTTTCTTGCGCTGAGCCCATACACAAATGATTAGTTGCCTACTTCAAAAGCGCCACGTTGGGGGGCTCAGAATGCGTTCCATGGCCCATTGGGTATTAGGCTTTACAGAATGTTCTAGTTTGCTTAATTTGCTGCACTCCTACAGCTCGTATACTGTAGCTTTTAAGAGTGAACTACACTTATGCATAGATAATGACTTTTTAAGTGCAGTTGGAATTATACAAAGAGGCTTAATAGCGGTTTCGTAGGGTTTTTCTGAAGTTTCCATGGAGACAGTTTAAGTTTAATAGACTGTTCTTTCAAGTAATTGAAAAAACACCGAACCACAGCAACTTACAGTATATGGTGGTACTTATACTACTTGTTGATATATTATTAAAATGAATTAATATGAATTAATTTAAATGTATTGTTTTCATAAATAATGAATATAAAATCTACCACAGCTCTTGTCTAATAACACCAAGAGCCAGAGAGGCTCTTCTAGCTTCACATTGTTTAGCTAAATCTTTCGAACATAGCTGCTGAGTTCCTGAGCTCTCAAATTCCTTCTTTCTCAGTTTCCGGCCCTGGAACCAGCTGACCCCCTAACAGACCCCACCACATCCCCCTCCCGACTGAGCAAGTTTGAAAAATGATGATGTCACCACTGCTCTGTTTTCCTTAATTTTTGCACTTCCATTGTTTTTAAATATTAACAGGTGCTGCAGGGTCCGTTTTCCCAGCCGTCTCGAAACCTATCACATCTGCTTCAGTTTGGACTGTCCCTTTGTGTATTTGTTAACATGCATTTGCGTTTCTTCTACACACAGTTTGAGACATAAGCTAGACATTAATGCCTTTGGCCCTTGCTTTGTTGCCTAAGCATTTAGATCAGATTCTTTGGGGGTGGTTGTATATGGTTTCCTTTAGAATAAAGCAGATCAGCCTATTAAATAGCGCTTTTCTCTCAACATTGCATTTCAATGTAATTTCTGTATAGATGGCTGATGGATGACAGACAGACAGACAGACAGACAGAGATAGAGAGAGAGAGAGAGAGAGAGACTGACAGACAGACAGACAGACAGACAGACAGACAGATAGATAGATAGATAGATAGATAGATAGATAGATAGATAGATAGATAGATAGATAGATAGATAGATAGATAGATAGATAGACAGTGGGTAGATTACTTACAAACTGTAGTCTGTAATCTATTGGATTACATATACAGTAATTGACCCTAGACCACAAAACCAGTCATAAGGGTCAATTTTTTGAAACTGAGATTTATACATCATCTGAAAGCTGAATAAATAAGCTTTCCATTGATATATGGACAATATTTGGCTGAGATACAACTATTTGAAAATCTGGAATCTGAGAGTGCAAGAACAGAAAAAAAATATTGAGAAAATCGCCTTTAAAGTTGTCCAAATTAAGTTCTTAACTATGCATATTACTAATCAAAAATTAAGTTTTGATATATGTACAGTAGGAAATTTACAAAATATCTTCATGGTACATGATCTTGACTTAATATCCTAATGATTTTTGACATGTAATTTTGACCCATACAATGTATTGTTGGCTATTGCTACAAATATACCCATGCTGGTTTTGTGGTCCAGAATGTAATCTGACTACTTTTTGATTGCTTTTGGATTACTTTTGACCTTTCATGTAAACAAATCTAATCCTATTTTGTTATCAACGTCATGAAGTGTATTGAACATTACAGTAGGGTTTCCCAAACGGAGGTTCATGAATGAACTGCAGGGGGATTGTGAGTTGACGAAAAGCAAATAATTAATTAAATAATTAATTGATACACAGACAGACAGACAGACAGACCAACACATTCTCACTCCCAACTCGTCACATATTGACGCTTGGTCAAGACCATTTCGTGTCTTTTTTCGACGTGCAGGGTCCTCCATTGCTTTAAATAAGAAACCCTTGGTGTCAGTATGCCAACGCAAAAGGCACTGGGAATTTTGTCGTCATGATTAAATTTTATATTGGGTAATAATGTTGTCATTATTGAATATATGTTGGGGTGTGATTTTTTTATTGTAAACAGTCACAAGTTTTATTTACATTACACTATTTACACATTTATGAGCACATAACCCAACCCCTGCCCCTAAACCTACCATTTGTCAATAAAACACAGGCAGATACAGCTACAGTCATAATTTATTCAAAAAATATTAATATTCCAAGTCTTCTGAGGCAAAATGATTGATTTGTGAGAGGAATAGATGCATTCGCCATCTCCGTCTGCCGTAAACCTCAGTCTGTGTGCAAATTCAAAAAATGCCGCCATAAGAAGCCTTAAATCAGCCTTGGTTGTGAAATGCCTTTGGCTCTTGTGTGTCTCGTGACCGATTGAGTCATGCTACATGAGTATCTTTTTGAATGAGATGTTCAATTCAATTCAATTCAAGTTTATTTGTATAGCGCCTTTTACGATACAATCGTTGTGAGCGCATTAACGGAGTGGGATCATTTTCAGCAATTAAAAACTTATGTTTTACTCTCTTCTTCACATAAAGATATCATATGACTTCAGAAGACTTGGAATGCAACAAGACTTGTTTGTAATGCTTTTATACTGCTTTTTTATAGTTAGTTTTTGCAATAAATACCTGTGACTGTACGTTTATTTGCCTAAAATTATTTCTACTTTTTACAAATGCATGCAAACCATTAAATTAAAACAAACAACTGAAAACAATGGAGGACCCTGCACGTTGAAAAGTGATGCTAAAAGGATACCCCTGTGCGTCGAAAAATAACCTTGAGAGTCAAAAAGCTACACCATGGGGTCCTGACCAAGCGTCAATATGTGACGAGTTGGGAGTGAGAACGTGTTGGACGGACGGACAAACAACAGACAGACAGACAGACAGACAGACAGACAGATTGGAATGCCGCTATGCCACTATGGAATGATCATACTTTTTCGCAGAAAAAACCCGAACCTTATGGTTCTTCACACACGGTTCGGGACGTGCTAGGACAATTTAAATCTGGTTCAATTTAGGCTCAATTTAAATCTGACAACCCATCTGTAATATGGTTTGTTTTAAATAACCCTTAAAAAAAACAGGGTTTGGCTAATGTATGCTTCTGTTGATGGATGCACATTCTAGTTTCCCAGTACATTACAACAACAGCGATGAAAAAAAATACGTGGAAAACCATTCTCTCTTGTTCAATGCGAGTGCCGTATGCTGGATTATGAGCTGTCATTTATTCCGTCATCACCCAGGTGCTGATAGCACGCGCGCGCACAGGTGAGACCTGAACAGCACACGTTGATATCTGTGTTTAAACTAAACTCATGTAAGCTTTGGCAATTTAAACATTTAAGAGCCAGAGGATGCGAGCTTGCGCGCGCGCAGTGAGAAGATTTGTGCGTGCGCTCATCAGAAGCGCGCAAACCCGCGCCTCAGAACGCGCACAAATATGAAGCTCTTTCTGATGTATTGTGTTTGAATGGACAAATTCACACAAAAATTATGTCAAAATGCCCGTCTTGGTAAGTATCCTATAGCAGACATATAGCAGGCTGAACGTCCAGTATCAGTGCACTGGATCAGTGCATTCTCTTAAAGTGACAGCACTTTCTTAATATTAATCAAACAGCAACAACAAAAAAATCACTCACTGCTCTTGATTTAATCGCTTTTTTAACTTTAGTAAAGATTAATCTTTAATTTATACAGTCAAATATGCAATGCTGTTTTACATTTGATTACTTTATTCAATTTCTGTACATAAAAACTAATGCTATAGACCTACCTAAAAAAAAAAACTGAAAGTCACTGTTTATTTTATTTGTATCTTTTGCTGTTGCTTGTAGTTAGATAAATTATTCTTATTTTCTTTATTTTTATTTGACAGTATAGATTTTTCCCTAAACTTACCGAACCATACCGAAACCGTGACTCTAAAACCATGGTACGAACCGAACCGTGAAAAAGTCGAACCGTCCCACCCCTAATCATACTGTTGTAAAATCCAACTAATAAACTTTGGAAACCATGTTGGGGGGCTTGAATCGTTCTGCATTAATAAACTTAAAAACGCAGAATTCAACAAGCACTGAAAAGACATGAAGCACAAAACTGCTGGATGGGCCCCAGGGGGGTTTACAAGCCAGAAGAGACATATAAGGCATTAACAATTGTTATGAACGCTTTGCTCTGCAGCTGTGCCCTAGCCTTACACAAAGCAGACAGAACATGATACAAATTTCCAGTCACATCGTGGAATGGAGCGCATAGCTATAACAATAGCAATTCTGTTCTCCGAAAAAGCTGTGCCCACTCCCACCCCATCCCTCAAGGTTCACCCTACACCTGCTGCATGCAGTGAGGGCGAGGAACAGCTGGGGGCAAGTTGGGTGTGCATGTGCGCGAATGCATATGTTTGCGCTGATGTATGTGCATGTGTTATGCTTTATGTGTACGTTTTTCTGTTATTGCGCGTAGGCATGCCCGCGTGGAGACTGGCATGGAGCGCTTGCTGTCGCCACAGAGGCTTTGGTTGGATGGATTCTTCTCATACAGAGAGATATGGAAAAAAATGTGTAGCGAGTGAGAGATTACGTGGCTCCTAGAAGCTTCTCCATCCAATAGAATCTCAAATCCAATGGTGCCACGATGCTGCAGTATATGCCCCTTTGGTCCGTAGAAATGTAATGCATCGTTGCTATAGTATGCTTCAAATTTGGTCATTGGATTCATCAATGGATAAGAGCGCTTGAGTCTGTTTTTTACACAGGAACATGTGCATGAGACCAAGGATTACTTGTTGAAATAGCAACGGATCAACTCAGAGACAACACTGGCTTGATTTGTAATCACTGCCATTTGAATGAATGGCCAGAGCAGCTGTCTATTTGAACAGCTGCTGCTTGTACAAAAAAATAATAATAATATATATATATATATTTTAAAGAAACAAAAAATAATTTGGACAAAGTTAAAAACAGTGATGCAGTTTTACTTTTGTGGTGTTTCTAAACTGCACGTTTATAGAAGCACATTGCATTAAGTGGATATTTAATATTTTTAAATAAGAACTTTGATTTGTCTGATCTTATTTAACAATATTTAGTAAAAAAAATAATTAAAAGAGTAATCTAAAATAAAATTTAATAGACCCCAAAATGTATTTGGACACTTAAACCAGGGTTAAAAATGTGTTAATGTCTTTTCTGTATAACAAAACATCAAGCCAATCATTATTATATATATTTTTTTAAAGAAAATTAGTTTTAAATGTCTTTTCTTACTACTTTAATGAACTGAACCGAAACTGAATTGAATAACTCTGTCTGTTGTCTTCTGGAGATGGTTTACAGCTGAAATTTAATTTGTTTCATAATTGATGAATTCAGCAACATTAACATTGCTATTTTCCTGTTTATTACTGTGAAGCCAGTTTGACAGAATCTGTACTGTATAAACTGCTATATAAAAAATAAACAAATACAACCAAATATTGCATCAAAAACCATTTGGAATATTTCGGGTTGTCAAACATTAGCAGAACATGTTCATAATTATTGTGATGAACTACATCTGTGGTTACTCTGTGTGAACTTTAGAGAAACTTTATAAAATAATGACTGATACATTTAGTTCTAGGAAAAAAAGTCATTATTTGTTTGCAGATCCCACTTGAGTTGATTTTATTTATTTTTTTCATTTTTAGGTGTGACTTAAGTGTCCATATAGTTTTTGGAGACACTATACATTTGCTGTAAGACTCGGGTCTTATTACAGACTGCACTGTGTGGATGACCATTGTAGAATATGGGACGCTGGCCAAAGACGACATATGCTGTCAAATCCCTTGAATGTGTATAATCGTGTATGTGTGTGCGCATGCTAGTGTGTTCGGGATTTTTCGGCTTTTTTTCCTACCGCCCTTCTCCGATATGTAGGAATTAGCGAACATTGCTTAACTACAAACCGACCTTAATCAAAGTGACGATTCTTTAAAAAGACAGCTGTTGTCATGTGCTTTAATTCACAGCTATCTCCCTTTGTCAAGCTAAGCTGGACACAGTTGTCTGGTAGAGACAGATAGGGAACAGGGCTTAACAGACTTCTCTCAGTGAAATGGTCTTTTACACATCCATGCCACATGCCCATCAGTCACAAAAATCAGAGGTAAGTTCCATTTCATCGTTCTGCTGTTCACTTTGGGACTAGCAATGCCATTACTCATGTCATTTGATACTTACTGACCCTTAAAGTGAACCCTCGGTTGTTAAAAGTACTACAGTAAAGCTGGTTTGCCTGCTGCTGTTTTGTGGTTTTAAGCCTCACATTTCTCTATTATGCATTTTTGAGTTTAGAAAACAAACACTTTGAATGTAGAAGAGTACAGTCAGCTTTGATTCACTGTAGAGGAATCTGAAAGATGCCACAGTCAGACAATGGAGTTTCTTTGGCATCTGTTTTTTGGAGTTTATGCTATACTTATAAGAAGTTCATTCAACTACAACTAACTCCTTTGTCTCAATATTGCAACATCAAAAATATTTTAGAAATATGGTCTGCTGTTAATTCGTGTGATCTAAGAGCCATAACCTTACAGATTTTTTATAACAGGAAAAGTACTGTATAATAAAAAAAATAAATTAAAAAAAAATATTTAAAACGTAAAAAGGACATTTGTAATACTCTCTCTCTCTCTCTCTCTCTCTCTCTATATATATATATATATATATATATAATATGCTCACAATTATTGTACAATTCTTCAATATAAAAAAAACTAATTTTCAGTATAATGAAACGTGGACTAATGCTGTCAAGCTTCAAGGCATCAAAAAGCACCAATGTATCATAAAAGTCTGAAAAAAGAAAGGCATACAGTTTTTGAAATAACAGGTAAATCAAGTAAATCATGTTAGTTTTTTTGGTGAAATGCAAGTCTACAGTTTTAGGTAACAGAAGAGCAATCTGTCCATTTTCAAACTTTGTGAGTGGGGGAGGGACAAAGCTGCTATCCAATGAGATGATGCTGGTCAGGGTGTAAAACTCTGGCACTTCAGACAACTGAAAAATCATTGGCAGAGAGCAAAATTTTCAAAAGATGACTAGTAAGCTCGGGCTGATGTGGGCTTTGTTGCACTCTATTGAACGTAGTGTGTTCCCATGGCTTGAGCTCGGCCTGGCTGGACTTGGAGGTCTGGGAGTGGGAGTCACGTTTGATTCCACGGATTTATTTGGTCATAGAATGCTCTCACAGCTGAGAGGTTTGAAATGAGAGCCTGAGCAGGTGTTGTTGTGTGAGGGAGGGAGAGAGAGCGGGAGAACTTTAGGAGTTTTCATTGCTTCTCTCTCGCATTCTTCCCTTCTCACATCAGTTACTGTGCTGTGTACTTCAGCAAAAATGTTTGAAAAGACGACATGCACCTTTTCGTAATTCTAACTGCATCAAATATTTGGACGTTGTTTCTACTTTTAGCAGTGTTTTTTTCTTCAGTCCACGTCATTTGACAATGGTAACAAAAATTGTACAATACATTATGAGGCTCCACTATTTACATTTACATGCACCTATTGGATTGATGGCTCAATTGGATTGAAAATCCTTCATACAAACACCTTAATCGGAATTCAATTTCAATCGGATTGACAAAATTAAGCATGTAAATGCTTTAAAATGACTATTTACTCAATCAGATTCAAAAATACTTTACACAAAACAAGCAATTTTTTTGACATATTTGACAGCTTTCCTTTTAATTTTGTTAAACATTTACTCTCAAACTCTTCAATTTTGTTAGAAGACATTTGAAAAGTTGATTAAAGCAAATGAGCTTACGAAAATCAATGCATTCAACTACCAGATATAGTTCACATAGAAAGAGTGTTTTTTTTGTCCATACAATGAAAGTCAGTGGGGTCCATAATTTTTTATTTTATGGACATAAACAGTTCTGCAAAATATTTTCTTTAAATGGAGAGACCTTACAAACTATACCATCAAAAATTATCCACAGATAGGACGCATATCAGACCACACCTAACACCAAAACTTGTTTGGGTTAGATACAACATCTTGAGTGGAGTCATCTTGAAATGTTTTACGCCGTATATGTTCCTGTTAATCGTAAACCTAAAGTTCAACAACAAAGTCTCTTGAATTCACCAATTGTCAGGTATGGATGGCAGCAGCTCAGCGTTGATCCCACTGATTGCTTTTGCTTAAGCTTAGACTTTCTTAGAGATGAGATCTAAGGCTTCTCCTCATTCTGCCTTTGTTTACTTCCACTATCTTTCTTCACCAAACTGAGAAGACCCCATGACCCTGAATCTAAGGTTACTTGTGTGTTTATCTTTTTTAAAAGGACTAAGCTTGACACTATGTCAACAGCATCTCTTGAGTAGAAGGAAACAGCTCTAAGGGGCAGTGAAGAAAAAAAAAGGATTTTGTGTTTGCAAATGAATTACTTAGGAAGCAGACAGTGCTAGCATCTAAAATTAGAAGTAAATGCCTAATATTTTCAGTCTATCAAATCTATTAAGCCAACAATGTCAGTTCACAGAGGCGCTTTCCAAGTGCAACAACTTTTTCCAATGCAATTAAATGTACTTCAAGTGCAATTATTACAAATTAATACCTAACAACTCTCAGTGAGAAAGCAATCCACTTAGGACCCACAAAGACCTTCTCTTTTCGTACCCCCTAGAGTTCAGTTGGGCATCAATCAAGGCAGTTAAGTGGGATCCTTGAGCAGAGATGATATCAGTGGCAGCCTCTTACAGGCACACACTTCTGTCCCTGATATCTATGGTAATTGCTCTGAGTCTCTGTCACCAGTGAAACAAATCTCTCATCTCTGACTCAAACGCGCTACTAAGAAAAGTTTGATTTTAGCTCTGTAGTGTGGGTAAACACATTTTAAGTCCTCATTTTTCATTACACTGTTGCACTTAAGGACACTTTATTCAACGTCTGTGGATGGCTAGACCAGGGCTTCTCAACTGGTGGCTCACTGACTTGTAAATATAAAATGCAACAGATCATATTATTAATATTTTAAGGAGGGGGCTTTGAAGGCTTCATGTCCAAACAAACCATTTAATATATTTTAATATAGCATATAAATAACAACAAGATAAAACAATGTTCAATACATTTTATTAGATTTTATATATAATATTATGTATTATATATTATTACAGTACTTTATGCCCAGTGTTCAGTCTGTGTAAAGAAGCAAAATCAGTGATATTTTTATACTATTAATATTTTTATTTTAAAAGTTTGATTTCTTTTTTTTTTCATTTTAAGTTTTATTTTGTCATGTAATTTTGTCTTTTTTTCCGCAGTTTTAGTACTTCGACTTGCTAATTTCAGTTAGCTGCCAAGGCAACATTTCAATTTTTCTAATATTTATATTTTATTTTTATTTATAAGAAATTTGTGAAAACTTTCATTTTTGTTACCGATAACAGCACTGGTTGAGAACCAATGGGTAAGACCTGTCAGTGGCCCGATATTCCAGTGCCCTCCATACTGAAATGTGATGGTCCTAATAACAAAAATAAGCAGCGCGGTGTGGAGCTGCTCCCACAGAGTGAACACCTTAATGAGGACCATATGGAGCTGCCCAGACATACAGTCAGTGGAAACCCAATTCCTCTTCCTCTTTTTCTTCCCTCTCCTACTCTCCTTCAGTAACTTCTCTGCTTCTCTGTCTCTCACTCTTGTGTCGACCTTTGAATTTATAGGACAAAGCTTCAGCCGATTGTTTTCTTAAAGCTGAATCATGTTAAAAACTTTCTCCTATCCCAGCTTAATATGCAGAGACAATTGTTAGTTTGTCAGTTCATTCCCCCGAAGAGTGTAAACATTCTGTGGTGTTATAAAAACATTTTTTGAACATCCAGACCAGCCTGACAACAGCAACAGCAGCTCAACAAATGGCATGGGTTTGAGGTGTCGCCAAGCTGTTTGTTCAACCAATGACAGATGAGGAGAGTCATCAGGAAACCTGCTTGAAAACAATCATTATTTCCACTATTCAGTTCAGTTTTTTTGGTCTCTTACTTGGTGTAATGGATCATATCATTCCATTTCACTTCTTTTTCTTAACTTGTGCTGAGTAGGAGTTCTGGGCTTTAAGTAAATGACCTAAGTCTCTTCTCTTCCCAATACTTCATCTCACTCTCTGTCAAAAAATGTAGTCTCTTTATTTCTCTGGTTTCTCAAATGGAGACTCTCCGTCCCCTCTCACTGGCCTGGCATTCAGTCCTACCATGAAGCGGATGGCTAATTTTACCAGACTGACCTCATTCCACTATTGTATAAGAACAAGTGAGTCAGTGTCAGGAGAAATGTACTGGCTTATCCCTTCGTTTCCGTTCCTTTCTCTTCTCTTTCTGTCTTTTTCTTCATTTTTTTTTTTACCTGATTCATCTCTGTAATTGACTCGCTCCCTTCTTGTTTCGACCAGAGGAATATGTATATTCGCTGGGTCATACAATGTAATATGCTCACAAATGTGGGGGAAAGAAAGAACCCTTTCTCCGCCCATCAGCCTTGTCAAGTCGTCTACTGGCACGAGGTGCTTGTAAGGGGCTCACTGATCCATCCACCCGAGTGAATGAGGTATTTGCTTCAGTGGCCAGATTCTGAATGATGCCTCTGTAGTATCAATACCACTATAGACCTGAGACAGGAATGACTTTATGGGGGCAGCCAGCTCTCCAGTATAGTATTTAGGTAATTACTATTACCATTGACTACATTAATGCACATATTGTTGTGAGGGAGAATGAAATGTAATTTTAAGTCAAACTTCAAGTGATCAACCAATGTGTGATGATACAAGGACACAATATGATCATATATCTATATCTATTAGTGCTGTCAAACGATTAATCGCATCCAAAATAAAATATTTTGTTTACATAATATATGTGTGTGTACTGTGTATATTTATTATGAATATATAAATACACACACATGCATGTATACATTTCAGAAAAATATGTTACGTTTATATATTAAATATATTTATATATGATATAAATTATATTAATATAAATATATACATGTAAATATTTTCAAAATATATGCTGTATGTGTGTGTATTTATATATACATAATAAATAGACACAATACACACACATATTATGTAAACAGAAACTTTTGTTTTGGATACGATTAATTGCGATTAATCATTTGACAAGACTAATATCTACCTATATCTATATCTATCTATATATATGTGTGTGTTTGTGTGTGGTAACAAACATGTTTAAGGACACTGATGTGTATACAAATATTATGTATATAAATTAATGTGTATATTTTGTGTTTACTCCAAGGCTACAGTCTCAATGGATCCACAAAATCATTTCAAACGGTAAGCAAGATATTGTTCTTCTCCCATAATCACAATGTAATCTCATATCTCAAAGCACCAACTGCAAACATGATCAAACCATAAACCAGCTGAAAGTAGTTCAACAAACCATGATATTAGACTGGAGGATGTAGAATAGCATACTGAAGCCCATCATAGAATTGAACCCCCCAGGCTAGGCTGAACTATTTTCATTCCTTTAGTTTCCCTCTGCTTATTACATTAGAAAAAGCTTTGTAGAATTGCAGCTGCCCAAAGCGAGGCAATTGATAGATGACAGTTTGTTCCCATGTTTGTTTTGGCACATTTAATTTATCACTTAAACTAATGTATCTTTCAAAAATATATATTTTCTACAATTAAAATGTAGTTAACACAGAAAACAAGTTTTAAATGATTAAAGCGTTATAGCAGGCATGCCAACAATTAATAATAGTTGACTGACTCTGTAATGAAAAATGAACAAAACGACATTCATGCAACCTAAATACGTTATTTTATAGACAGAATCGTGCATACTTTTGCACTGCATAACTCATATTAAGACGTGACTGAGCACTTGTCCGCGTTCATGGAAAGGGCTGGCGAATAGAAGCTCCTCCCATGCGATGCTTTTCAGCACTTTTCCTTTGAATGACAGTGGCAGGGGAAGGGAATGAAAAAGTTGTGTGATTTCTCGCAGCCTCAACGCCGATGAGCAGCAGTTGGAAAACTGCAATCAAACTGAATGGATTGGCATGGGGAGAAGCGGCACTCTCAACCTGGCTAAGCGGCAGCTTTGGAACTGGATTTGTCTTGTAGTGGTTTCTATGTGCCTGTTACTCCGACCAGGTAAATAGTTTTGCTCGTATTAATCGCTCTTATGTGCATAAACACATCCCAAAGCGAGAGCTAAGGTTAATGGGAAAACTTTACACTATAGTTTGGAGAAAAGTTGTTCAATCAAAATCTCTAAAGCATTTCAAAACTTTAAACGTGTTACTTAATGCAACTGCACAATCGCTCATATTGTATGTAACGTTACTTTCCAAATTATACGCATTTAGTTATTCTGTAGGCCAGAGTTGTGCTGCTAACGCGCTAGCAAATCAGCACCGTGTTTGCAAAAAGATTCAAACCCAACATATTTCTTTAAAAGTTTGCAGTGATAACCAAATGTTATACTTAAGTTACCTTCTGAAATAATGTTTGAAGTTAATCCTCACTATTTACGTTACCGTTCTTTAAGCGTATTGCTTAGTTTAGTCAGATGTTTTATGAGTTTGGCAAAACTTTCGCTAACCTGGCTAGCTTCTCGCCGTGTCGCTGTTTGAAGTTGTTCACTTCGAAAGCCCGTGACTGTGTTGAAGAAGAAAATGTGCCTTAAAGAGTAATAAATAGTCATGTGTGAACAGTAGCGATCAAATATGGGTTATTCACACTGCGTTGATTGCGCGTTTTAACCACCTAACGTTACCGCCCCTCTGAAAAGCACGCGCAGATGTTTTTTCTTGTTGTTTGTTTCGAAGTTTTAATTGTTCGCGAGTGTGAACTAGATGTAAAAATCGGTTTGGTACAGCTAGAAATGAGCAAATACTTTGCTGCGTGCTCTGAGTACGATTGAAAATGTGTTTTTTTCCCCCTACAGAATGATAATAATTTATTTGATATTAACTAAATCATTAGCTATAACAATATGAATAGTAACTGTTTTAATGTAGTAATTAATATTTTACAGTAGCTGTATATAAAGTTAAATAATAATACACTACTAGACAACTTTGAATATAAATCCATTTTAAACTCAGTTTAGGAATTGTTTATAATTCTGTATGATAACCCACAAATTCACTAAATACGAGAAAAGGGAAATCAAATACTCCAGCTGATCAGAACTATTAATGTTTTTCATAACATATCACTAAATGCATACTGACAGACCACCATTTTACCATGTTTTTACCATGACCAATGCATCCAGTCCAGCAGAAAAATTAATATATGGTCACTCACCTCACACCAGTGCTCTGTCTCACAAATTTGTCTATTAGGCCTAGTCAAAAACTGTCTCATCACAGAGATATTGCATTCATTTCCACAGAGTTGTAAATTATGCATAACGATTAATCTAGAACAGTTCATGTAAAATAGTATATGTTATTCTAAAAAGTAGGCTACATATTTAATACATTGTTCATGTTAATAATATGGGATTAATAAGTTAATTTACCCGTGAACACCACAGTTTCCGTGCTATTGTACAATATTTTTAGTAATTACTCATACACTACTCTGAAGTCATGGAAATTCATTGGTCAAAATTTGTGGAAACTCTGTAGAATACAATTACTACGTGCTAGCAGTGGGAGTTTTTCATATTTTTACTAATGCTTGCCAAATTCCATTCCATTTGTTATTGTTGGGCCTGTATTCAAAGCAGTTAAAAGTCATCATATCAAATGAAGCAGTAACTATTTTCACACTTTTTTTTAGACCATAACCGTAAAACACTAAAAGGAATCCAGCCAAGGAATGTTTTCTTGGTTTGGAATAGCAATCATCAGCTTGTAGTTATCTTTTCAGATGCCAGGCTGACTCGAGTGCAACCAACGAATGTGTCAGAATGACAAAATACAGCAGTTGTGTAGCTGTTAAACAGGTTTAGTCTATAGATTGATAGCTAGAAACCATCCAAGGCTAAGAACTTTAATCATGAACGTCTCCATCACCAACCAACCATCAAATAGTGATTCTCTCACAGTTTTAAATGCATCTCATTAATGCCTAATTCTTCTTGATTCTCAACAGTGTGCTGCCAAAAATGTCGAATTCAGCGCTGTAATGCGGAGTACGTGGCTTCATTCTCACCTTCCGGTGGCTTGCAAGAGGAGGTGCTTCCAGATGTGGACTACTGCATTGCTCTGAGGGCCTACTCATTGTGTACGCGTCGCACAGCTCATGGCTGTAGAGGGGACTTGGTGTACCACTCCGCTGTATTCCGTATTAAAGAGCTCTTTGCACAGCACAACTGCTCCAGCGATGGCCCAACGTCGTCGGCCAAAGCACCCAGCACTTCCAAGCCACCAGTGGTGGACATCTGCAACTATGAAAGCAGGGCGCTCGCCTCGGGCCCGGCGGCACAACAGAAAAAGTACGGACATTGTGGATTATTCGGTGATCCTCACTTGCGGACTTTTCGGGATGAGTTCCAGACATGTCGAGTTGAAGGAGCCTGGCCGCTCATCCACAACCGATACCTTTCGGTTCAAGTCACAAACGTACCGGTGGTTGAAGGCTCCAGTGCTACAGCAACCAACAAGGTTAGTTGTGCAAATGGCTTTTTCTTAACTTCCTGTAAGTGTGACCTATTTCCAAATTGTACTGGTCCTTTTAGTAAAGCAGAGTAACCACGATACTGGCGGTTTTATGAAATTGGGCAAAAGTTGTTTTGAAGCCTTGTCATCAGTGCAAGTGTTGAAAATGTGAAAAAGCAATCATTTACTCACCCACATGTTGTTCCAAACATATATGATTTACTTTTTGAATATGAAGAAGATATTCTGAAGAATTTTTCAGCTTTTTGTGCATATAGTGAGTCAGTGGGGTCCAAAACCAACATTTGAATCCCATGGCTTTGTAAAGACAAAAACACAGATTTTTTTCCCCAATAATCTCTTCTTGTGTGCTTTACAGAAGAAAGTAAGTTGGTTTTGTTGGATTTGGACCCCATTAACTTTCATTGCATGGACAAAATGGTGAAAAATTCTTCAAAATATCACTTGTGCTTTGCAGAAGAATGAAAGTCACATAGGTTTTTGGACAACATGAGGATATTTTTGGTGAAATTTTTCTTTGATACTATACAAACCTGTTTGGCAAAGTATATAAATTTATCATAATATAATATCCAAATAGATTACCAAATAAATGTAACTGAAACTTGTGAGGATTTTGGGGGAAAATGGGCCATGTCTTATGTTCTCGCATGGTCCACAGAAACCATTCAAACCAAAAGCTTGAGAGAGACAGACAGTCAGCCCAAACAATGATGTCATTAGGGGGACTTTTTTTCCCTCTTCTATTAAGGGACGTGGATTTAGACTGTTGAGCCGTGGTGACAATGCAGGACCAAAAGACTATAATAGAATCCCCCAGCTGTTTCACAAAGAGTGGGGGAGACACAAAAAGAAGGAATGGAAAATAAATTATTCAGACTCTGGTTACGGTCAGTTAGTTTCTGGAAGGTGAACAGACATGAAGTATGACTGTAACATGGGAATGACAATATCTGTGCATTTTTCAAAGGAGAGAAGTAATCTAATACCACAGAACATAAAATTTGTCATTTTAATAAACTTTCAGGGGACCGCTGACTTTAACATAAAGTGTTTATGAGAATAATTGTTTAAAGATCTTTAACGATTTCTCATTAATTTATTATTTGGCTCAAGAAGAGCTCATGATATATTTCGAAATTTACACAAAATGTTGCATCAGTGCTGTATCTTTAGCTTTAAATGTAGTGGACATTCTTGGATTAATCATCTAGAACATGACTTAATTTTACTGACAGTTGATGGTTTACAGCTCCGTGACTTGATCAGAGTTTTATAGAAATCTGCCATTGGATGTTCCATTGATTAGCCATTGAGTTTGGTTTAGATTAGATACTAGCAGATCCCAAGTTGTCCATTTGATTTTTTCTCTGGTCCTCTACTGCCTTCATGTGGTTACACCTGTTATTATTTTTTTCCTCAAGCTATAGGTCTATGGCACTAGCAAGCTCTCTTCCAATGTTATTTTAGTACTTTATATTATTATAGTTTTTATTCATACTTTGATTTTGCTGTTTTGCTATGTGCTTTTGTAATTTTTAATAGTTTGTGTTTTAAAAATATTAGTTAACACTTTATTTTAAGGTGTCCTTGTTACACTGGTTACATGTATGTACTATTATAGTAATAATTAATTATGCATAATTACATGCAAGTAATCCTTTGCCAAACCCTAACCATATAGGAAGTACATGTAGTTAATTAATATTACTCAGTACTTAAATGTATAATTACATTGATTGTAGCAAGGACACCTTAAAATAAAGTGTAACCAAATTTTACTATTGTATTTAGGTTTATTTTTTATTTCTGTTTTAGTTCTGTTTTATTTATTTCCATTTAGTAATTGTATTGCTTCAACTTCAACTTATTTCAGTTATTTGCCAACATTTCATCTTTTTGATTTTCATTAAAAAACAATTCAAGGTTATTTCAATTAAACAAAAAAAAGTTTTTAATTAATTTCTTATCCACATTACATTATTTTCCTCATCATATGTAGATTATATATTTGGCCTTTTCACCATTTTATACTGTAAATGGTACAAGAAATAATTTGTCTGTCCACCATCGATAGGTCAAAAAGCTGCACAGTGTGAAACAATTTCATCCAATCAAAACATTTTTGATGTTTAATATGTTAATATTGTATAATTTAATAATGTGATGCAGGATTTTGGACCAGTGAGGTCACTGTAGGTTAGAATGTTTTTCCGTACTTGGTTCAGTGTTGTTATTGTTAACTAAAAAAATGATTTTCGTTAATTATAATGCAACTGAAATAAAACATAAAATGTTGCTTTGGCAAGTTGAAGTACTAAAACTGAAGAAAAATAAAGTTAAAACACATAACAAAATGACTAGAATTTAAACTAAAAATATAAAAATTAAAGTTAATTCAGAAAATGAAATATTATAATAGTATATAAATAATTCTAAAACACCACTGACCTGGTGGTTAGGACACGTTCCAACATATAGATTTCAAAGCAAAAATCAGGCTGCACAAAAACACAATGTTGAAACAATCCTCCAGTCAATTGAAAACAATTTCAAGTATTGATTTTCAGTGTGAGCTATTACTCACCATTTCCCGTTTGATCTTCCCTGTAGATAACCGTCATCTTCAAGTCCTACCATGACTGCACCGAGCAGAAGGTATATCAGGCCACCACCGAGGACCTGCCGTTGGCGTTCCAGGACGGCACGCGAAGCGGTGGGAAAGGAGAGAGCCTGTGGATAGTGGAGGGTAGTGGAGGTCTAGGTATACGGCAAGTGAAGATCCATGCTCGCTACCTAGGCACGTCCATCATTGTGCGGCAGGTCGGCCGCTACCTGACTTTCGCCATCCGCATGCCTGAGGACTTAGCCGAGGAGAACGGTGGCCTGCAGCTGTGTCTGCACGGCTGTCCGCGCAGTGAGGTCATCAAAGCCCATGTGCTCAACCGGCAGCAAAACCGGCTTATGGGCGGCTGGTACGGGGAGGACGATGGTGGCGAGCTGCAGCCAGGCCTCTCGTCACACGTGGACATGTTGGAACGTGCGACCACAAAGTGTCGAGAGATGCTGCAGGTGGAGGACGTTTATTTCCAGTCGTGCGTGTTCGATCTTCTCACGACAGGAGATCCGGATTTCTCCATGGCTGCGTATGGTGCCCTGGAGGACCTTAAGGCACTTCCGCCAAGCACTCTGAAACAAAGTTCACCCAGGACTCCACACATTTATAGTAGAGGAACAATAGTTACATCTTCTGTTTTCGCAGCTCTGGTTCTTATGCTGCTGTTGAACTGAAGGAGCTGGTCTAGACGCCAGCTTTAGGATGGATACCCACCAGCCAGACTGTTCTTCAACCATGAAACCCTCCTGGAAAAACAATCAAACTGACTTCAAACTGTCTGCGAGTGAGAGACATTTCCATTTAAACATGCAGTGTTTTACTCTTCAAATGGATAATGGCAGAACACTTTCCGAATGTGAAATCGACAATCGCTCGAATCTGGAAAAGATGAAGGCAGCTAATCTGCTTATCTTCTAGGTTATCACCGATTAAAGAATGGAAACTCTACTACAGATGTGACGTTATTGGATGAAATTATTGTAAAAGACATATAGGATGTCCTCACATCTTCCTGAATCACACAAGTTTAGGTGCACTTCAAACTTTCTACTATAAGAAAATGTTATCTACACGGGATCCAACAACTACATGAAATGCTACCTATCCATATATTTTTGGGTCTGGGTCCATACAACCACACATTAAGCTACAGTCATGGTAGGAAAAGACTTCTTCAAGCTGCTCTGCTTATTAAGGAGAAAACAATACAAATTCTTTATATAATAATATATTGAAAGTGTGTATATATGTGTTTTATATGTGTACATTCACTTGTGTATAGATGTTAATGTTTTAAATGTGATGTTTTGAAGCAGTTTCATCTAGTTAGATATTTTTTTTAGTTTGTATAAAACAACTAATATTTGCTGTATTGTGTAATCTGTTGTTTTCCATATTAAAAAAATGAGTTGTGACAATCTCAAGTCTTTTTTCCCTGACTTCTGATGCTTTCTACTCCATAGAGGGTGCTATAGAGTTGCAAGTTTGAATAACTCGACATTAAAACACTTTATTTCCTTACAACAGCAATAAAGTGTTGCAGGAACTTGGCGTAATACAAGAATGTCGTTTTAGCTGCAGTTATGTAAAAGATAATGTACAGTTCAAGTTCAAGTTGAGCTTTATTGTCATTCCGCTACATTTGGGGACATACAGTGGAATGAAATGTCGTGCCTCACAGGACCACGGTGCTACATAAATACAGACATACAACAATGAAGTAAAAACACTATAAACCTATACACAATAACCTATAAACCTATGACACTATAAACACAATAACCTATAAACACTATAACAGATTTTGACTAAGTATACTATATATAAATGTTTACCCTATACAACTAAAGATAAAGATAAAATATACAAACTATGCGAATGCTTCACATAAATACTGTACATGTTCAGAGAGAAACACTGTGAGTCAGCAGCTGGCTGGGGAACAGTACAAGATGATTTGTAGTAGTGCATGAGCATGTAAACATACATACAGTGGTGTGAAAAAGTGTTGGCTCCCTTCCTGATTTTTTATTTTTTTTGCATGTTTGCCACACTTTAATGTTTCAGATCATCAAACAAATTTAAATATTAATCAAAGATAACACAAGTAAACACAACATGCAGTTTTTAAATGAAGGTTTTTTTTTTATGAAAGGAAAACAAAATCCAAACCCACATGGCCCTGTGTGAAAAAGTGTTTGCCCCCCACCCCCTTTTAAAACATAACTGTGGTTTATCACACCTGAGTTCAGTTTCTTTAGCCACATCCAGGCCTGATTATTGCCACACCTGTTCGCAATCAAGAAATCACTTAAATAGGACCTGCTTGACAAAGTGAAGTAGACCAAAAGATCCTCAAAAGCTACACATCATGTTGAGATCCAAAGAAATTCAGGAACTAATGAGAAAGAAAGTAATTGAGATCTATCAGTCTGTAAAAGGTTATAAAGCCATTTCTAAAGCTTTGGGACTCCAGCGAACCACAGTGAGAGCCATTATCCACAAATGGCGAAAACATGGAACTGTGGTGAACCTTCCCAGGAGTGGCCGGCCGACCAAAATGACCCCAAGAGCGCAGCGACGACTCATCCAAGAGGTCACAAAAGACCGCACAACAACATCTAAAGAACTGCAGGCCTCACTTGCCTCAGTTAAGGTCAGTGTTCATGACTCCATCATAAGAAAGAGACTGGGAAAAAATGGCCTGCATGGCAGAGTTCCAAGACCAAAACTGCTGCTGAGCAAAAAGAACATAAAAGCTCATCTCAGTTTTGCCAGAAAACATCTTGATGATCCCCAAGACTTTTGGGAAAATACTCTGTGGACTGACGAGACAAAAGTTGAACAAAAGTTTGAAAGTTGAAAAATCCTGAAGGACAATGTCCGGCCATCTGTTCGTGACCTCAAGCTGAAGCGAACTTGAATGGCTGAAGAAAAACAAAATGAAGACTTTGGAGTGGCCTAGTCAAAGTCCTGACCTGAATCCTATTGAGATGCTGTGGCATGACCTTAAAAAGGCGGTTCATGCTCGAAATCCCTCCAATGTGGCTGAATTACAACAATTCTGCCAAGATGAGTGGGCCAAAATGCAAAATGTTTCAGGAGGTAGGGGTTTGCATGGGGTTTCAGAGGGGGGCGGGGTGATCTGAGTTCAGGGCTCTCACAGCCTGGGGGAAAAAGCTGTTGACAGAAATCGACAGAACACCGGCAGATTCCAAAGTTGAATATTCATCACAAAATTAGATTGTGTCCATTTGTACCCCCTCCAGGCTTTTGAAGAGTCTCCGGAGTAGGAAGAGGGAAAGTTGATGAGGTAGTTTAGAATACATAGAATATATAGAATATCAGGATACTGCAGGTCAGGAAAGCTATCCATTCCTTTATTGAAACATGTTAAAAGCACCCCGAGGGCATTATAGGGATCTGTTATGTTTAATCTATTAAGTTTTGCTATGTTCAGGTCTATGTCTTTCGAATTAAAGTGTGCAGTGTACTCTGTTGCCTTGAAACTCATGCTGGCGCCATTCATTTCATATTCGCTCCCGGCTGTTCTTGCCTGCCAGCATGGTGGTGTAAACAGAATGGATCACGTGACGTCCGGAGCTCTATACCCTCATTCACTATTCCCTACATTAGTCCACTCATACAGTTCACTTGAAGGAGAGAATGAAAACGAGTGAGTGAATTCGGACACTGAGTGCACTGGAAGGACTGACGCTTTTGCATCTTGCTTGCTGTTTAATAATCATTTGAAACGGGAAGATCTTGAACTCTGTCAAATTATGTATAAACCCTAGTTAAACATTTTAATAGTCAATTTACAACAAATTTGTACCTGTGTTGTATTATGCCGTGGACGAGCGCTTTTAAAATTAATAAATGGATGATTCACTGCAAGCGCCATCTTCTGGCAAGACAAGGGGAATTCATTCGGCGTGCGACTCTCACAGTGCATTATGGGTTATCTTTAGCCGTTGAGTGTACATCGGTTGTACACTCGTTTTTGCAGTGCATTGTGGGATTGAATGAGTGCACTCGAGAATGTCCACTATGGTTTCGGACACCACTAAAAATGGCTGTCCCCTCAAATAGTGCCCTATTTGAGGGTATAGGGGGCGATTTCGGAATCAAGCCCATGTCTGTGTGTTGCTCGGCAACCACTTTGTTGCAACCACAACCGTTTCTGAGAAACTACATTGTTTATATTATAATATCATTACACTTTATTTGCTCTGTTTTATTTGGTGATACCTTACTACGTATATGGAATAACTGTTTTATAAAAGCAATAAGCCCCATGAAGCCGTGGTTTACAGTGAATTTATAACAGCATAGATGGTTTTAGCAATGCTAAACAACGCCTCTTAACTGTTATATAAATTCACTGTAAAACAAGGCTTCTTTGGGCTTATTGCTTTAATAGTACACTTTAATATAGCGTTTGTGGCCATTTTCAGTTGATATACAGATTTCTTTTTTTTTTTTTTTACAATTTACAACACAAAATCAAGGACTGACTGGTTAGCCATGAAAGCAGTTGACGTTTGCCCTTCACTTTTTCCAGGAATGGCATTTCTGCGCCCATTGCTCATATTCCTGTTTTCGTGATGTTAAGGACCCCTCAGGCCTCGGGTGGAAACTGGTATGAAATGACGGTGGTCGCGTGACAGAGATTAAAATGTCGTCAGTTTAACCACATTCATCATGCTAAACTAAGCATGTTTCAATGCTGCCCTTCTCTTGTACTTTGCAGCTCTCGGCACTCCATCACTCACAAGTTCTTCATACTGAGAGCTGTCAGAAATCATCTTGTACATATAGCGCAGGCCTGTAGTTAACCTGCTGACAGCTATATGCTTCTGTTATTCCAGTACAGCGCCTGGTTTTATTGTTTTTATATCGCATTTTATTCGTTTTGTCTCATTACCGTCTTCCAATCATTTATTACTGTGCTCTTCATAGACCTACTCTGTTCTAGATATGGTATAATGAGGTAAATAAACAGATGTATATCAAAAAGGACAATCCACTTTGGTCTTTGTTCACTTTGATCTAATAAACAAGGACAATTATTGGGCTAATGAATTAAAATAAGCCTCTAGCGTGATTAATATTCTCACTGGAAAAAATTATTTGACATTAATAGGATATTTGGCAAGATAAATAGACAGCACAGGACATGTCCACACGTTGATTGATAAATGGATAGATGGATGGCTCTCATTAAACAAATGCCTTTTTAATTAATCAATTAGAAACTATAACCGCAAGTGTTTACAGTTTTACTGGATACATTAAAGCTGTAAGTGATTTTTATTTGGCATACCTCACATAAAATGCTGCTACTTCATGACAGATATTGCTGAAGAAGGTGTCTGAGAAATAAAATGCTTTGAAAACAACAAATAAGAATTTGACTGACCCGCTTGGGTCAGCCATCTGGGGGGTGGAGATGGGTAGGTTTAGGGGTGGGGATGGGTGGGTTTAGGGATCAGGGGTTGGAGACGGGTAGGTTTAGGTATATGTAAGGCGGGAGGAGTTGGATCTAGATCCAACCACGCCCCCTGGATCTTGTGTTCTGCAGTGAGGGGCTACTGGGATCTTGGCTTGGGTTTGGGGCGAGGCTTCATTCATGTCTTGTTCGGGAAACCATTTAAATAATTTACAGTAACTTTCAAGTCAAACAAAATAAAAATCGACCGTATTAACTTTATTAAAACACGTTCCTATTGTTATTTTCCACAATTCATGATTTAGTGTTATTTTTAAAGAAAATGTTTGACTTTGCATGTCTCTGTAACCTTTCTTCGAGTTTTGCTCCCTATGAAACATTTCTTTGACGATTGACATCATTTAAGGATAATTTTCTTACTTGTTGAAATGGCAGCTTCATTTGGAAACATCTATTACTTCAGTGAAATTGGCTGCAAATGCAGTTATATATTGATTTATTTCTATATACATGTATATCTTTCATTGCTTTTAGGAATTTCTTTACTATTTTACTTAGTAGACAAAATCTAACATTCATACAGGTCATTTGTTCACTCTCAGATCTACAAACCTGCATCTTGCATACGTAATGTGCTACATTTAGGTTTTGTGTTGTATATTTGTTAATACGTCTGCGCTACAGAACTTTTTAACAAATGGTCCTTCTACACCTCCAAGCCTGGAAAAACCAAGCTGGAAAATTAGGCATCTGTATCATAAATCTTGGAAAGTTATGATAATTTGCAATTCACTCCCTCATCAAAGGCAATATTACCCTAATTTATTATCTTCCCACGTGTGAGGCGCTCAGAGGCCGTGGAGATAAGAGTCTATCAGGAGGAGGATTGATTTTCATTAACAGATTGTAATAAAGATGAACTGCTCGGCCCGCACACTGACCAAGAGCCACACTTTATTGTAATTGGGCCAATTTATTTCATGAGCCACTGCCTCTACTTTTTTTAGGCTCTCCCCTTTCTTTTCTCTCTCTCTCTCCCTCAGTTCATTACTGTAATGTTTCAACCACATCCTCATTTATTCTCTTCCCGTATTTCAGCTGCCAGACAAACTGTATATTCACAATTTAATATGTCTATGGCTTCACAGTATGGCCTATTTAGTTGATTTTGTTTTGTAAAATGTAAGCTGTAACAATTTAATTGTTTTAAGTCATTACCTAAATATTATGCAATCCACTTAAATTGAATGTGCAAGGCTTCCGGTGTCATATTTTACATGTACAGGACAAAAACAGTTTGTTATGTTGCTGGATATTGCAAACTGGTATTTCTTATCATATTATTTTAATTCACATAATCGTAAACACAGGTTAGTAGTGCAAATAGTTTGACTGTTTGATATTCTTCTTGTTATTTAACTTAATTGGAAGTCTTGCACTTTCAATGAAAATAGATAATTTCCATGTTGCAAAATAAGGTGCATAAAAAGCCCAAAAATTCCATGGAAGGACTGTTTACAAAAACGATCTGATTGAACTAATTCACTAGAAGAAAATTCACTTTCCAACTCTATATGTGAATAGGAAGAACCATTCTGAATGAATTAATTCACAAAAATGAACGTCTGATTGAACCGATTCACAAGAAGAAGATTCACTTTCTTTTTTGTTATCAACAATTATTATTTAAGGATTTTTTTCTTCTTTTTTTTAGAAGATTCACTTTCCAACACTATGAAAGAATCATTCTGGATGAACCAATTAACGAAAATGAACGTCTGATTAAACTGATTCACTAAAAGAATATATACTTTCCATCACTACACATGAACAGGAAGAACCATTCTAAATGAACCAATTCACGAAAATGAACGTCCGATTGAAATAATTCACTAGAAGAAGATTCACTTTCCAACACTATACATGAACCATTCTGGATGAACCAATTCATGAAAATGCACAGTCTTTGCAGTCCTACACATAAGTAAGAGAGAGGGCTGTTTAGGGTGAACTTGATTCACTAGAATCTTACCAGCACTACATGAGAGAGAACCACTGAGAATGAGGACTTTCCACATCTACATATGAGAACTATTTAGAATGAGCCGATTGATTAGATGAATCCAATGCTACATATAAGAGAAAGAGGACTGTTCAGATAATTACAAAGTAGACAACAACTCAATAAAACAGTTTTGAAAGTTGTAAGTTGTGAAAATTAAGTGATTTAAGACCTTAATACATTGTAAAGACTGTAAGTTAATCCCTTCCAGCCTAGTTTTCAACCAGGTTAAAATTCAGTATGGCGTCTAAACTGATTAAGATCTATTAACAATTAACAAATAAAGTTTCGGTATCATGTTAAAAAAAAGAGACTTTGTACTTACCTTTACACAGCACTGCATGTTTTAGGCTCAATAGAGTTAGATAAGAACCAACGACAAACAGACCTCATATTTAAATTTAAAATTTTATTGTAAAATTGAAAAAAAGAGAGAGAAAGAGAGAAGCCCATTAAGCGTTTCTTTTCAATGCATACATTTTTTCTAAACATAACCAATAAATAGGCGATTCATAAACAGATTGTTGTCAGGAATAAATAAATAAATAAATAAATAAACAAACATGTTCATAAATTAATCAGCAAATCGTTAGATGAGTAGGCTTAACCATAAAACAATATAAGCAGCAAGTATTTGAGAAATGTCAACAGGATGTTTGGTTTCTCAGGCATTTATCTTGGACATATCTTCTTGGTCTCAAAAAAGAAAGAAAAGGAAAATAAATAAACAGAAAAATTGTCCATTTCTGTTGGTCATGCTGCACCAATCACATTGCAGAGATAGATCAAAAGAAAACAAGAAACATTAACAAGAAAACCAAAAACAACTGTAAACAGCATTGTCTCGTCCAGGCTTTAAGAACAGCGCAGGTAGTGCCTGGCTCTCCCACTGCACATTTCACACAGCAAAATCAATACTCTTGATATATATTTCCTTACGCTTTGTGCTGAGAAAACCAGAACTTTAACATGATCTTTATAAAGCAAAAAAAAAAAACACCCCACCCCGAAACCCACCCGCCCACCAACTACTTTCCCCATAGAATCTGAGAAATGTGCTGCTGTTCCCTAATATACAGATTTCATATCTATAATAAGCTACTTTCCTTAGCATACAAATCATAGTTAAAGAATCATATTGTTAATATGAGTAGTACCTTTATAACACTTTAACCCCCCCGAAGCTTTCCCACCCTTTCCCCCCTTGAGCATGCTCATAGATCAAAGTTCGGCATGAAGATCTGAGGAACGAAACGTGAACGTGGTTTGAATGAGAAGAAAGCAAGTATGAAATGCTGGTGGTCTGGTTTCTTCAGAAATACCTGTAGTGCAAAACACCCCCCACCCCCTCGTTTCGGGTGCAAACGCAATTTGTATTAACGCCGTCGGTTCACCTTTCAACACATCAAGTTTCATTTTATATGCCTTTCCAATCTCATTTTTCTTCTTTCAAGCTGTAATGATATCATCCTTCAAACTTATTAAACTTCAGGCACTAGTTGCCATTTTTAATTTGTATTACACTTGCTTTTACATGCAGGCCAAATTTAATTTGATTTTAATAATTCACATCTGGCGTGGAGAGATTCTGCGAGGAAGGCCCCTGCAACATGAGGTTATTAGAGCGCCGATGCCCGAGGGCTGCGTGTCTGTATATCACCACGTTCTGATATGCCACCACAGGACAGGAGAAGGAAGATGAAATGGAGAGAGTTCAGCAGAAAAAGGCCATTATAACCTGTGAATCGAATGCGATCCATTTCGGCGCGACCTGAGGCTAAAAAAACGGCTGTGATATATGGGCGACGTTAATGTTTTCCAGCAAAACTTATTTCTGACGTCTGCGAGGTTAAACATTTAACATACAGATATAATTTTAGGTAAGACAAACAGTTCAAATATCCACAGTGGAAATCAAATGAGGTTAAAACATGTGCTTTTCTGTCCTACCTAGATTCTAGAGTTCTGTTTTTGCATCTATTTCTGTTTATTTGTGAATTCTGGAAGGACCTGAACTTCATGTACTTCTGTGTCACTGTATTATCTGTAGTTTTGGCATATCTATGAAGGCAGTGTGGAATTGGCGAGCTGGCAAACGGTGAGAGTAGCATAACGGCAGCGTGGGTAGAACGTAAAAATGTACGAAAAAAGCAAGCAAGAACTTTAAATGCATAGGAAAACAACTTGTTTCAAGAATACTGTCCATTTAATAGTTAAAGACCCCGTGAAATCATTTGATGAGTATAGCGTTGATGCGTTTCCCTTTAAAACAGGAAGTCGGGGCGTGTCAACTTATTTTAAATAGCCAATAGCCTTTAGTTTACATTAAAGCCATAATGTGCTACTTATTAAACTGCAAAAACCCTACTCTTAGAAAGTACTGCATCTAATTTTCCATTTAAAATATCTAAAAATAAATCTTTGATGAGACAAAATACACATATTGAAGATACATTTTATGAAAACAGGTCTTAATCTATATAATTTTTTACATATTTATAATATTTTTTTACTGGAAAACAAGTAAAACAGGACTAAAGTAAACATCTTGCTGTCGTTACTTGCAGGTACAGTAGTATTAGTGCAGCATCTGATTGGACAAAAATTGGTAGTGCATGATAAATCAGCATTTTTGGTCCATTTTCCAAGTGAAAAATGAGAGACGTAAAATTAAATGCGTATTGCTGGTAAAACGTAATTTAGTAACTTAGTACTCTAGAATTGGCATCAAAGATAACAAATATCCACCAATTCAGACTTCATTCTAGAGCTTTTGATTGGACAAAAATTGTAATTTAATATTTAGGTTCGCTTTACCAGAAAACTGTAAATTTAAAATTTTGTGTGTTAGTTTTGTCAGCTAGCATTAGCCTCAGAGCTAACACAAACTAAGCGATTTTGATTTCACAGGGTCTTTAAGATTCTTGTCAAGCGCTTTAAAGTTGTGTATATTTGTGACTTGTCTGAGAGCAAAGCAACAGCTGCGGTTAAGTACACCATAACGTCAGACTCGGTGGCTTTTTTATTGATGGATCAGTTTGCTCCAACTGTAACCCCCCATGGCTGCTATTTGCAAGCTGTTCGTGAGCTCTTTACAGGCTGCTCATTAGACCTTTGCAGACAGTTAGCGTCAAGCTAATCCATACCAGCCTGAGAAGCGTATTCTTAGAAATATGGGTTATTCGCGGATCCAACGAGTCATCCCGCTGCGTTCTCTATATCTTAAACTCATTTATTAGCAAAATGAACTCTGTAAACGTCAATGTGGAATTGATTGTGCAGGTTTCCGAGGCTAAATTTGATTATTATTCTGATGCTGCAAGATGGTCCCTATAAAGTTCTGATGTGCTTCAGAAGTTGTAAGCAATAACAAGTTTGTCCCTTCAGTAGGTCTGTTACGAACCTCATTTTGTGGGCTGTGTAAGGGTTTAAGGCTTGGTATCTTTGTAACTGCTTGGTTTACTTATTAATGTGCTTTATCAGTTGATATTCAGCATTTGGCACCAACTGTTTGATGAGTGTGTTCTTGAAAGATGCACAAAATGGATGATATGAAAGGTCTACAGGTCCCTCGTAATAGTAAAGTTGAGCGTTACTTCACGAAGCACAGTCGTAGACCTGAAGAAATCAAACTAGAACCACAAAAATCACTGAAGTGGTAAACAAAAGAACTAAAATTTCCCATCCCTGTCAAGCATTAACTGTATTTTTTTGTATTATTTACCTGTGCAATGGTATAGCTGTTTATATTGCGGATAGTTTGCGTTGAAGCCACATGTACTTATTCTGCTCAATAAGTAAAGTTTTCATCGGATAAATATGTTTGTTTGTGTGTACTGAATATCTACCCAAGGTTTTGCTAAACCAGCAACACTTCGCACATGCATATATAGTTACACTCAGCATTTGTTCTCTGGAATATGGGCCTATTTCTGACATGGATGGATGATGGACAGTTTCCCACTTTGTTTTTGTATTTTTTTTCTTCATGGATGAAAATGGCTGAACATGCTCCTAACAATCTCCAATCCACATATTCTACTCCACTAAAATAGTATAGCTTTTAAAATACTTTTTTTCTTCTTTTTTTTCTATTTTGTTTAAATATTCTGAAACCCAGTAGCTATAAATGTAAAAGGAAAAGAAATCAAAATCCCTTTCCTCTTCCGACCTGAAGCGAATATTTATGCTTTATTTTTTTTCTTCTTTAAACTTATGTCGTTAGTAGTAGTTTGTAGTATTAGTATTGTTATTAATACCATATATTTCTGTTGAGGAATAAAAATGTTTGGTCCTTTGGTCCCTTTGGGGTGAAAGATTTATCAGTTTCACTGAGGGCATGGAAACCTCTGTGACCACAGAATGTCCTGCGTTTGCTGAAAGACGGTGACAGAAGAAAAGGTAAGAGGAAAAGACAAAGAAAGTCCACTAGCGGGACAAGAAGAGCCTCTTTTTTTCCACTGCATTTTTCCTTGGTCTTCAAGTTTAACCCTCATTTGTCCAGTGTAATAAAAGCCATAAGCGCCTCTTCCTTTAAATAGCATGTGTGTATAATATGTATATAGAAATCAAAGTTGTTCTCGCTCGTTTTTTTCTTTTTGTTTGTTGCTTGACTGACGGTGCGAAGCTCAGCGAGAGACAGGACATGTTGAGTTCTCTGTCTTTAGAGAGATCTTCCACTTGTCTTTCGTGTGCTGTGCCGAGTGTGGTTTGGCCACGGGTGCCGGTTCACCTGCAATACCGCCTCCTCTATACCGAACATCTTCATAAAATAAATGCTGATATGTCTTCAAAAAAATCCATTCATGTTGTTCTTGTTTGTTTTGAAAGAAAAAGTTAAATTCCTTTTGAGATTTCACTCTTCAAATCCTGTAAAGAAAACAAAATTCTAAATAATATCAAGAATGTATTCCTGTTAAAAATTGTGTCTGGTGTCCAAAAGGGCTACCTGTGCTGTTACTGAGAGCCCTGTATGGGTTGGGCCCTGTCAGTATGGGCGGCTCGCATCCTTCGGCCGTTTTAACTGCACTTTCAACCTCTTCATGCCGATCTGAAAGCCGTTCATGGCCTGGATAGCAGCCTGCGCACTTGCTGGGTTGTCGAAGCTAACGAAGCCTGCAAGAGATCACGAGAACAGACGTGAACCAAGTCGCTCAGGTGCTAAAATTGATCACACGGCATCTTATTAAAGCTGTAAAGTTTCCAACAAGTCAAAAATGGCTCTTTTATGAACTTATTTCCACTTGGAACTCTGAAAAATCACCATATATGCATCTGTGTGGGCTACTTTTGAGCATATATAAGCCACTGGTGGTATAGAACAGGGACAAATCGCCCCACAGGACTCTGAAACGGGGCCACCCACAGCATGCAAACCACATTCGTCCGTGACATCCCCAGCTTCCCGTTCAAACCCATAGGCTTTTACAAGCCAGCAACCAAAAAGCCATAATGAAGTGAGGATGCACTTTCCCTGGCATTACGAGCATCATCAGGAACCGGCAGTGAACCGTGAAAAACATCGGGCGTTTTCGTCGGCCATCAGCCACCTGGGAGAAGAGTGGCCTAGGCGCCTAACCGCGCTTGGAACTGCCCCCATTTCGAGGCTTGTATCTACAAGACGAGAAGGTCCACATGGAGGTGATGTGGGGGATAAAGCCACAAGGCTGCTTAATAGAGAATCTATGTATGTCAGTGCTCTCAGCCAAGTCCCACCGGTCCATCTCGGGCCGCGGCCCCCACCGCAGATTAATTACTCTACCGAGCGCCTGTTACCCAGACCTGACATTATGCAGTAAATGCATAGTGTATAAGTCAATACCGCAAATAGGTCCTACTTCACAAATTTATATCTTATTAACCTCCCCCAGGAGACGGGAGCTGCTATTAATTGTGGCTTGGGAAATGTCTCCCCCTGGAGCGGGAACAGATGTTGATCCATAATGGGCCTTTTTGCTTCACTTAGGACTTTTTTTCTGGCTCAGGGGTTTTTAAAAGGCAGCGCTCCGGTTTGTGGCTTGACACAGAATACAGAATGGAGTTTACACTGTGAAATGGACAGAGACTGATTATTGGTTGTTTTGGGATGGGCTGTATGTGGAAACATTACTTAACTCACTTACGCAATACTTGTTCTGGAGTTAGGATGCTAAATGTTTTTTGGTCAATTTTGTGACTTTTTACTGATATTTTAAGTTTAAAAGGCTAGGCAGATTAATCACCTGATATTTAGATATCGAACATAGAAATGAATATGCATGTTGATTTGTCTCACCAAAACATTTGCTCTGGTTGGTGGCTCTGTCCATGAAGACCTTGGAGGAGATGACTGCACCAAATGGGAGGAACATCTGCATGAGTTCGTTGTCGCCAAATTCCTGCGGTAGATGGTAGATAAAGAGGTTGCAGCCCTCTGGTCCTGCAACACAAAAACTTTGTTACTCACTGTGGAGTCTCCATTCAAAATAAGTCACAGAGACAACAGAAATATTTTAGTATAAGAACTTGTATTTAAATTCTATTGTTAATTTCAGGTCTTTGTGCCCTTTTGTTTCAGAATACCATGCGAGCAATTTTGTTAAATTTTTATGTTTTTATCATTATGCTAAAACATTACATTTTTTAAATAATAAATATTTTTGTTTATTTATAATGCACATTCTAGCAATTAAAAAAACATTAAAGGAATAGTTCACCCCAAAATGGAAATTTACTCACTCTCAAGGCAATCCAAGATGTAGATGAATTTGTTTCTTAATCAGAACAGGATTGTCTGCAGTGAATGGGTGCCGTCAGAATACAGTCAGCTGATAAAAACATCACAATAATTGACACGACTCCAGTCCATCAAGTAACATCTGGAGTTATGTGGATTACTTGCGGATTATTATGTGATACAGTTGTTTGGACTCTCATTCTGACGGCACCCATTCACTGCAGAGGATCCACTGGTGAGAAAGTGATGGAATGCTGAATTTCTCCAAATCTGTTCCAATTAAGAAACAAGCTCATCTACATCTTGGATGGCCTAAGAGTGAGTAAATTTCAGCAAATGTTCAATTTTTTGCGTGAACTACTTTAATGGAAGATGCAATTTGCAATTATTTCAGTCTAATGAATTATTCACTCATCATCATGCATGTAGTATTGATCCTTATGCCAAAACAAATGAAAAATCTCTCACCCTCACCTTCTCTCTGCTGCTGCTGCTGAATGACTTGCGGTGGCTGTGGCAAGCTTTGGCCAATAGGGGTCAGTGTGGTCGCTGGGTAGATGGCTGTACGTGCAAAGAGAAATTTGTGTGAGAACACAGCCTGGATTTATGTGATACAGCATTGAACAAGGCTACTCGAAAGAAAGAAAGAAAAAAGACAACCTGACGCATGGTTGGTCAAAAACAACCATCCATTTTAAGTAAGCAGCACAAAAATAGAATAGTTTCATGTGGTTATATATATATATATATATATATATATATATATATATATAGAGAGAGAGAGAGAGAGAGAGAGAGAGAGAGAGAGAGAGAGAGAGAGAGAGAGAGAGAGAGAGAGAGAGAGAGAGAGAGAGAGAGAGAGAGAGAGAGAGAGAGAGAGAGAGAGAGAGAGAAGGCTCACCTGTATATTGCTGCACCCCGGTGAAGGCCTGTTGCAGGGTGTCCGCAGCTGTGGGGCTCTGGGTGGAGTAAGGGGGCAGTCCGTTGGTGTACATGGCCTCGACCGCATGGTGTCCGTTGGGCTGGTGAGGGATGCTGGTAAAGCCGTTGACGATAGGAGTGACAATGCTGTTGGCAGGCGGTGAGCTGAGTCCTGCTGAGCCAGGAAAACAAACACAGACAGCACATTGGTACAGTTTCCAAACAAAGTGTGCAAAAAGTCTGCAATTCCATATTAAAGCATAGGAAATGTATATGTATACATATAAAGAGAATGCTGTTGATAACTAGCTAAAAGAGAATGATTGACAATTGAAAATCGTGAACAACTCATCCCACATCAATATATATATCAATATATATATATATATATATACATACACTGCCGCTCAAAAGTTTGGGATCAGTAAGATTTTTTATGTTTTTTATGTCTCTTCTGCTCATCAAGGCTGTATTTATTCGATCAAAAATACAGGAAAAAAAAAAAATATTGTGAAATCTTATTGCAATTTCTAATATTGGTTTCCTATTTTAATATAATTTAAAATAGAATTTATTTCTGTGATGAAGCGCTGAATTTTCAGCATCATTACTCCAGTCTTCAGTGTCACATGATCCTTCAGAAATCATTCTAATATGCTGATTTATTATGACAGATGTGCTTCTTCATATTGTTTTTTTTTTGGAAAGTGATTATTTTTTTCTTTGATTCTTTGATGAATACAAAGCTAAAAAGACCAGCATTTGTTCAATATATAAATCTTTTCTACCAATAGTCTTTACTATGAATTTTTATTCATTTAACACATCCCTCCTGAATAAAAGTATTAATTTCTTAAAAAAAAAAGAAAGAAAAAAATGTACTGACCCCAAACTTTTGAATAGCATTGCATATTGTAACACAGCATTTCTTTTTTAAATAAATGCTGTTCTTTTAAATTTTTCATTAATCACAGAATCCTAAAAGAATATCACAGGTCCCCCCCCCCCCAAAAAAAAAATGAAGCAGCACAACGGTTTCCAACATTGATTATAAATCAACATATTAGAATGATTTCTGAAGGATCGTGTGACACTGAAGCGCTGGAGTAATGATGCTGAAAATACAGCTTTGATCACAGAAATAAATGTTTAATATTTCACAAAACAACAGTTTTTTTGTTCTGTATTTTTGATCAAATAGATACAGCCTTGATGAGCAGAAGAAACTTCTTTAAAAAACATAAAAAATCTTACTGATCCCAAACTTTAGAGCGGCAGTGTGTGTATATATATATATATATATATATATATATATATATACATATATACACACACACACACACACCTTTATTCTTTCATCATTATTATACCTTATTCAACTTTATTTTTAGTTTTATTTTCAATTAACCTTACTACTATTGTTAATATAATTGATGTACTATATTTTATTATTTATTCATTAAGTTTAGTTTCATTATTTAATAATACATTATTACATTCATTAATACATTTTAATTATTGATATATTAAAATGCCCCTATTATGCCTTTTCGAATATTACCTTTCATGCAGTGTGTCATGTAGCAGTATGTGAACATAAACTTTCTGCAAAGTTGTGAAGCCGAAAGTGCACGATATATAAAGTTATTGTCTATCAAAAAAAAAGAGTCGGCTCGCAAACGAGTCGTTAGGAATTCAAATCTTATTCTGTTACGGCTGTACATCACGAAGTAATACATTTGCATAATGTCCGCCCATGGGCTGTCATTCGTGCTGTATGCGGTAGACCAATCACATCAGCGAGTGCTCACGGAAAGGTGGAGTTTAGAGATACTGAACTGCTTCGCACGAGTCGTTTAGGAATCATTTAGAAATTAGGTAAAATTAAAGCTATTTTTGAGAAAACTAAACTGTTTTTTGACCTTGGATGCATGTAAACCTATTTTAGGAGACTCAAAAACAATATTAGCAACCTTAAAAATGGCATAATAGGGGCACTTTAAAGTTAAGATACAGCACTATTTATATACTAACATTTATAAAGTTTTATTATTAATATAATAACTCTTTAAAAAGTCATTAACAATCATTACATTATATAATACTGTATTACCCTATTAGAAATGGCATGGCATGGAGATAAATGTAGATGAACTGCTGATCAGTCAGTCATTCTATATCGTCTATATGACTAAAAAAAAAGTGGTTACAACAAAACACACTAAAAACAATTATTTTGCGACCATCTGCAAACGAATCATTTAAAAGGCCCTTGCTAGCATAAGTCTGTGTTTGATCCCAAGCCTTGAGCGTTTCAGAGCTGTGGCTGTGCATCGGTACAAACTAGAAAACAGTTCCCATAGGATACCATTTCAATCTGGACCCGTGAACAATGCTGGACATAGAGGACGGTTGTCATGGAAACCCCCAGCATGCCTCAATTACAATGTGGCAAAAGACCCTATCGAAAAGTCTTCATAGAAATATGACCGAGCCGATGGATTCAAACAGGCTGATCGTCCACCCAGCCAGCTTCACTTACAGCATGACAGAGTGTGAACCAGGCTCGTATCAAACGTAAAGGTTCCCAAACCTGTACTCAAGCCTCCCACTGCTGTAACCTGGGATAATTCCAGTGGGCCGAGGAGAGCTCTTTACTCTCGTTTGTGCTATTTCCTGTTCCTAAGCTTTTTCGCAATTGTTTGCTTCCCACACGGCACATTGATGAATTAGTTGACGCCTCTGCCCCATTCTTCCCGGAGCCCAGGAGACTGGGCGCGTTCGGGGATGTCCGACAGGCTGCCTCAGCCGAACCGACCACACGTGCAGGGCCGAGCGGCAGCTGCGTGCTGTTATAATGTTGAGAATCTATCATTGTGATGTGACAGTTTGGAAAAGCTGAACGCTGACGGGAGGATCCAGCCCGCAGGAAGGTTAGGAAACAGACTGAGCTAGTCACGCAAACTCAGATCATGTTCTGGTTGAGGAATAAGACTTCAGTAGGCATCAAAAAAAGCTAGTAAGACAAGACAAATGATATGACTCAGGGTACGCCGTGTAGCTGGGAAAAAGAGGGTAGTTCACACAGAACACGTTTTTGCATTCCACCACACTGCTTTTCCATCGTTCTCTATGTACAGTAAACATGCGTTAGATGGACGTGTTTTGCGCACGAGACGCCATTCTAAAAACACGACTCTCACGTTAGAAGTTCATATAATTGTATAACAGATTTCATTAGCATGTTGCTAATGATAATAATTTGAATCAAGCTATTTTTACTGTTACTTTTGGTACTGAATGAAATTATATTTACATTTACATTTAGTCATTTGGCAGACGCTTTTATCCAAAGCGACTTACAATTGGGGAGTACATAAAGCGATTCATCTTGAAGAGGCAATCAGACAGAGGAAGTGCTCGTAACACCAAGTCTCAGTCATTGTTCAAATAAGTACAAGCCCATGGGCTGTCTTAAATAAAATATATTTAACTAAGTTCTAAAATTGATAAATTGAATGTTTCCTTTTGGATATTTCCTAATGTACTCCAAACCTCTATATTCCAATATCTTTTACCTTGTTTTTATGAACCAGTAGCGTTTTTTTAGGCAAGACTGTTGTCACTTGATTTCTAAAGTTTGATGTTAGCATGTGGCTAAGCTAACAATGACAATTGGAGTTCGATTTACTTGTTTTTACTCTCTTTTTTTTTTTAAATGAACGTTTTTCCAAGATCTATTAAATTATAAATAGAATGTTTCTCCTAACATTCTCCTAACCTCTATATTCCGGCCCCATTTACACTAGTGCATTTTCATTTTAAAACGCATAACTTTTGTTACGGATACGCCTATTGTTTACACTACTTCGGCATTTTCGAGGTTGAAAACTGAGACTTTTGAAAACGCTGCAGACCCCGTTTTAGTTTGAAAACTCCAGGGTTGCGTTTCAGTGTAAACGGACCAAAACGGAGACTTTTGAAAATGATGGCGTGGCTGCCCACATTCGCACAATAACAGCATGCTCATTCTTGTACCCATAGATATGTATGGGTAGATTCCCCATTCGACCGCTCCAAACACGCAGATGCGTCCGCAATCTAAATAATAGGGATCTACCTATACATATCTATGTTTGCACCTGCATGAATGGTCACGTGGCATGCGGTTTCGGTTGTGTAGTGTAAACGGAGATCGTTTCTGAAACGCAGCAGAAACGCCAGTGTAAACGAGGGTCGTTTTCATTCTAAAACACCGTTTTAAAACAAAAACGCACTAGTGTAAACGGGGCCTCCAATATCTGTTAGGGGCATTTACATGACACCATTTTCAACTAAACACTGAACACTTTTTATGCATTTTGGCCATTCATTTACATGCTTGAAAATGTAAACTTTGAAAACTGGTTCCAAAGTGCAAGTTTTTGAAAATGATACCATTCGTTTACCTTTGCGTAAACTACAAAAACGCAAATTTGCTAAAACAGTGACATCATGCGCATACATATTACCAGTGCCTGAGCCAGAGGGGTGTCCAGGGTGGCCCCTGACATCTGATTGGCCACTCCAATAATTAATATGCTACTATTTTATTTTCTTTGTTTAATCGTACTGAAAGAAGCGTTTATTTTAGCTTCGAACTCAAGGATGCGACGCATCTGGTCTTCCGCATCGCGCTTCATCTCGTCCATTTCCAGCCTCTCACGTGCTCTTGCGATAACACGTTCATTTTTTTATGGAGTTAAAACATCACATAGCAGAGAGGACACAGACAGCGAGCTGACAGACACGATAGAGCAGGTCACTTCTGAAAATGTACATAACGACTAGGTTTAAGAGCTAGTGTTCATAATCTTAAAAACTGTGTTGTGAAAATCAAGCAACATGTCAGTTTACTATGTTAGAGTGTAAACATTTTGCAGTGGTCCTGTACCGGCTTATGACATGCAATTCACAGATCAAAATAGGTGGTTCTTAGTGTAGATCCAAGTATGCACTGTATCATCTTTTCCTTTGTGGTTCGGTGTGGTCCATATCACAGCAATTTGTTCCAGATGGAGTCTATTTTGGCATCTAATTCCAAAAGTCCAGAATGAATCCATCTGTTATTAAACAAATCTTTTATCTGTCAACCCCGTTAGTATGTTGAGCACTACGAGATGCTGAGTATTTTGCAAATACTGTTATTTCAAGGGGAAAGTGTAATTGGATTTACATTACTGCAATCTGCCCTCGGTGCATCATGCTGATTTGCACCCGATGGTGACTACAATGAGGAACAGTTTACCATATGCACCAAAAGGATTTATTATGCAAATTATACACTAAAATCAACAAGGAGCGCTGGAACTGTATCGGTTAGCACTGCAGTCAAACCAATCACAATAACTAACTCCCATCACATCCATATTTTAATACAGATCAAAATTCACTCTTAATGCAAATTTAGGCATTTTTCACTCACTTTCAGGTCTTTTCAGACCTGCATGACTTACTTTCTTCCGTCAAACACAAAATCATGGTGCTTCAGTCGAATCCAGTCGGAGTTATATTAAAAATTGTCCTTGCTATTCCAAGCGTTATCATTGCAGTCGGTGGGTGTTTTTGTTCAAATAATAATAAATTTAATAATAAAACATGCCTCACACGGCTCCGGGGGGGTGAATAAAGGCCTCCTGTAGCGAATCCATGCGTTTTTGTAAGAAAACTATCCGTATTTTAAACGTAATAAACAAAATTCACTGACTGTCGTATGCGGAAGCCGTTCCGGTGGATGACGTAGGATGTCGGCGATGCGTGATTAGTGACGAACACAGAGAGAGAACAAAACAAAACGCCAGTCACGATTTAGAAGCACAAAACGAGGACTTGTAAAGAAAAATGTCGGAGGAAACTTTGCTTCCTTTGCTCCTGTAAACAAATTCGTGAGACTAGCATATCTCAGAGGCGCAGGCGTGATGCATACGTCCTACATCCTATGTCATCCGCCGGAACGTCTTCCACATATGACAGATAGCGGAAGTGAGAGAAAAGTGTTTATAACGTTTGAAATATGGATATTTTTCTTTCAAAAGCGTGGATTCGCTACAGGAGGCCTTTATTCACCCCCCGGAGCCATGTGAGGCATGTTTTATTATGGATGCGTGCATTTTATTTGACGTGGTTTGGAATGTTGAACAAAAAAAAACCACCGACTGCAATGATAACTCTTGGAATAGCCAGGACAATTTTTAATATAACTCCGATTGGATTCATCTCAAAAAAGAAAGTCATATACACCTCGGATGCCTCGAGGGTGAGTAAAACACAGGCTAATTTTAATTTTTGGGTGAACTAACCCTTTAACAGCTCCAGTCCCCATTCACTTCCATTGTATGTAAAAGAGCAGTGTGAACATTCTGCTAAGCATTTGATTTTGTGGTCTACAGATTTTTTGTTTGTTTGTTTAATATATATTTATATACATTAATGTTGTAAATTATTACAGAAATTAAATTTTTGGGCAAACTATTAATTTAATCACAGAGACCAACTGTAGCAGCATTGTATATTTGTTTAAAGCTATTAAATATTTATTTTTCACTAAATATGGATTAAAACTACATTTTACAGCAGAACACAATCTAAATTGTGTCATAGCAACATGTCTGGCATGATATAATTTACAAATTCAATCTCTCAGCATGCCACAAAACACAATCTCTGCCTACTGACACCATTGGGGACTGTTTTGCATTAAGTTTGGAGACAGAAAAATGGCAAACCAAAAGAAATATAAATCAGTGTGAATATGAGACTATTTAGTCTGAATGCTGCAGAAATGCAACAGCGGGTCTTAGTGTTCAACCATTTTGAAGTTATTATAACAGTAAATGACAGATAAACGACTCCAAATGTTCTTCAGTGTTGAAACTTTTAACAACATTTTAACATCTTAAACAGACGTCAATGCAGCTCTAGGCCTCTAAACATGCATTTCGAGTACTTTACAAAACAAAATATGCATAAACAATGATTTTTACAACCAGTGGCTTCCTAAAACAGAAAAACAGCATCTTTGAGGACACCGGCATGTGACACAACCTGTGCAGCTGCTCCGTTTGAAACGCTTTCAGGCTTTCGTACGAGCGCAATCTCTATTTCGCAGCCCCGCGAGACTGAGAACAAAGTCAATGGGTTTTATGACCCTGACGGCACACAAGGTGAACTCAACCGTCCCCATCATGTTCCGCGCCTCTCGGATGGCTCGCAAATACCACACCTGACACCTCATTAACTTCGTCCGGGGCTTTAAACACAACAGAAACATCCGACATATGCTTAACCAAAGAGCAGCCTTTCATCCGTCTGTGACACATCTCCATTTATACAGGAAAAAAGCTGGACGGGGGCTTTGCGAAACCCATCAAGCCCGTGTCAGGGTACGAACTTCAGGGCAGAGACGAATAACGCGACCAGCCTGGCTGCACAGTTTCAAGCCATTTAATCCCGCCGCTGACAATTAGACTGTCATGCCATCGACTTGGAGCTCTTTGTAGCTCAAGAGCTTGCACCTGCTGAACATTACAAAATTGCCTCTTATAAAAAAAGAAACAAAATAGGGGAAAATATCACCATGCATCATGGTAGCAATACATCCTCTAATAGAGGGCGCCATCTGGCTGAGTGTGTACGCACCATCGCGCTTAAGTGCTTTACATCTGTTAATAGAGCGGCCGCGCCATTGTTTTCAGCGAGCGCTCTTAACCCCTCTGTTGCACTCCTAAATGCAGCATGCACCGCAGGATGTCACCGCGTTACCTCTCGATGACGACGTCCAGGTTTCTAGGTTACCCTGGATGCTGAAGTCACATGTAATGGCACACATATTGTTGTACTAATGGGGCATCAAATCGTCCTCATTGTAAATACCATTTATTTTTAATACTGTTTTCCGGACATGTAATTCTCCGAACTACCTTGGGGGTCATGTAAATACCATGTATAGGAATATATAATCATTCAGTACCATGGTATATCTACTAATACCATCACTTTACCTGTCAAGGTTAATTTTTATAAAGATTAAATTAATTTAAAAGATTCAATATTCAAATAATTGTATTATTTTTTTATTGAATTTTATGTAAATGTAAATTATTTTAAAAATTCAATATTGAAATAATAATAATATTAAGTAATACATTAATTGTATTATTATTGTATTGAATTTTATGTAAATGTAATATTTTTCATATTTATTATTATTATTATTATTATACTTAAACAATGTTAATGTACAAAATCTAATTAATCTATCAAAATAACTAAATATTATTATTATTGTTATTATTTATTAATGTACAAAAACAACAACAAACATTTCACATCAAAATGTATGAACTTCAAATGCATTTATCATAAGAAAAATAAGAATTTATTACTATATTATTCATCATATATGCTTAATATTGAATAGTGTTAATGCACAAAAGTTGTAAAAAAATTGCGTTTTGTTTAAAAGATTCAATATCGATTCTACTGTTACAGTACCTTTTTCATAAGGATTTAAACATTTGATAAGGACTTGACGCCACATTAATAATATATCATACAAATAATAAATGCTTGACAATATACCTAAAAAGTGCAGTAATATTACTAATATTGTTATTTTTGATGATACTGTAATACTTTCTGGGCCTGTAGACATTGTAACTGAATAATCAATTTTGAATCACAATCAAATCGAAACAACCTTGACTGAATCCAACTCGAATCAGGATTACATTTGTAAGATTACAAATATAGTCAGGTTCAGTCATATTAAATAATGTTTTTGACTGATCTTCTGCGATGTTTCATTGTAGTCCATATCTTAATTATTCTTTCCAGATGCTGTCTGCTTTGTAATCCAATTTTGCAAATCTGTAACTCCACTTGAGCCCAATGAGATGTTCTGCTAATACTTTGTTACTTCACGTTAATGTTATTTCTAACACTGAGGATATTTCACATTAATAATACTCCACGCTTGTGCATTAACTAAAAGATGGAGATCTGAAAGCAGCCTCAGATGATGTGACAGCTGTTCTGCCGTTCAATTGTGGTTTTGCCAGATGTCTTCAGATTGCAGCACAATTCCCTAAAAACCACTTCATGATAAAGGGAAGTTAGCAGGCTTCTTTGCATCACAATAGAATAGGTGTTCAATCATTTTTAAAGCCTGATCCAAAAACATTTATTGTTTATTCAAACAGAAATTCAATATTTCTCCAGCAACATTAGCGCTTAATATCCAACCCAATTCCAGTATAGTCAGTTCTTCCGCAATGCTTTATACACAAGTCACAACCAATAAGAGTGAGTGTGTGTGTGTGTGTGTGTGTGTGTGTGTGTGTGTGTGTGTGTGTGTGTGTGTGTGTGTGTGTGTGTGTGTGTTTGTGTTTGTGTTTGTGTTTGTGTTTGTGTGTGTGCACTCACAGGCAGATGTATTGAATAAACCAGAGGTGCTGTGCCTGCCAGGGAGATGCAAATGAATGAATGAATGAACTAGAAAAAAATGTATGAATATCTTATTTTTGTAGTCCTTGGAATATTTTTAACGCCAGCCATTCTATCTCACCCAGGATTAATAATGCAACAGATTCCAATAGGTTCAATAATGGAAGGCAATCAGTAGAGCAGAGCTCACAAGCGCACGCAGAAGCGTGTCCAATGCTGCGCATATTTCAGCACATCTCACGTCCACAGGAGATCCGCGCAGCTCCGCCAGTCTCTTTCAATTAAGTCCGTGTAAGAGAGGCCAATTCACCCCAGCAGCTGCATTGCATGTTAATATGACATTGATCCCAGTCAAAGAGGATCAAATCCAAACAAACAAGTGCGGTTGTTTTACACAGAGATGGATCATTTTTGCAAGAAAGAAAAAAAGCAAAAAAGATGAGGTGTTGTTGTTTTATGGACATTTAACATGGTATTTACAGCAAGGTACTTACTTAAGAATACCAAGCTATACACATCCAAAAACAAAACAACACAAAACATGGTATTACATTACCAATGTTATTTTAGTATCATTGGGATACTATTATATAAAATTTTTGTTATATTTATTTAATTAAAAAAGTCTAAATAGTATTTTTTTTTGTTATTTTAGCACATTAAGTTAAACTTAATGAAAAAAAAAACAATGTTGCCTTTAGCTAGTTGAAGTAAAGTAAGTTATGTAATATATATTTCAGGGAACTTTTATTTTATAAACTTTTACAACCCTGCTCATTACATTAAAAACCTTGGTACATTGTCAAAATACCATACTAAGACCATGGTACCATTTCGTACCATGAAAATACCAGGTGACTTCCATGGTTTATTGACATTTACCATGGTAATACTATGTTTGTATGAGACTTGCTAGGTTTCATGAACATTTACCATGGTAATACCATGTTTTTGTAACATTTAGCATGGCATTATCATGATTTCATAGCTCTCTGGCATGGTCATACTATGTGTTGTGACATTTACCATGGTAATATTGTGGTTTCATAAACATTTACCATGGTGTATCTATAGTTTTATGGAAATTTACATGGTAATACTATTTTGTGACATGTATTATGGTAATAGTATAGTTTCATGAGCATTTATCATGGTAATACTACGTTTTTATAACATTTACCATGGTATTACCATTGTTTTTATAGACATTTGTCACAGTAATTCTATGTTTTGTGTCACATGCCATTACTATAATTTCATGGACATTAGTGATAGTATTACTATGTTTTTGTGACGTTTACCAAGATATCATGTTTTCATGGACATCTGCCATGGTATTATTATATTTTGTGATGTGTGTGTACTGTGTATATTTATTATGTATATATAAATACACAAACATGAATGTACACATTTCATAAAAAAAATTATGTTAATTTATTAAATATATTTATATATAATATAAAGTATATGAATATAAATATAGACATGTAAATACATGTAAATATTTTCTAAATATATACTGTATGTGTGTATTTATATATACATAATAAATATACACAGTACACAAACATATTATGTAGACAAAAACTTTAATTTATTATACGATTAATCGCGATTAATCGTTTGGCAGCACTACACATGTAAATACCATTATATGTATATCAAAGTACCACAGTATTAACAACTGATTCCATAACTGTACCATGGTACCACCACAGTACTTTTTGGTATAAATAATGAAAATAAATCAACTATGCAGTAGCATCACTGTATAATTTTATAATATAAACAGTTGCAGTCTTGCAGTCCTGTGAATTTCAGGACTGCTAATACAATGGGTGCTGCTAAAACAAACATGCAGTAAGTGATGGATGATCTGGGATGGAAAAAGTGCATGTTTTGCATTGCATGTGTCTTAACAAAACATTTGACAAACCGTCCTGTCTGTCTGACTTAATATTTGAAGTAGCAAGTAAGTACATTTGCATGTAATGCCACACATGGATAGCCTCAGCCTCGCAGAAGAGAAGTGTGGCTTGACAGCTCTGGAGCTTTAATTGGACGAGGCTTTTACGGGACTAGATGGCGGCTTGTAAAAGATGGAACCGTCTTAAATCTATATGTGATGCCAGGGGGAGCGTCTTGCTGTTCCAGCCCCTCAGGTAACAAAGCTTGTGTTTTAACTTTGCATAAGAACGCAAACGTTTTGTCATTCCACAGTCAGTCAATTAGCCACGAAACTAATAATGTGCTTCGAAATCGGCCGGCCAGTTTGCTGCAAGCTACTCATATGTTGCCAAAACTATGCGCTTTACCGGGAATGACAAATGATATTGTCCGGTGTCGTGGTGTATAGTGTAAATTGGTACAGCAGTGCTGTTGACAAAAGAGGAATGAGCTTTGTTAAAGCTGAGCAAAATTCACTGGGTGGCATGTTTTTGGAAGGGATTGGAAAAATGCAATACTGCTGCATAAGCAAATTCTGTAAGGTGGCCATTATCCAACAAGATCTCCTGTTTGTTTAGATTGTATGATAACGGGCTGTTGGGAATGACAATCAGAGCAGTCGTGTGTCCTGATTATCAAATCTTTCTGAGGACAAATAAAACAATCTGGCGTGCGTGCCATTTAGGAAATGTCAGCATGGGTGTTTTTGTAACTTAAAATGTGACATAATGTGGGCTGATTTGTTTAAAATCAAGGCAAGAAATGTGCTTGTTTTGGAATGTCATAGTATATTCAAACAAATTTCCCATGTGAAACCACAATTCCACGGCTGCCCATGCGACAGTCATCTAGGTCGCGTAGGGCGATTTTTGACTACAGGCATAAAGTCTGGTTCACTTTGCAGCTCAATTATGGAAGAGATCAAATACAGTGGTTATATACATTTGGTTTGGTTACCTTGTTTAGCAGCAATTTCCTGTCAATTATTGAAATAGTTGACAACACAATTAAAAAAAACGGCACAAAAAAGTTTTTATTGTGGTATGAGAATAAATTTGTGAAATTATGTATAGTTTTTGTGCTTTCGTTCTGTCAGTCCAAAAGTAAAACGTAATGCAAATGACTTATACCAATACCAATATGTTTCACTGTGGTATCAACTATTGTTCAGAGCAAAATCTCAAATACTATGCACACTTCTGATCATTTTTGTTTTCATACAAAAAAAAATTAATCCAAAAGAGACGAGTACTGACTTTTAACATGCAGTAAACTATTCGAACTAACTGCAAGTACATCTACATGTGCAATAATAATAATTGTTTTTTTATTGTGGTATCAACTATTGTTCAGAAAAAATAAATAAAAATACTATTCGCACTTCCAGTATTTTTTCTAGAGTTTAACGCAAACTGTTATACAGTAAAAAATAAATAAATGCATAGCTGTGTATTGTTAATGTGTACTTGTTTTATCCACCCAAAAGTAATGTGTACTGACATTTTAACATACAGAAAATGACATTATTCACAGTTTATCGCAAATGGTTGCACAAGAAAAATTATGCAACCTTTTAACACAGAGTAAGATTCACAAATGTATCGCAAGAATGTTTACATGTGCGGTTATAATGCAGATCTGTTTTTTAATTGTAGTATCAACTATTGTTCAGAAGAAAATCAAAAACTATTCACATTTATGCTGTTAATTAACTTTTTCTGTTTTATCGCAAACGATTGTACAAAAAACCTCAAGAAATTTATGTAACTGTCTACAGTATTAGTGCATTTGAACACAGTTACATTTACATGCGCACTTACAATCAAGCTAAAGTGGCTTTTTACGTAGTCAAACTACAGTCCATCCAACATGACAAGAGTGCAATCGAACACTTAATACATTAAATACACATCACGCTTCACCTCTTTTCAGAGCTCTTCAGAGCAGAATGCAGGGCCAATTGTTCTGCAATCAACAATACAATGCTGGGTGAAGCCAAGCTACAGTTGTGTTATCTAGTTCTGTAAGTCCGACTGTGCAAAAATGTTTTTGATTAAGGATTTATAGCTTCAGTCTGAAAGAAATCTAACTTTTAAAGTGTATGTAAGCTTGAGACTGACTATGGTGGTCCGACTAACACGATGGTAACACTTCACCTCAGACCCCATCCCGTAAGAGAGGAAATTAAGTACTGTTGCTCACCCAGTGTCTGATGAAACTCACCCGACACCGGGGTCATGGGGGTGGGTGGCAGGCTGTTGATATTGAGCGCCCCCATCTGGTGGATCTGGGTGGTGGGAAAGGCCACGCTGGGCGCCAGGTAGCCTCCGTGACTGGCAGCCATGAGGGCCGCCTGCTGCTGCATCAGCTGCCGGATAGAGATAGAGAAAAACAGAAAGCAGAGAGGGAGAAAAAGAGAGAGAAAAGTTACTAGAAGCACACAGGCTACATGGGGGCATGATGAATAGGCAGTGCTTCGCAGAGTAGAGGAGAAAGTAGAGCGGAAAAAGAGAAAAATGTGTCAACCTATGTTTAGTGAAAGCGTCCATCTTCCCAGTCAGAGGGCTGTCACAAGCCCCCTCGAAACATTTCAATAGCCCTCGGTCTGGCTCCTTCTAATGGAGGGATCGACGCACATATTATTGTAGTCCTTAAGGGACCTGGGAGTTCGGAGCAGAAAAATTGAATTGTATTCAACTTTAAGGTGATGCTTTCTTCATGGCTTTGACAGCGCAACTTTTTTTCCCTCCCTCGTTTTCCTTTACGATGTGACAGCTATCAAGGCTGAATATATCATGTTACATTGAAGCAGATACAGCTTAGAGCCAGACTAAATGACCATTAGATCCAGATCGTACCCTATGCATAAATGCTTGTTTACATGTATCGTACATGTCTTTTCGATGTCACTGTGCACCTATAGACTTTTGCCAGAGTATTCAGTTTGTTGGGAATTAAATAATCTTCTAATCACATTATATTGTATCATATTCTTCACTCAGAAATATGTCACATTACAGAAGCATAATGGGTTACGAATGGCGTTTCATAAGTCATATTTTTTTTTTTTTTGCGTACTTGACACATTTTCAATAGAGGCAAGGTGCACAACTGTATGTCGGTTTCCATCATGACAAATTAGACTATGCTCTCTACGCTGACTAAAGTCTATTTACAAGAACAATGCTTTAAAAAACATGGTCAAGATCATACTATTCCTATCCAGTTAAACAATAATAGGACTAATCAAACAACATTCCTGTACATCACAGCATAAAGTCCTCATAGAGGAGATAAGGCCAAAAGTAATATGCTACTTCATACAATAATCATCCAGCTGCCACTCTTCATTTGAATGCAGAGGATGATATTGTTCATGTAGGCTTTGCTCTCCGCCGCTGTTTCATCTCTGGATAGTAGAAAGGCAATCATATTCTCTCATTGGCCTTGTCACTGAGCCTGAAAGATGCCGTCCACCCACAAAACAAATCTATAAGCCTCGCCTGCATTACTATCTATAAACTCCTCCTTTCATTTGCATAATTCATCAACAAACCGCTGAGGATCATCTATTATCCTTCAGGTAAAATCCACAGTTTTGAGGAAACAAGGAGCATAAATAAGTTAAATGAATACAAATAAAATATCAGCACAAATATGCTGAGGAAGCATATTTCAAAAGAAACATTTAATTCAGAGGTGTTCAAAATTAATTGAGATATTTTTTAGAAACTGCTTAATGTATTAATACTTTTTACTACTACCTTTAACAGAAGTGTATTTTGTCACATTTTTTTCACGTATAGCTAACTTGTTACTTGGGTGAGTTTGCAAGAATTTCAAAACTTAAAAATGGGTCACGGTCCACTGGTTTAATGCATTTGTCAACGTTCAGGCAAGGGTGGGACAAGACAGTCTAGTCTCTCTCCGCCATGTAATAGCCATGCCACAGTAATCAGATGCTTTTGTGCCCATCTCGCGGCCTCTTCCTTCGTGCTGAATGGGGCGTCAGAGTTAAGCTGGCTGGCTCTTGCCGGGTGACAGTTTGCTAATGCCCTTTAAAAGCCAGAGGGACAGGCTTTGGGCAGAGCATAGTGCGGTGAGTTGAAGACTTCCATATTGTAATTTCCCTCCATGAACGGCTCGGATAATGTCGCCTTTCATGGCTGCCACCAGATTGCCTCAGATAACGATGTGGCATTCAGTTCTGCTCTTTAGGAATTAAAACAGAAAATTGGAGGCCCAAGCATGTAATTATGTTGGGGAGAAGTGAGCAACATCAATTTGTTCTTGGAGGAGGTGGAGGGGAGAGAAGGAGGGAAAAAAAGAATAGAAAAACAAGGTACTTTGGCTGTCGGCGGAAAACGAGACCATAAAAAAAAACATCTCTTGTGTATCTCTGTTATTCTTATTCGAAGACATAGTTCAGCCAAAAATGTATCTTTTACTCTCCTATTTGTCATTTCAAACATGTATGACTTTATTTCTTGTTTAGAATATAAAAGGACAGGTTTAGCGGAATGTCCAAGCTGCTCTTTTCCATCCCATTAAAGCGAATGGTGACCAAGATTTTCAGTGTTTAATCTTTTTTTTTATTATTTACTGTCATAAAAGTAACATATAACTTCCAAAGACTTGGAATAAAGAGAAAGAGTTGTAAGGCCCACTTTTATGTAGATTATATGGCCATTTTGTGTAGTTTTTAAGACGTGACAGGTATGGTCACTACGAGCTACTGGGATGAGCTGTGTAAAAAAATTTTTGTCATTATTTACTCACGCATTTGTGGTTTCAAACCCAAAATGCTTGTGTAGAATATAAAAGGAGAAATTTAGCGGAATGTCCAAGCTGCTCTTTTCCATTCAATAAAAGTGAATGGTGACCAAATTTTTATTTTCCTTTACTGACATAAAAGTATCGTATGACTTCCAAAGACTTGGAATAAAGAGCAAGAGTTGTATGGTTCACTGTATGTTTTTTTTGGCAATTTTGTTTTGTTTTTAAGGCTTGTCAGGTGTGGTCACTACAAGATACTGGGATGAGCTTCGTAAAAAAGCTCCAACAGATAGATAAATAAATAAATAAATATCATGAATAATAATAATAATAATAATAAACAATTTAGCCAATTATTAACATTTTATTATTATTTACTCATGCTTTTGTGGTTCTAAACTCAAACCCCTTGCGTAGAATATAAAAGGAGAAATTTAGTGAAATGTCCAAGCCGCTCTTTTCCATAAAATAAAAGTGAATGGTGACCAAGATTTTCAGTGTTTAAATTGAATAAAATTTTTACAGTTTACTGACATCAAAGTGTCATTCAACTTCTGAAGACTTGTCTATAGGGCAAGAGTTTTATGACCTACTTTTATGGTGATATTATAGCATAGTTTTGTGTAGACTTGACATCTGTAGTCACAGACAAATTAGTAGGAAGAGCTGCATAAAAAACTTTAATAAAACAATTTTACATTTTCTCATTAATTACACACCGATTTGCCATTCCAAACCTTATTATTATTATTATTATTATTGTGTAGAATATTAAATGGGATGTTTAGTGGAATGTCCAATCATACAACTTCCGACTTGTGACATAGCGCAATGACTTGTGATTTTAAGTGATTTAAGTTCTGAAATGAGGTATTGAGGAAACACTGAGGTACTGTGTAAAAAAAATCATAAAAAAAAATTGCTCCCAAAAAACTCAGCATACAGGTTTGGAATGATGTGAGAGTGAAATAATTATAAATAATTACAAAATTACAAATAATTACAACAATCAAACTGGGTGAACTATCCCTGAACATTTCTAAACCAAAACTTTACCCAGCATCTTGAATAGACAGGAAGCATTCAAGCACAGGCAAAAGGGACCAAATTACCTTCAGCGAAGTCTTCATCACTGAGGTCGTAACCTTTTCTTCCTTCAAAATGGGAAAAAAACCAGAAGCGGCCACGAGAAGAAGTTGCCTGGGCGACGGCATTCGTTTAGTGTCAGGCATGTGGGTTTTTTATGGCTTGCCGATGGCATTAGTCTCCCTCGGTGCCACCAGGCAATCACCTCTTTATCACTTGGCAATTATCTACCCAGAGCTGCTCTGTGTCTCTGCCCACCTCTGCCTGCATCACACATGACCTCTTACAGTCGGTCTGGCCCTGCTGCAGCGCAGGGAGAATGGCAGGATGACTGGAGAGATATTTATAGAGAGACGAGAAATGGAGTGAGCTGAATGCGAGGACCCCGGTTATTAAGGTCCCTGGCCCTGTAAGATTGCCTGAAACGGCCTCGCTTTTTTTTTCTGCTGTTTGCTAAAGCACATCTTCAGGACTAAACATGGTGATGGTGCAAACATACTTTTGGTTCTACCAGAACTTGTTTTATGTCCTAAACATATGCAAGTATGTAAGCCCAGATTTAAGCAGTATTTTGTCTTGTTTTCCAGAAAATCATCCAAACAATATAGCATAATATGCTGTATGTAATCAGTTCCAATATAATCTACACAACCATTCAAAGGTTTGTAATCATTAAGAAGTTTCTGAGTGTCTTCTATACTTTTATTATTTAGAAAGTTACCAATAATTTGTGAAATTGTGACCAATATTTTATATGTAGATTGATTTCACCTCTCTAAACTGTTTCTCAGGCGTGTTCTCTCATCGCCACTGCTGCTACGTGAATATGACGCATCACAACAGAACATCAGAAGGCACTTAAGTTAATTATTTATGATTTGCTGTCTGTCTGAACCAAAGAAATAACAGTGAACTATCTGAAGCATATTGAATTGCATAGCATCATGTTTTTTTCCATTGCATCGTATTGCATTGTGTTAAATCAAATAGAAATCGTATCGCATCGTATCGGTAGCTGCTTCATGTGTATTCTTCTTCTTTAATTCTAACTTCTTTAATGTATCGTATCTAGGGCTGCAACCAGTGTTCGAACTATACCGTGGACTTTGGGGGAGCCCACTTTTTTTTGGGGGGGGGGGCTCGTGCGCTTGCAACGACTTACAAAGATACATAACAGCTACAAGTGTATGCACTACTTGCTTTATGCAAGCACTATATAGGATAAATCACTATACAGGATTTACCCTATTGTACTTTATCGACACGAATTGATAGGTGATACAAACAAACAGCCACCCAAAAATAGTATATTTAGCATCAGGCTGTCAATCGAGAGTCACACAGACCTATAACAACTCAGCCACAACACATAATTGCGAATAACATGTCTTACCTTAACACAAAATACCTTGTGTTCTTTTTGCCATGGTGGCTATATGATGCTAACTGCAGAATGGATTTCAAGGACTTCGTGCGCAGATCAACGGCCTTCAACGTTTATATTTTTTCAACGAATTTGAGCAAAGTTCCTTTAGTCTTTGCTTTGAGATAACGTACTAAACATGAGTGGAATTTGCACCGCAGCGCCCCCACACATTGATGCTCATGACAAGAATAGCATGTATAGTTATCTTTATTGAAGTGAATTAGGTTTGAATCACCGTCATGCATTTAATTATATTTTTGCAATTTTACACATAATAATCCACGATGATCACATTACACAAAACTGAAATTGCACGTCAAAATAAAACATTGTCAATATTTTTCGAGACCCCCCAAAATTTCACAAATCACTTTTTCAGGGGAGCCCATGTCTTATTAAGGGGAGCCGAGCTCCCCCTAGCTCCCCCGTAGTTCGCACCCTGGCTGCAACAAACGATTATTTTGATAATCGATTAATCTAACGATTATTAGAACGAATAATCGACTAATCGTCGATTAATCGACTGGTTAATCAGTAGACTTTGATTGATTATTCAGTTTTTGCAATTAGTTAGAATATTAAGTTATACATATTCTAACATAAATAAAGGTCACTTCAGCTTTAGAAAAGCATATTATGTAATTACAATTATTACACAATTAATTGGTAACACTTTACATTAAGGTTCATTAGTTAACATAACTGCTCTATATTTTATGTATAATCATTTTCTATTCGTAACGGTTTTAAATTCATTTTAAATACATTTTTATATAATTTCCTTGTTTTTATTGTTGTGATTATTATTTTTTTAATTCCTTGTTTTTATTGTTGTGGTTATTATTTTTAAAGTCTATTTCACTTCCTTTTATGTAAAGCACTTTTGTGTTTTTGATTTTTTTTTTGTGTATGAAATGTGCTATAAACTTGCCTTGCCTAACATGAATTAAAAATGAACAATACTTCTATAGCATTTGTTAATCTTAATGTTAATTTCAGCATTTACTAATGCATTATTAAAATCACAAGTTGTTTTTTTTACATTGATAAATGCATTGTGAACTAACATGAACAACTGCATTTTTATTAACCAACATTAACAAAGATTAATACATAAATGTAATAAATGTATTGTTCATTCATGTTAATTAATACATTAACTAATGTTTACAAATGATACCTTATTGTAATGTTACCAATTCATTATAAAAATAGATGTATTTGGCACACAAAATGAGATGACAGACAGAGACACTCTCTCACCATTTAATTAGCTACATGAAAAAATAAATGAATGACACATTTTGCACATTCTGCCAAACATCTCCTTTTGTAAGTCATATAGATAAGAAACAAAATAAAGGTAAGTGATAAGATGCTTTGGATAAACTATTTTATTCACAACATAATGTCTTAAAATATCTTATAGGGTTATGATAATCAAAGCAGCCCTGAGCTAGATCAAGCTTTGATCTCTGCAAACCAAACTGTCACTTTAATGAAATTATTATTTTTTCCCACTAATAAAAATATTTTATCATTAGCTAGCTCACACTGGAGAGCTGCTTTATAACAGAAAATCAAGTTGTAATTCTAACTGAAAGCGACACTGACTTTCATGTTTTTCATGTTTAATACCGTAAAGCTGCTTCAATTAAGGCTATCTATTGCATGAAGTACAATATAAATAAACATAATGTGACCGAACTTTACTGGAGTAATGTTACGTTACTGAACTGCAGAGCTCATGCAAACATCCACATCGTTGTAATCAGATGCATTTTTAACTGTTGCTTTCACACTGCTGTCAGTTTTTGTTGTTTATTTCGTTACTGGGAGGAAAGCGCGCAATATATATTTACATATTCATCCAAACGCCGCTCAAGTTTGGATGCATTTACTCTGAAGTGCTGTGTGTGTGTTCTTCTCTTGATCTGCATCCAGGAGGGCTGAACTAGAGTCTTGCGCTACAGCGCCACACTGGTCAAACCGCAGTATTGCAGGCTCTTACATTAGGTCATATGAGATCAAACGACTACTCGACAACAAAAATATTTGTCGACAATTTTTTATTGTCGACGTTGTCAATAATGTCGACTAATCGTTGCAGCCCTAATCGTATCGTATCGTTGGCTATGCATGTGTATTGCATTGACCTCAGTTATGTAGATGCGCATTCCTACTAAAAACTGTTGCTCCACCATGACAATACTTGACCTGAATAAGAAAAAATTTATAGACAGTCATTTTACAGTAATGTACACTATAGCTCCCTCTGTGGCAATGCAGAGAATGCAACATGCAACTGTATTGACCCAAATACAAACCCGATTCCAAAAAAAGTTGGGACACTGGACAAATTGTGAATAAAAAAGGAATGCAATAATTTGCAAATCTCATAAACTTATATTTTATTCACAATAGAATATAGATAACATATCAAATGTTGAAAGTGAGACATTTTGAAATGTCATGCCAAATATTGGCTCATTTTGGATTTCATGAGAGCTACACATTCCACAAAAGTTGGGACAGGTAGCAATAAGAGGCCGGAAAAGTTAAATGTACATATAAGGAACAGCTGGAGGACCAATTTGCAACTTATTAGGTCAATTGGCAACATGATTGGGTATAAAAAGAGCCTCTCAGAGTTGCAGTGTCTCTCAGAAGTCAAGATGGGAAGAGGATCGCCAATTCCCCCAATGCTGTGGCGAAAAATAGTGGAGCAATATCAGAAAGGAGTTTCTCAGAGAAAAATTGCAAAGAGTTTGAAGTTATCATCATCTACAGTGCATAATATCATCCAAAGATTCAGAGAATCTGGAACAATCTCTGTGCGTAAGGGTCATGGCCGGAAAACCATACTGAATGCCCGTGATCTTCGGGCCCTTAGACGGCACTGCATCACATACAGGAATGCTACTGTAATGGAAATCACAACATGGGCTCAGGAATACTTCCAGAAAACATTGTCGGTGAACACAATTCACCGTGCCATTCGCCGTTGCCGGCTAAAACTCTATATGTCAAAAAAGAAGCCATATCTAAACATGATCCAGAAGCGCAGGCGTATTCTCTGGGCCAAGGCTCATTTAAAATGGACTGTGGCAAAGTGGAAAACTGTTCTGTGGTCAGACGAATCAAAATTTGAAGTTCTTTTTGGAAAACTGGGACGCCATGTCATCCGGACTAAAGAGGACAAGGACAACCCAAGTTGTTATCAGCGCTCAGTTCAGAAGCCTGCATCTCTGATGGTATGGGGTTGCATGAGTGCGTGTGGCATGGGCAGCTTACACATCTGGAAAGGCACCATCAATGCTGAAAGGTATATCCAAGTTCTAGAACAACATATGCTCCCATCCAGACGTCGTCTCTTTCAGGGAAGACCTTGCATTTTCCAACATGACAATGCCAGACCACATACTGCATCAATTACAACATCATGGCTGCGTAGAAGAAGGATCAAGGTACTGAAATGGGCAGCCTGCAGTCCAGATCTTTCACCAATAGAAAACATTTGGCGCATCATGAAGAAGAAGATGCGACAAAGAAGACCTAAGACAGTTGAGCAACTAGAAGCCTGTATTAGACAAGAATGGGACAACATTCCTATTCCTAAACTTGAGCAACTTGTCTTCTCAGTCCCCAGACGTTTGCAGACTGTTATAAAAAGAAGAGGGGATGCCACACAGTGGTAAACATGGCCTTGTCCCAACTTTTTTGAGATGTGTTGATGCCATGAAATTTAAAATCAAGTTATTTTCCCCTTAAAATGATACATTTTCTCAGTTTAAACATTTGATATGTCATCTATGTTGTATTCTGAATAAAACATTGAAATTTGAAACTTCCACATCATTGCATTCTTTGTACAGTGTACAGTACATTCAATTTGTACAGTGTCCCAACTTTTTTGGAATCGGGTTTGTATTACATTTCACAATGCAAGCAAAATCAAACTTGCATAGCTGTAAGCATTTGCACTCACATACTTGTGTAAAATGTGTTTTGGGCCTGATAGCACATCCATTTCGATATTTCTATGCCATATATTTGCTCAAAGAGGGTGGTTTATATGTACAGTATATAGTAGTCATATTTCTGCAAAGTATCCATTTATGACTAGAAAGACATTTTGAGTAAAGCATACAACATTCTACTGAGAAGCGAGGGGTGAGATTGTATACGTCTATTTAATACATCAATCATGTTGCCTATTTCTAGCAGTGGCGGAGCCAGGATGTTTTCATAGGGGTGGCCAGGGAGGGACCAACAACCAGCCTGGGGTGGCATAGAAATCTTCATTATTTCAATATAAAAATGTGTTTGACTATAAAGTACTAGACTATTTTAGTGCCTAAAACACAACTAAATACAATTAATTTCTGCTTAATTGTAATTGAGATATTTGTGAATTATATCAAGTAATACTGAGTGAATGACAATTTTTTTATTATTCCTCACCTCCAGGTATTTTAATAAAGGGGCACACTATGCAACATAAACTGCGGTCTATAGCTTTATTGCTCAGTCAGCTTGGTTCTGGTTTTTAAAACCCTCAAAAGCCTGTTCTCCAACATTGCATACTCATGGATGAGACATGCAGATAGTAATAAGAATGTAAAAAAAGGCCGGAAGTCAACAGCACATAAATGCCAGAATGAAAAATGAGTTATTTTATGCATTTAAATGGTTTCATTTTCGTTTGTACTTTTCACATTAATGAAAAAAATAGCGCATATTTTCTAGTATAAGTGCACTGTGCTCATATTTACTTGTGGATTAAATTACAAATAAAAAAATACATATTAGCTTGCGCCTATTGTGATCTGGAATTGCAGAATATATTTTTGTATGCATTTGAGAGACTTTCTGAAATGTAATGCATACATGTATGCATAATTTGAAGCTTTAATCGCCTTTTTGGTAATTTCATGACTTAACTGATGACAGAACTACATTGTGCGCTCGTATGCGCTTTATTTATGACAAAGCAATATAAAGCGTTCTCCTCATATTCGCGTAAAGTTGAAGAGTGTGCGCCGTGAGCACAGTAAACGGCTGACAGGACAGGGAAGTTTGTTTTACTGACATACAGCCCAACAACATCTCATCAGACCGCAGTTCACTGTTGTTCTACTGAAGCTCATTTGGCTGCTGTACCTTTTCTGTGCTTGTTTGACTCACACCTGGTGCTAAGGCGAAGCTGAAGTGTACGTCTGAAAAGTCTCCCGTTTGATGTGGATGCAAAGAGATACGGCGGTTCCGTGTCTTAATAAATGCATTTCTTGTCAAGAAAAAGGGGACAAAAACTGCAGTTTTGAGTGGGGTGGCCAAAGGGGTGGTCAAGCTTAGGTCAGTGGTGGCCACGGCCACCCCTGACCACCCCCTGGCTCCGCCCCTGATTTCTAGATGCTCCATAAGAAGGAGTGCTTTCAAACAATACATAAAAACTATAAAAAGGTGCATAAAAACCCTTCAAATAGCCAACACTGGTATATTTCTCAACAACAGGGGGCAATGTAGGTCAATAGCAGAACATGTGCCCCCCTCCTCGGCGCCCTCCTCCCAAAAATACCCAGACAAACATTCCCCTCATTAATGTTGGCTTCAGAACATTCTGAAGCGCTTTCAAGCAATTTGTGCTTCATATTAATCTAATGCACCGTCTCTGGTGATTGGCGTCAAGTAAAAGAGATCTTTCTGGCTTTCCATCAACAGCCGCGCTTTTATGCATCTTCCAAAAAAAGAGAGAAAAAAAAGTCGAAAATGAAGATGGCTCCACTTAGAATAAGGAAAAAGATCAAACACGAGGCAGCAGGAGAAAAAGACAGATAAAAGATGTTCGGCTTGTATTGACAAGAGCGTCTGAAAGAAAATTAATGTTTCTCGCTTTCATCGCATGTTTATGTCACCCCCCCCCATTCCACTCCAGAGACGAGGACGGGGCCGCATCTGATATTTCCAACATCTTCATGTACTACTGAATGATAAGCTGTTTGTCAGATTTAGGAGTTAGATGTACCTTTTTAAAAAAACGCATCTGTCTTTTGGCACGATGTTGTCAGCACCATTACCCCTCCAATTTGCGCTCAGATGCCCCTCTTCTCTGCTCTGACTAAAATCCAATTTACTGGCTGTCAGCTCAACCCAGTAATCCTCCGCACAGCTGTGTTTGTGGAAGGAGCCTCTTAATTTGCTCGTCCTCCACGTTTCTAAATGTACCATTGCCATATCTGAAGCTAAATGTTAGCTTATGTGGTTTGTTGCCTGTTTATGAATGTGCAATGAATGCCTGTTGGAGACCCTTTCAGGTTCTGCTCAGGTGAGGAAATGAGTGAACAGAAGAGCGTAGAAAATGCTAGTGGATAACTTGTGCTAACTTGCTATGCTAGTTTTCACTTAAATGGTCTCAGAAGAAAAAAATGCGCAATACAGTTGCTTTCATAAATGCACCGTATATTTAGCTGCCAGATGAAAATGATAAAGCAGTTGAAGAGTTTATCTGTTTTTGCAAATAAACTCTTCAATTGCTTTGAAAAGTCTAATCCAACTTCTACTGAACAAGCTGTGTACTTTGAGGTAGGTTATCATTTGTTAAATTACATGCTAGCATTTAGCACTCAGCATTAATCATTTGTTGAGATTAAATTTATACAAACCTAGCAGAAAATCAGGTATTGGGGAAAAGGTACTCGTAGTATCTTTAAAAGCCCCAATCAGTATTTTTTTTTTGTCGTGACGATGTCATCCCTGACTTATACTGACACCTAGTGGTGTGGAAGCATTTCAGAAAAATCAAAAAATGCAACTGTAAAATGTATTTTTCAGTGTTTTTATTGTTAACTAAACCTATACAAATTCTACAATTTTTTTCTGTAATTTAATTAAAGTTGAAATAAAATCTAAATATTTAGATGAAAAATGTAAAAAAAAATAACTAAAATAAGTTTAGGTTGAAGTACTACAACTGCTAAAACTTAAAGCTAGAAATAAAAAATAAACTTATACAAATGACAAAATCACTAGAAACAAGAAATTGAAATGAAACTGTAAAATGTACTGATTAAATTATTTAAAAAATTAAAGCTAATTCAATAGTGTTCAATAATAATCAAATTTAGGGTTGGATTATAGCGGCTGGTCATGTGATCTTAATATGGCAGCTCTCATGAGGTGACTCATTAGGCTACTAATATGACTGGAATCATCATCTCATGTGATGCACTGATAACATTAAAAAAAATCTATTATTTTTTTCACATTTAAAACTCGTAAATGAGAAAAAAAATAGCGAGTGCCCCTTTAAATATGTTCTGTGTATCTGGTTTAAAATAACAATACCCTTGATTAGTTTAGTCAACAAAAATAAAGCAAGCAAAAAAGATACTTAATAAAAAGTCGCAAACTTCGCCACAAGCTGCATGCGATATCATAAAGCAGTTGGTTTCTGCATGTGTGGGTTGAGGCTCGGACTGGAACAGTGAATTATAGAGACAGTGTCATTGCCATCGAGCAGCACACTGCACCATCTCTGACACAGGAGATAAAAGTCACTGCCAACCTGTGGGAGCCACAGCAACCACCCTGTCTGCTTTCCCGTACGCCGCTCTCTCGGACCATTTGCATTTCCTGCGGACGCTCCGCATCTCATGAATGCTAATGAGGGCGTATTTTTTCCCTGCGTACTGGCCCGGCAGTTACTGTGGGATTGTCTGTACACACATCGTCCGCTGGCCCACGCATGTCTGTGATATGAAAATGAGTGTGAATGATAAGCCCCCGGGGGCCGGGTCGACTCCAACAATTAATCCTGGCATTTACGAGAAATATTCGCCTATGCCTATCAGTACATGAATATATGTATATCTATCTACTCCATATGGAGGAACTAACTAGAAACTAACTGTTTTATAGTCTCTCTCCCCAAAACTGAACCGAGATGTCCCTCATGAATGAATATTAGGGACTGACTCAACCTCTCGGCTGCCTTTCAACCTCCCCTATACCGAAGCAACCGATGCAAGCTATAAATAACCAGGTGAAGATTTTCCTATGGAATATTCTGAGTCACTCTGGGAACGTGAGCGAGGACATGTGGGCATGCAGGGATGGGGAGGGTACGTGGGCGGCAGTGAGATCATCAAAACGTGCCCAAGTGCCCCAGAGGGGAGGAAGGGTACTCACCGCGTGTGCGTAGGTGCTGTAGGTGCTGAAGGGCAGGGCGATAGCAGGGTTGAAGATGCCAAACTGGCCCACCATCTGCTGCATGCGGCGGATGGTGCGCTCCTTGTCTGTGTCGGCAAACTTGACCACCAGGCTGGACGACGCGCCCTGAGGGAGGAGAGAATCGGAGCCAGTCTGAGGAGAGAGGGTAGGCTGCGTTTAACCTCCCGCTTTGCAAGCGAGACCGTCGACCACCACAGGAAACACAACTGAACATGTACATCATTTAAGATGTGGTCACATTAGTGATATTTCAGAGAAAATTAGTTGGAAAATTGTGGTAAATGTGACCACACCATTATCCACACAACTGACGATAATGTTCTGTTCATTGTAAGCGTGCGCTGCTGTCATCTGCCACTTTAAATGTTCGAGCTCTTTGAAGTCAGGTGGATTCTGATTGACAATGCTTTTATTATTCATCAGCTGGAAATAATTGTTCTAAAAATGACTTGAACAATATTTGTGACATTATCGTTATAGTGTATTGCGTATTGTATAGTAGTATTGTGGTGTGGATATCGCTACTCTCAAAGAATTAGAAAGATTATTAAAACTTTATAGTTACAGTCATCGTATTTGGTGTAAACAGCCCTTTACTCATTGTCATGAACTTTCAAACCTGTATGACTCCATGGAACACAAATGAATATCCTCTAAATAAGAACCATCCAAAAAGAACCTTGTCCATACAACGTGCATGCTATATTTGAAGTTTTTTTCTGAAGCCATATAATAGCTTTTTGTAAGGAATAGACCAAAAATTCATTATTCACTTAAAGGAGACATTATGCCCCTTTTTACAATATGTAATATAAGTCTCTGGTGTGTAATTTCTCTCAGAATGTGTCTGTGAAGTTTCAGCTCAAAATACCCCACAGATCATTTATTACATCATTTTGAAAAAGCCTATTTTGAGAGAAAGCAGAAACACTGATTTTCGTGCCTGTTTCTTTAAATGCAAATGAGCTGCTGCTCCTGCCCCCTTTCCAGAATAGAGCTGTTTTACCTTCTAAAAACAACTGTTTTGGTTCTGATTATCATGTTTATCGTGTTGAAATCATGCGTTTTAAACCATATTAGTTTAAACTTCTGATATATGGTTTTCTGAGTGCACACATCCGAAGCACATAGACAGAAAGCGGCTGTCACAACATGTGAATACTAAACTAAGTTCTCATTCACACACACGTTTACGTTAAAAACACACACATTTACATTTACATTTAGTCATTTGGCAGACGCTTTTATCCAAAGCGACTTACAATTGGGGAATACATAAAGTGATTCAGGAGGAAGTGCTCGTAACACCAAGTCTCAGTCATTGTTCAAATAAGTACAAGTTAGCAAGGGAAGGAGAGAAAGATAAAGGTAAAGGTTTTTTTTTAGGTTTTTTTTTTTTAGAACAAGTTTAGGATGAAGTCAAGTAGTGCCGAAAGAGATGAGTTTTCAGTTGTTGCTTGAAGATTGACAGGGATCCAGCATTCCGGATAGGGGTGGGAAGATTATTCCACCATCCAGGAATGGTGAATGAGAATGTTCTGGAGAGTGATTTTGTGTTATCTTTGATTAATATTTAAATTTGTTTGATGATCTGAAACATTAAAGTGTGACAAACATGCAAAAAAATAAAAAATCAGGAAGGGGGCCAACACCTTTTCACACCACTGTATATATACAGGTGCATCTCAATAAATTAGAATGTCTTGGAAAAGTTCATTTATTTCAGTAATTCAACTCAAAATTGTGAAACTCGTGTATTAAATAAATTAAATGCACACAGACTGAAGTAGTTTAAGTCTTTGGTTATTTTAATTGTGATGATTTAGGCTCATATTTAACACAAACCCACCAATTCACTATCTCAACAAATTAGAATACTTCATAAGACCAATAAAAAAATAAAAAAAAGTGAATTGTTGGCCTTCTGGAAAGTATGTTAATTTACTGTATATGTACTCAATACTTGGTAGGGGCTCCTTTTGCTTTAACCTGTTAACCTGCACCCCCATTTTGGGCCTCACAGCTGAAAATGACCTTCCCAAACCAAAATGGCAACATTACCTAACAATAATGTGCTACACACACAATTTATGTATCTTTGGAAAGAAGACTCTAGGCTTTACTATGCATCATCCAGAGTTACAAAACAGTCAGTTATGGCTGTGAAGGTAAACAGCTGGGAAATAAATCACATGATTATTTTAGATCTGTGTGGCAGCAGCATTCAGTAAATAAATCAATAAATCCTCTGCTCTGTTGTCTCCTCTGAGGCTGGGACTCTAAATAGTGTTCTGTGCTCGTCTGTGCAGCCAAAGACAGAACAGTTAGCATGTTTTGCTCAAACTTTCACCGTGGCATTAGAACTGCTACACTGTTGTCGCTTATGAAATCAAAATGATGGCGCTGTGAGTGGAAACTTACAGATTAAGGGGCGGTAATATTATAATGAAATCCCTTTGCCATGTCACCAAGGGAGCGAAATCAGACGCGCTCGATTTTTCAGAAGCTTGCAGAAAAAGGCTTACTAAAACAAAGTTACTGTGTTAATCTTTTTCACGTTTCCTTGGTTGGTAGATGCACTGGGGACCTGATTATAGCACTTAAAACATGGAAAAGACAGATTTTCATGATATGTCACCTTTAAAATTGACTGAATGACTGAATTTTTATTTTGGGGTGAACTGTCCCTTTAAGAATGATCAAAACCTTAAGTTCTTATGTGAATTGCATATGTGAATCTACCATGACTTTTTCACTTCAACTTTGCACCAAACACAAGGTGGCTGGATGCATTTTAAAAATAACAATTAAGCTTTTTTCCCCAACAAAAAAACAAACAACAAAAACACCATGATTCTGAATTACTGTCCAACAAACTCTCAACATCAAACCTCAGGCAAACAAACAAATACATCTACAAAACTGTTAGCGGCATCAGTAGATTGACATGAGCCTTGGCAGCTTGACCGTTACATAACAAAATCTATTTCAGATTCCGTTACTTGATAGGTTATGATATCACACCTGAAATATCAAACGGATTAGATGAAGAATGTGGGTGTGTTTTGAGATTGACAAGGCCACCAATGATCATAGTCTTACCTTGGATGTGTGGGTTTCTAAGTCTGGCTCAATCATTCTCTCCCATACCGTGGTAATGAAACACCTGCCGCGAGAGCCATGCTCACATTCATTATGAATCTCTCAATGATTCGATGCTACACTTGACCTTTATCAGCCTACAACATCCCCTGTTCCAGCACTATACCGTCCGAATAAAAAAAATACAAAATCGATTTTGGCAAAAAGGCCGAAATATGACTGTGATCTGACGGTAGAGAAAGGTTGTGCATCAGCCAAGATAAGAGGCTAGCTGAAATTGACGTGAAAATGACGATAAGCAGCCACAATATGGGGGAATATCAGGTGAGGCCACAAGCCATGTCTGTATAGCAGAAAGGGGACTGTTAGGTCCTCAACTGGTGGGTCGTGTCCCAAAAATGGGTTGCAAGTCTACATCTAGGCAGGGGAAAAAACAAGGCTAAATGGCAACATAAAAAGCAACTAATCATATAATTGTCCATAATTTGGTCAGAACACAATGTGCTTTGTGCAGTGAATTATTTACTTCATAAGGCATTGATTCACTAAACATAGACCAATAAACCCATTATAAGGTTTGATTATCAGGACATTTTTATTTAAAATGATTTATTTATTTATTTTTAATTAATGAATTGATGACTGAACTAAAAGTCAGTGTGATTATACAAATGTTAAAAATGCACACATTTTGAGAAAATAAAAAATTGTTGATAACAAAAAAAAAAATGCACACATTTTTTTAAAAAAAATCTTAAATTAATTGCAGAATGAAGTTGAAGGAAATTGGGTCAAAAGAGATACTATTATTTTCCATTTTTTTATATTTTTAGTTTTCATTAATTTTATTTAAAGTTCTAGTAATTTTATTGTGTTTTTGTCATTTATATTAATTGTTACACACACACACACACACACACACACACACATATATATATATATATATATATATATATATATATATATATATATATATATATATATACATACATATCATAGCTGCATAACTTTCTACTTTCTACTGTAATTGTACTGATGCATAATTTTCAAATACTTTTTGCTTTAAATCAACTGTTCTAGTTTAAATAAGAACTGGTTGATTAAAAATCGTTTTTAATGTAGTGAATGTAGCCTGTAGTGAATAAGAAAAAACACTGGAAATCCGGAACCAAGGCTGCTGAAAAAAATGGGTGGTAACTGTTGTTCTCTGTATTGTTGTCAGAATGCTTAGCAAGGGCCGAGTACAAAGCAATCAGTTTGCACATCCAAGCTCGACAACTCTGGCTCTAGGCATACGGCACTCATGTAGGCGTTTGAAGGGGTTGCCAGAAAAGCAACAAAAGACAGTCACCGGGGAAGATAAATGTAGATTTGATTTTTGATTTCACTCTGTTTGAACCTTCATGCCCTTAGCCTTTTCAGAACTGTTTTATTGTATTGTTTCCTTAAATGCTTAGTTAGGATATCATTACAAGGGACATTATCAATGCATTCAGTCACTGCTCATTAGTTGTGCTGCACGACTAAACAAAATGGACTTTTGCAAGAATCAAGAATTGTACCACAAAATGCCCAAGTGTAAGACAGTGCAAGGTTGCAATCTCTAAAAAAGGCCTTATCTTGTATCCCTTCAGGTTTTTTATCACCAAAGTAGTTAAAATGATTTCTGGGTAAAACCTCAAGGGAGTTAGAGACATCTGTGGACTGGAATAAAAACATTTGGCATTTAGAAAAGACTGGCGAGATATGCTAAAAGTTTGACGGTGGACGCATTGGGACCTGCAGCATCTTTTTTCCGCTGATTAAAGTGATAGTTCGGTCAAAAATGACAGTTTTGTTATCATTTCTCACCCTCATGTTATTCCAAACATGTATGACTTACTTTCTTCTGTGGAAGACAAATGAAGATGTTTTTGCACAATGTCCAAGCTGCTCTTTTCCATACAATGAAAGGGAATGGTGACAACAATTTTCTGTGATTAACAATGTCAATTTCAATCTGTTCCTCACACAAACTTACTGTATGACTTCAGAAGACTTCACTAAAAAAAAGGTGTAGGATTTACACTGAAACAATTTTCACTGAGAAATTGCTAGTAAATTTCGCAAAAAATTTAAAAGAAATTACAAAGTAATTAAATGAAATTAAAAATTTTGCAGTAGAAAAACTGATTTAATTATATTTATTTATTTTACATAAACCATACTCCAATAATCTGTTTTACTTACAGCTTATTTTTGTGTTAAAATAAAGAACATAAGTTATTTGGACTATTTCTTTTATGTTTTAGTGATTAATTGTACTTTTTGAAGTACAATTATCCTTTGGAAACCTGTTTCTACCACAGAGAATAAAACTCTTGAGATTTTGCGAGATATAAACTTGGAATTGCCAGAGTCCTGAATTTACATTGTGCAATTCTGACTTTTTTTTTCTCAGAACTGCATGAAACAACGTCTGAATTATAAGATAAAAAATCACAATTACTTCTTAAAATGTTTTTATTGGTGGCAAAAATGGACTTCCATACGATTCGTTTTATTGTATAAAGAGAACATGTTTGTGTTCCTTAGAACAAAGTAGGAGTAAATGATGACAGCACATTCATTTTGGGTGAACTATGTCTTTAACTTCTTTAACTCGTGTTATTAAGTAGTATGCAGACAGTAGGCCTACGCTGGCATTTTAATCTTATCTTCAAATGCGATTATCTGCAGCGCTCAGAGTATTTATTGAAAACCTAGATGTTCTGCACACCACCTTGAGCTGTTACGAAGAAGAACAAAATATTTACTGTGTTATGAAAGTTCTTGGGCAAAGCCAATAAAAGAAGAAATTCAATGTTCCTTTAGTCCTAAGTTTGTAAGAGAAAGTGATAGAGAGAGAGGTAGGAAAAGGGAGAGAGAGAGAGAGAGTGGTGGTTGACCTGTGAAGTAAAACTCTCATTAAATTTTAAGCCGCCAAGCACCCGGAGGAATTCCCATAGGTCCAGGACCCAGCGAAATGGATTCAGGAGAGAGAGTAAAACTGTGGGAATAAAAAGTGCAGCTGTTCTACAGAGGAAACAGAGGAGGAAAACGAGGTCCTGGAATCAAAGTGCGGGCTGCATCTTTACGAGAAGCTGCGATGCAGGGGGTACCTTGGTGCTTTCCCGATTCTTGAGGTTTCTGTGTGAACGTGGACCATAAAGGCACTAACTAAGCCATATATCTGATGTAACGCTAACTCTACACATCTGTCTCTGTGCATTAACTGTGAATACGATAACAGAAACAGATTATCTTGCACAAAGAGCAGCCGAGTCTGTTGCTGCTTCTTGTAGCTTAAAAAAGAATTGTTTACCAATTTCAGTGGTCTTTTTAATGTTCAATGCCCTTTATTCACAGATTTAATTTATATATATATATATATATATATATATATTAGTGCTGTCAATCGATTAAAAAAAATAACTAATTAATCACACATTTTTTCTAAAATTAATCGCGATTAATCCCACCTAACATTAAAGTTTTTAAATATACTTTTATATTGCAATAATTTCACATTCAATCTTCAAATGTACAATGCAAATAACATAAAGACAGTATATTTTTAATATTTCTTTAATTGCATCTGTTTTATGATTGAAGGCCAGCATCACTGATATCAATACTACTGATGACTCTATAAAATGGTTTTCCCCCTTAATATTTAACAATTGACTGTAGCCATTCAGCATTACAGTATAATTGAGAGCTATCAATTTTAACATTTATTAGACTTAACTTCTAATTTAAGTGAACTTAAAACAATCTTCGCACAAACCCATTATAATAAATGACATATTTAGCTACCTGTGCCCTTCAGCGGAAATATACAGAAAATTAATAGTTACCAAACACTAAATTCTAAATTAAATATAGATGAACCCCTTAAAGCTATAAAAGTTATTGATTTCCTCTTTTTTTTCTTTTGTTCTTGGATTAATAGACATCACAGCAGCTGGTTATTATTATTTGCCTGCTATTGCTTTAAAAGCTGCTGCTGCTTTTTGACCCACTTCAGGTCTTAGTGTGAATCCCATTTATCTGTCTTACCCCTTCCCCTTACCCCTTCCCCTTAGTTTTGCGCGTTCACGTGAGAGTAAGGGCTGTCCCAATTCTCGTTTTGATCAAGGGGTAGGGCTAAGATGAAGTGGTAGATACCCCTTAAAACCAAGCATTTTCGCGAGCTTACTTGAAACCAAGGGGTACCCAGAACACACTGCGCAACCGGCAACAATGTCGGCCAGATCATCCAGAGAGTCCCATTTTCGGCTTAAATAATTTATTTAAAAATTACGACAGTCTTGTTTTGTGCTCTACACAGTCCTATACATATACATTTGCAACCATGTTCTTAATTGAAACGTTTTAAAAATCGCTAGTTTGCTACGCTAACGTTACATCGCTGATTTGCACAACAATCGCAAAAACATCACTAATAAAACCCACGCGATCGACACACACATACACACAACTGCAGACGGCATCTTGGAAGTTTGTGATCAACACTTGTCGCCTCTGGTGACGTAGCAGCCAGCTAGAGACGATGTACGATGACGTGACCGTAACCAAGTGGTGTCTCATTTCATAGGGGTATGTTTTCACCCCTAGCGCTTACCACTCGGTTTCGAGGGACAAGGGCTAGGGGTAAGACGAAGGGGTAGGGGAAGGGGTAAGACAGAGAAATGGGATTCACCCTTAGTCTCTACTAATGAGCGGACGAGTTGAATCGGGTATGTTAGATGAGGGAGACAGTGCTGGGGTGCCTCAGGAAAGTTTTGAAAACCATTTCAGAGACATGAACCCTATCATATTTAGGGTGACCACCCGTCCCGCATTTTGCGGGACAGTCCTGAAATTGGGAGCTTTGTCCCACGTCCCGCAAGACGTAGGCTGCGTCCCGCATTTCAATTATGTATTCTGTATCTATTTTTTTATCCCAGAGATTTAAATACCAAAATAAGAAATACATTAAACACTGTGACTGGCATTTAAAAATCCATTTGCGCAGCCGTCATGTTCTAGCTGTGAAAATAACCAACAGACGCAGTCGTAGAGAGGGGTTTTCCCGCTGATGACGACTGCGTGGACGACGCAAAGTATGTGCGGACCTCATCACGGGCTCGAGCACCACCGACGGAAATGGTCGAGCGCACACGGAAAAACACAATATTCTCCTTTCATAAAAAAAAATAAAAGAATCGATTGCAGCTTTCAGACACGACTTTCTTCTCCACAATTGTCCAGAGCACATTATTGTAATGCGAGAGCGCAGTAGTGTCTCCGCTCGCAGGATTCTCTTCGCTCTTCACACAAAACAGATGCGCTCTCTCTCTCGATCAGACATTAGGCCTACGTGTGCATGCTCAAACCTTATACTCTCTCCTGGATTTAATGTTGCCAGAAGCGCAACCTGGAGTGCGGGCAATGGGCATCCACCAGCAGAAACATAAATTGGCACATAAAACAACGGATGTAATGTAAATCAGTATTTAAATAGCATAACAGTAGGCCTAGTAAATGTATGTTTCACACATGTCCCGCAAAATCACATCTACTTTCCCGCAACAGATCTATTGCCAGGTGGTCACCCTAATCATATTGCATGCATGTACACAGTTTTAAGGCAGCTTTAATCGCATTTTTGGTAACTTCATGCCTTAACTGACGGCATAACTAGGACATTGCATACATGTAGTTTCTTTCGCTGTTTGATATGAAATGATACAGGCTACAGCGCGCGCCAGCACCTTTGTGTGTGTATTTGAAGAGCGCACGCTACGAGCACATTATCTTTTACACGCTCGGTTGACTCGCGCCTGTCGCGGAGGCGACGTTAGAGCGCGCGTCTGAAACGTCTCCCCTTTGATGTGGTCATAATGACGTTCTGCATCTAAATAAACGCAATCCTTTTCAAGAAAAAAGAGACGGAGGCAGCAGTTGTGAATGGGGTGGCCAACCCTAGCCCCGCATTTATATAAATGTAAATAAGAATATGCAGTTATTAATGTGATTATTTGGTAACAAGTATTAAAATGAATCACGCAACATTATTTACTAACGTTTGTGCATGTCAAATTACTGGTATTTGCGCCATTATTTAACGCCCCAAAAAAAAACATGTCTTAAACTATTTTGCACATGAAATGGTTGCAATTATTGTTGCAAAGAGGAGGCACCGCAGAGAACAGAGATCGCGTGGTAGAAGGGAGAGGATTTTTTCCTCACGTATTAATTTATTTGGAATGCCAGAAGAACATCTGAATATCCGAATATCCAAATCCTAACATATCCTTACGCTAATTTGCGCTGAGCTTGGTAGATTGCATTGGTCATTATGGAAATGACTATGAGATGTTGCGTCTGTTTTCTTTCATTTGCTCATTGTCAGTAAATCACCTGCAGAATTTTCCACGCTCATCGGCGTTGTTTTGTAATTGCGCTCTCTTGTGCTAATTTGACCTGTTTGGTAAAACTGGCCCTACTGATTATTGAATAAGTATATACATAGTGTATATATTCCAAAAATAACTATATTCAAGTAGCTAATATTTCAAATAAGACAGCTTTATTTAAAAATAAAGAGATATTACATAAAAGAGTTATCATATAAAAATGCATGTAACCCACTAGCATCATGCTTGAGCTCAGGCCGTGCGAAGCCAAACATTACCCAGCAGGCACCAGACGTCTATGTAACGTCAGGTTGACGTTGGACATGACGTCAGACAGACGTTGGATTTTGGTTGAAAATGAAAATCGGGTTGACGTCAATATTTGACGTCAATTTGACGTTGGCTTAACGTTGGATTTTGGTTACACAACCTAAAAACAACTAAATCTCAACGTCAGCTGACGTCGGTATTTGACATCAATTTAACATTGACATTAGACGTTGGATTTACATTGGATTTTGGTCAACCGACGCCGCAACCAAAATTTTACCAAATACCAACGTCTTATGACGTTGTGTGCCTGTTTTGTGCCTGCTGGGTATGCTCTGACCATGGCTGCAATTTTGGGCCAGTATTTCTGCCGTAGTTGTTGCTCAGATATCCACACAGTCATGAGGAAATGAAAATCCAGCTGAACGCATTGCCAATCAACCATAGACAGTGGCAATCGGTCGGCGTCGCAAACTCTCCTAACCAAGGAGATTGCAATATCAGATAGCAGCGGCAGTTTCATTTTCCTGTATTTGTTGAAATACGTTCAATCCCTGGCGTGTACACTCGTGTGGAAATGAGACCGAAGCGGAGGGGCTAGAGTTCCTTGACCTCTCCCAGCCTTCGCCGGGCGTAATTTCGTCCCTGGTCTTCCGTCGTACAAGGCCTTCCTGAAGTCTGGCAATTTGCTTTACCGCACGGCGGTGTAAATTTTTAATTGCCCCACGTCCGAAGCAAGGGGGGGGGGGCACATGGGGCGGCCGTGCATGGAATAAAGCACATGTCAAAACCCTTCCTCAAACCTGCACGCTCTGACTTGATGTGTGTATGCATATTCTCTTCGTATTTATGCATCGTTCAGTGAGGAAACATTCAAACACATTCAGCCTGAGCTTTTGGAGCTTGAAAATTGGATTGGAGTATGTCGCTGTGACCTCATGGCTGTGTCAGCAAGAGAAATGGACAGAAAAGAGGGGCAAACATAGAAAGAAGGCAGCGTGTGCATACATGCATGCATGTGTGTGCATGAAGATAATGCACTGACTGCCATGAGCCGGGGGGATTTGAGCCGAATATAAGATTGGACCGACTATAAGCGTCAAGCAGTTCTGCAATAAGGCCAGTTTCTTGCTGCCCACGAGCACATCATTAGCAGACTGCTTTATGCATGCGTATTTAAAATGAATTTGCACTCGTTTCTTCACTGGACTCTTTACTGTAATGACTATAAGCTGCATTTGTTTCTTTGAGGGCGAACTGAGGTTGTGAGAGGCTTGTTGGTGTATTTGTGCAACCCAATAAAGCAGCAAATGATAATCTCTCGCACATTTGTGAGTTTGGTCTTAATCCACCACAATTGTGAAAAGCAATTAAACATTTTGTCAGTTTTTTGGTTTCTATTTCTATACAATGGAATCTCACTTGTCCAAATCATTTCAAATGGCTGTAAATAAAATATCAATTACATTTAGCTGTGATTTAGCTTTCAATAAAAACAAACAAACAAAAAAATAACATTAAAGATTACTTTTATGTTTCGTTACACTAAAACATCAAGCAATGCTATTTTTTCCATGCTATTCAAGTTTTTAATTTCTATTTGTTGCATTACGCACCTATTTCCCACCCACGCTATAATCGCATTTGTTGAAAATGCAATTTGATATATATTTGACTAAAAAAAATTGTGTGTATTAAACATCAAATAAATTCTGATTGGATGGGATTTTGGATTAGATGAGTATTTCACTTTCATTGGGTACATAAAAAAGTTAAATTTGCTTTTGTTAACTTTCCTAACTAGGCAGAACAGAAAGTGACAAGATAAAAGCTTATTTTTTTCATTTTAAATCAAGTTTTGTTGTTTTATGAACAATAAAATATCATTGTTATGAAAATACTTTTCAAATATACTTGTCAAGTCACACCTATTTCTGACGCAATTTCTATTTGAAACACCTCACACAAGAAAGCCCCGCCAACAGTGAAATCTCATTAGTCTAAAGTCTTGTTTTTCATAAATAAAAACAAACGATCGATTGTCATTTTGTTCACTATTAGTCAGGACAAACAAATTACTTGATGCTGTAAATTTGTTGTATCACACCTATTTCTGATGCTTTTTTTTCACCTCATGCAATGTAGCCCCGCCAACACTGAAATCTGATTAGTCAAAACACCAAATATGTTTGATTGTCATTTTGTTCAGTATTGTACTTTTAGTCTGGATAAACAAATTACCTGATGCTTTAAAGGTGCCATAGAATGGAAAACTGTATTTACCTTGGCATAGTTGAATAATAAGAGTTCTGTACATGGAAATGACATACAGTGAGCCTCAAACACCATCGTTTTCTCCTTCTTATGTAAATCTCGTGAATGCAAAAGACCACTGAAAAATAGGCGAATCAGAACATAACACAGACTGTGACGTTACAGTCGGGATCACAAATAGTTACGCCCCCAACATTTGCATATACCCGCCCATGTTCTATGCCAGCTGCCAGCAGAATCATCAGAAGTTCTGCAGGTATTGTGAAGAAACAAGAGAGGACAACAGCGAAAATGGCAGATCATGGAAATAAATGTTATGTTCCAGGCTGTGCAGGGGATGTGAAGTGCAGGGATGGGTTGGTGTCTTTATTCAGAAAGGCACGGAAAGCAAATAACGTGTTCTAATAAAATAATGCGAGCCACTAAAGGGACATGGTTAGCTTCTTGCTAGCGGTAGCCTGTTACATTACAGTACATAAGATTTCACTTACCACATAAACAAGGAAAGATGACTGAGGATGATGGCCAATGATTTACAGATCCTGAGCATCACTGACAAGCATCTGATCTTGTCAAATGTGTGGTAAGTACTGCTGCTGTAGTTTACACAGGGCATGTGCTATCGCAAATCTCGAAAGTGAAACTAAAAAGCGATCGTGCAGTCGCTGTAAAGCAGTTTCAATGCCCCGCATATTAATAGCGGCTCCCTGATGCCCACATTTTATATACAGTATAATTACCCAACGATATAACTGTGAGAGAAAGTATTGAAATATATATTTTCCCTGTGTTTCCTTCCTGCTGTATGAGCTACTGAAATGAGCTGCACTCTGAAACAGCCAATCAGAGCGGAGCTCAACATTGAGCCGCACTGTGAAACAGCCAATCAGAGCAGAGCTCAACATTATTATTCATGACCCTTCCAAATAAGGTAATAACAGACCATTTCATTCTAGGGAGAAATCCTAGGGTTGTAAATGGACATGTAATACTGTTTCTGGAGAATTTTTGCCCTTACCTAAGCCACATACCTTCTATGTAGATATCAGAAAACAATTTGAAATATTGTATCAATGCATTCTATGGCACCTTTAATGTTGTTGCATCATACCTATTTCTGACGCAATTTCTATTTGAATCACCTCACACAAGAAAGCTCCACCTACAGTGACGTTTTATTTGTCTAAAGTCTTGTTTTTCATAAATGAAACACTCAATATGTTCTGATTGGTTGTCATTTTGTTCGGTATTGTACTTTAGTCCAGACAAACAAATTACTTATCGCGTCACATCTATTTATGGTGTGTTTTCTGTTACAGTCACTTC